>CM021107.1:309717668-310130180 GCA_007115665.2 Sequoiadendron giganteum | reverse complement strand
AGAAAGGCAAGAATAGGAAACCCTACCTCAAACACGAATAAATAGTTAAAATCCCTAAATAAATCCATGCACAACTGTCTTTCTTTTAATCGATTCACTCTAGAAAAGCTCCACTGCAACTCTACTTTGCTCTTCGATTTCTTAACAATAATAATGATAACTACTCTTTAATCCCTAATTAAGGTAAAACTCAGAGTTTCACGCACACATGACAACTATCATTAATGCCACCAATGCAGTAGAGCGGAGTTGGAACTGCAGAGGAACTAGCACATCATTGTTGTGCGACTTCAGTGAAAAGTTAACGACAAAAACCCGGTGGGAGCGGAATCAGAATGGAAACTGATCTAGAAATTTGAGTAATTTCTCAACTTGGTTCCCATTTCGGGTCCGGTTCCACCAACAAAGATAAAAGCGAAACAAAATGACAAAATAAAACAAAAAGACCGACACAAGAAAACATAACATAAAAACTTAATCTAAAACAAAATTCCAAAAAGTGGAGGCGGAGATGGAATGGATTTTGATTTTGGAACTTCAAATAAAATACGACTTAACTTCCACCCTAGCTTCGGCTCCAAAAAAGATAAAACAAAAAGGTCAAAAAGAAAGACTGTCGGGATGGGGATCCGAACGAGTTTTAAAGGAAGTTTCAAAACCTGATTCGGTTCCGGTTCTGGTTCCGACAGACTAAACCAAAGAAAAAACAAAGTGTTGGAAATGAAAGACTCCAAAATTTGTTTAAAAATCAACCAAGGATCAAAATAAAATAAAAGGGGGACCCATTTTGACCAAGGCAAAAAGATGGGGTGGTTATGCAAGGCATGGCACAACACTAGAACAAATCACTCCTACAACATGATCATTGATAATAACCCATGCTAATCTACTTGCTAGTGTGTCTAGTATAGATATAAGTCCATAAAGATAAGGCCAAAGATCAAGCCACTCGAGATGTGTCAGGATTTTGTGTCCCCAAGACTCATAGTTATCCTTTTCCAAGATGACCACAAAAGGATGAAAAAAAACCCATGCTACTTCCTCAAATAAAAAAATAATGACTAAAAACTTCAATGCATGTAAAGAAGATCAAATGAAATCATCTCATGCAAATAGATCCTTTCCAAATGCCAAGATGTCCAAGTAATTGAAAAAAATGTGAAATCATAAAAAGATGAATAAAATGTACCTAGGCAGATTGGAAAAAGTGCATGAATGGATCTAACGAGCTTTGAAATACCTTTCCAATACTACTGGAATCACAAAAATAAAAAAGACAAGAGAAAATTTATGAGCTCAAAAGTATAAAATGATGATATGAATTTGATTGAGAATAAAATGAACCAACAAAATATTTGATGATGAGACCTACACCACAATAAAGTACATGAAACCAACTTTTTGACGATATCTCATTTTCCTAATTTTGATATTATATTCCTAAGTCATGCCAAAAAGAAAAAATAGCTCTTTTAGGGAAAATTAGGGCTTGGAGGGGGCAAGGAGGGGTTGTACGACTGTAAATACAATACTGGCATCAGTGTGATGTCATGGTGACATCAACAACATATACCATGAAATATTCCCTATCGTTGAAAAAATATCAACCCTCAATTTTTTTTTCTGTTGCTAGAATATGCGCTGTAGATGCTTGGAATATTTTGTATTGTTGCCGATATATGCGAAAGAATATTCCATCATCATTTTTTGATAGGTCATTGGGGAATGGTTATAGTGGTAAGTTTTTGTTGAATTTTTTGAGTTTTTAGAGGGTGGCATTGGTGCTTGCAACCATTGGGGGTAGTGCCGACCGACGATTTGGTCGTTGGGGAAAAAAAACCATTAGGCAGCTTTGTTTTTCCACTGATGGTATGGGGAAGGGGCCCCACAACTTGTGTATATAGGCCTGTGAAGCCTGCACAAGCATGTTTTTTCCTTTCTTTATTTTTCCTTTTTTTTTGAATTAAAAAACATAAATTGTATTGAAAAGCTCTGTATGACCATATAAAATTCCGTACAGACTCCTAGCTTTAGAAAAGTATTTTTTTGCAAATTTTCCAAATTTGACCAAATGAAAGGTGTTCCTTAGGTTTTTGACTATTTTGAACTCAACAATGATGCCCATTTCACTCCAAGATGAGCCAAATTTTCCCTCAAGATTAGATCTATCAAAATTGGTGCAGTCAAGGTAGGAGGGTCCTCAAAGAGAATAGTCCAAACCGTGTAGCAAGAGTTACACAACATAAGCCACTAAGAATATGGAAGCAAAGGCATATTCAAACCTTCTTATTATTAGAAATTTCAATTACATACAACCAACAACATCCGGGTTTACAGATTGGGCTCATAGGCCTGATACAACATGCTCAAAATATAGTATTCCTACATGCTCGTTAATGCGAGCCAAAATATTACAGATCGATGAAGGAAACGTAACATGCATGAAATAGGTCGGCCATCAATTCAAATTTCTCCTCGGTAGGTGCATATGATGAAGTGTGGACCTAAATTAAGGTAGGGGACACTCCACGAAACAATTCGAAACACAACGCGAGGATCCGTAAGTTATGAGAAGGATCCACAAGAGATCAAATTAGCCAGTAGGCTCAAAACTGCTTCGGTGCTTTGTTCTAGAAACTGTCACTTAATCTGAAAGCGATAACTTTCCGAAAAAAGATCCAATCGTGCTGAAATCTTGGAATAAGGAAAATGAATATGTCCATGATGAAAACATAGATCCACAAGATGTGGTGAGAAAATATGATGAAATATCAAATCTTCCAACTTGAACTAGATAAGAACAAGAACAAAACTGAAAGAAAATATTTTTGGTTGATGCAAGATTGCAAAGAACCAAGGATGCTCCTTCATTAGACATCCAAGGTTATTTGAAAAGTGAGTCCCTCACTTTTTTGGGGATAAAGGAAAACCAATACGGTCTACCCGAGCCTGAGAAATCCAAGAAGAATCCTCCACTGGTCTGCCTTTCCACTTCACAAGATATTATTTGTACTGCCTTGCACATGTTGTCCTTCCATCTCTGATATCCAAAACCTCTTCTATCTTGTTTGATTGTTGTTTAGGAAACTATTTCTCTAATTTTCTGTACTATCTTCACTGAATTCTAATTCATGGTACTGATGTAGATCTGCAATGTTGAATATAGGTGATATACTCATGCCATCCGGTAACTCTACTTCATATGAATTTCTTGAATCAAATTTCTTCAAGACATTACAGGGTCCAAACTTCCTCATTTTGAGCTTATTGTATGTTCCAATTGGAAATCTTTCCTTCTTCAAATACACCATCACTTCATCTCCAACTTCGAACTCTTTATGTCTCCTCTTTTCATCTGCTCTCTCCTTATATTCTCGGTTCATATATTCCAATTGCTATTTTACTTGAGTATGCACCTTATTCATATGTTCTACAAATTCCTTTGCTTCTGCACTCCTTTTATCTTCCTTGATGATGTCTCACAATTCTGATATACCTCTAGGATGAACTCCAGTAACAATCTCAAAATGTGTCTTTTCGGTACTCCTACTCACTAAATTATTATAAGCAAACTCTGCTTGTGTAAGGACTAAATCCCAACTTTCAGTCTTTTCCCCAACCAAACATCTCAGAAAATTCCTAAAACTCCTGTTTACTACCTCTGTTTGTCCATCAGTCTATGGGTGAAAATTAGAAAACTTTAAATCTATCTTTAAATTCTTCCAAAGTTTCCTCCAAAAGTAACCAACAAAATTTGTATCTCTATCTGAAACAATACTCCTAGGTAATCCATGCAATCTGACTACTTCCTTGAAAGACAAGTTTGCTACATGTACTGCATCTGTTGTATTCTTACATGGTATGAAATGTGCCATTTTAGAAAACCTATCCACCACCACAAATATAGAATCATTACCTCTCTGTGTCTTTGACAAACCAAGTATGAAATCCATGTTGATATCCTCCCAAGGTCTCTTTGGAACTATCAAAGGCTTATACAATCCAACATTCTGACTACTCCCTTTTGTAGCTTGACAAAATCTGCAACTTTGCACAAATTTCCTAACATCCTTGTGAATCTGTGGCCAAAAGTAATTCTCACTTACCAATGCTATTGTCTTATCAATTCCAAAGTGTCCTGCCAATCTTGCATTATGTTTTTCTTTCACAAAACTATCCCTCATTGAACTCTGGGTATACACAACTGATTCCCTATGAAAAACACATCCTCCTAAATGAAATAATCCAACCACTGACTCCTATCCTCCAAGACTGGTTCTTTACAAGCTCTCCAAGGTTCTAGAAAACCTAGATCTCCCTCATACAAGTTATTCAATTCGTCAAAGCCTAATACCTCCACTCTCATTTGTTTCAGTAAATTCCTTCTCCTACTCAAAGCATCAATGAATCTATTCTACTTTCCACTCCTATGTTTCAAAAAAAAATTATAACTCTACAAGAATTCCACCCATCTCATGTGCCTCTGATTCAACTTACCTTGACTATTCAAATACCGCAATGCCTGATGATCTGTATACAACACAAACTCCTTAGACAACAAGTAATGTCTCCACTTCTTCAAGGCTTGAACTATGACATAAAACACCTGGTCATACACTGAATACCTTCTCATAGCATCATTCAATTTCTCATTGAAATAAGCTACTAGTCTTCCTTCTTGACTCAATACTACTCCAATTGCATTTCCACTTGTATCAAAGTCTACTTGAAATACATTATTAAAGTCTGGTAAAGCCAACACAGGCTGCTCAATCACCTTCTATTTCAAAAACTCAAAACTCCAGTCTGCTCTAGATGTCCACCTAAAATATTTCTTATCTCCTTTCATTGTTTCTATCATAGGACTGTAAATAGAACTAAAATTCCTAATGAAATTCTAGTAGAAACTAGCCAATCCATGAAATGATCTTACATCTCCAATGATTTCTGGCATAGGCCATTCAACAATTGCTCTTACCTTCTTAGGATCCATCTCCAATCCATCAATAGATATCACAAATCCTAGATATACCAATTCTTTCTTCATGAAACTATACTTCTTAATGTTTATCAACAACTTCTCTTCTCTCAACCTCTGCAAAAATTATCTTATATGCAACAAATTTTCTTCTCTAGTCTTACTAAAAATCAAGATATCATCCAAATAGACAATCACAAACTTACCCAAGAATTTCTTCAATGCCTCATTCATCAGCCCCATGAAAGTACTTGGTGCATTTTTTAGTCCAAAAGGCATCACCAACCACTCATACAATCCTTCATTTATCTTGAATGCTATCTTCTACTCATCCCCTTCTCTGATTCTGATTTGATAATATCCACTCTTCAAATCTATCTTTGCAAAGTATTTAGCTCCACTTAAACAATCCATAATGTCATCCATTTGGGGCAAATGAAATCTATACTTCACTATGATTTTGTTTATGGCTCTAGAGTAGGTACACATCCTCCATTCTCCATCCTTCTTAGGTGCTAGCATAATAGGTACTGCACAAGGACTTAAGCTTTCTCTGATCAAACCCTTCCTCAACAAATATTGCAATTTTCTATTCAACTCTTCATTCTCTACCGGTGTCATCCAATGTACTGCTTTATTAGGAAAACTAGCTCCAAGAATTAGATCCATGCAATGGCTAATACTCATCATAGGTGGCAATCCATCGGGTACATTATCCAAAATGATAGCTTCATATTCTACCAGAAATGCCTTTATCTCCTCTGATTTTTCTTCTACATGCTTCAAGTCTTTAGCCTTCTTAGGAACCAAGGCATAACACATGTTCTCATCTCTCAGTCCATCCATAAATCTCCTTCCATCAACCAAAGAAATTATAGCATTCATACAAACCTTAACTTTAGGAACATCCTCCAATGGCAACAAAGTTTGCTTCATCCCATTAACAACAATGGTATATGTGTTCTTGTTTCCATAATGAATAGCCTATCTATCATAATGCCAAGGCCTTCCCAACAAAACATGGAATACATCTATAGGCATGATATTACACAAAACTTCATCATGATAATTTCCTATCTTCAATTTCACCAAACATTATTCACTTACCAGTATCTTATGCTCATCTTAAATCCATGCTATCTGATAAGGCTTCAGGTGTTTCAATCTCTCCAGCTTCAATTTGGTTACCATTTCTTCAGAAACCAGGTTCTCGGAGCTTCCACTGTCAATAATTACTCTACAACATTTACTAGCTACCTTGCATCTGGTTCAGAACAAATTATTTCTCTTTAACGGTTCCTGCTCCATCTCACTTTGACATAATACTCCTCTGTTAACCAACACTTCTCCCTCTTCCAGTTTATTAGATGATCCAACATGATCCTCCTCAGCAAAGGCTAGTCTTCTATTGTTCTCTATCTTTCTGCTTCTCTCCTTGATTACATTCAAATTCTCTATGTCCTCCACCACACTTAAAACAAGTTCCCCTGAATACTCTTTTCTCCTATCTTCTATCACCTTTTCTATAACCCTCATTCCGGTAACTACCATATCCTCCTCTTCGATAAGAGTTTCCATCATCTCTATGGTACGAATTATCATTCTTAATGACTTCCTTATCTTTATTCTGATCTACAAAAGATCCTCTTCCTCCTCCAGTAAAAATTCTTCCTCTCTGAAATCTTCCGCCTCTTCCTCTCTGTCTCTGCTCCTTTATTTTATTTAGCTTCTCTTATACTTTTAAGGCACATTGATATGCCTCCTCCAGACTCATCAACTTGATCAAACTGATCTCATCTTGTATAGATACCTTCAAGCCATTCACATATCTGGCTACTTGCTCGGTCTCATCCTACGAATGTCCAGATTTGATATTCAACTTGTATAACTCCTTAGTATATTCTATCACACTTGACTACTTCTGCTTTAAATTTTGCAACTTTCATAACAAACTAATCTGATAGTCTGCATGCATAAACTTCGTCTTTAACTTATTCACCATCCGATCCCATGATTTTATCTTCTCCTTTCCTCTTCTTTTCCTATCTATTTCCAAATGTTCTCACTAGAGGGATGCATGTCCTTTCAACTTTGTACAAGAAAATTTCACGTTCTTGTCTTCGGCGGTGCCTTCAAAATCAAAATAATTCTCTATCTCCATTATCTAATCAAGTAATTCATCCAAATCCAACTTACCACTATAATCCAGTGGATTGAAATGTGGTTTAGTATTTACTCTAGTTAGGGCTCTTATGAACCTCTTTTCTCCCTGATCAAGAGCAAGTTGATATTCTATTTTCCTTGCTTCCTATTCTTCTACCTCTTCATCACTCACATCATCGACTAGTCGACCTCTCCTCTGGGCCATTTTGACTGCTTCTAATCTAGTGGCAATTCCTCTCAGCATCTCCATTATAGCTAGGTTTGCATTTCCATGCACTCCATTTCCTCTACCATTTCTTCTTCCTGCCATCTTTACACAAGTCCTCTGCAACCACAGGTCGAATCCCCAGTCTACCACCCCACAAAAAAATCTTCAACAAGACTTCACAAACTCTGACGATCTCTCACAAAATAAATCTCACTCTGATACCAATCTGGTGTAGTCATAGTAGGAGGGTCCTCAAATAGAACAATACAGACCGTTCAACAAGAGTTACACAATAGAAACCACTTGAAATATGGAGGCAAATGCAGATTCAAACCTTCTTATTATCAAAAATTTCAATTACATACAACTAAAGACATCCGGGTTTGTAGATTGGGCTCATAGGCCTGATACAACATGCTTAAAATACAACATTCCTACATGCTCCTTAATGCGATCCAAAATCTTATAGATCGAATCCCATATTCATTCTAATTGCCATCCTAATGATCTATTACAATGATTTATATCACATCCAAGATCTAGAATCATTTGCGTCGGCCAAAGATCATTACAATCTTCGATGAAGGAAACGTAACGTGCATGAAATAGGCTGGACATCAATTTGAATTTCTCCTCGGTAGGTGCATATGATGAAGTGTGGACCTAAATTAAGGTCGAGGAAACTCCATGAAACAATTAGAAACACAACATGAGGATCTGTAAGTTACGAGAAGGATCCACAAGAGATCAAATTAGCTATTAGGCTTGAAACTGCTTCAGTGCTCTATTCTAGAAACTATCACTTAATTTGAAAGCGATAACTTTCCAGAAAAAGATCCAATCATGTTGAAATCTTGGAATAAGGAAAATGAACATGTCCACAAAACAAGCATAGATCCACAGGATCTGGTGAGCAAATATGATGAAATACCGAATCTGCCAACTTGAACTGGACAAGAATAAGAAAAAAACTGAAAGAAAATATTTTTGGTTGATGCAGGATTACAAAGAACCAAGGATGCTCCTACATCAAAAATTTAGATAGGAAGTAAAAAATATGGGGCTCTGATACCATGTTGGAGTTGATAGTGAACCCCACAACTGATAAAATTGACCTTCAACCAAACATATATCACATATGAGAGAGTAAAGCAATGATTAAATGCTCATGCAACCTTGAGAAGAGAATTTATCCACACAAGAATTTGATATGTCTTTTATATTGAATAATGAATGTGAATGCAATGAAATGATTACAATATACAATAATGCATACTTATAAAAGAAAACACAAACCTTAGATGAGGATTTGATTTGATTGTGACAAGTGTCCTAATTCTATGCAATGAGACAAATTGACCTATAAATAGACCAATATAATAATAAAAAAATACTCCTAAGTTTGTCTTAAGTAGTTAAAGTAATAAGGGACCTAATAATTAATTAATCATCAAGTGATGTGTTGGCCCCACAGTTTCTGTTGCACCAAAAGGTCTACTTGTTAATGCCTAATACAATCGCCAGAGTTAACGGATCCACAAGAGGCAATTAGTCCATGTCACAAATCCCAAGGGGAGCACTGACCATTTACCAACAATCTTTCCCTCAGTGCAAGCTGAGGGGATTCAAACCTGGCACCTTTGGCTTTGACACCAATTTTTTGCCCCACGGTTGTCGTTGCACTAAAAGGCCGACTTGTTAATTCCTGATAAAATCACTACAGTTAACGGATCCACGGGGGCAATTAGTCCATGTCATGAATACCGAGGGGAGCGTTGACCATTTTCCAACATGATGTTCCTAATTACTCTAACAATTTTTCCTATCATTACAATATCAATGCTATATTCTTTGAAAATTATATAGGTCAAGTGATTATTTTCTACATCAAAACTCAAGGTACATTACCAAGAATTTATGAGTGAGTATTGACATAATAAGGTTGATATAATTTGAAAGGTCCTTATATCAATAATGTTAACACAAAACAAGTCATTTGATATCACCCTATATATCATATTATATCTTAAATACATTTAAAAGTATTACATTTCCACATCTTTCACCTATGTTAATTATAGAATAGATGATGGCACCCATAAAAAGTATGATGTCATACATAATATTTGACTCCTAAATAAAAATAAACTCAAATAATATCCATTTAATAAAGTTTATGCACTTTAATTATAACAATTAGAATCCTTTTAACTAGACTTTTAACAAGAATTTGTTAATTATTTCTCATTTACATTTTATCCATATTTTGATATTCTAAATTTTCAAGTGCACACTGCTAATCTTTTTTTTTCCAAATTATATATAGGTTTCCATAACCTAGAATGGTAGGATATAATTATTTATTTAAGTCAATTGAGGATAGTCTACACTTTAATTAATTGTGATACATTTTATTTATTCAAATTAAGTCTCATATGATTATAGTCTAAAGGGATTAATATCTATATATAAGTTCATTATTTGAGGAAATACGATAGAAACTACTAATAAGGCCTAATAGATAGGACACATGTTTAGGGGTCATAAGGAAAAAATAGGCTTAGTCACAATTTTAAGTTTTGTTGATGTATAAGTAAAACTCAATTTTTATTCAAAAAGTTTAAATCTGATTCTAGTTTGGTCTTACAATCTAAGGCAAGCTTATCACTTGTCAAAAGGTCATTTAAACTACCTATTGTAAAGGATAACCCCACTTATAAAAAGTCTTTATTTATGACACAAGTGGAAGGATACATCATGCCTATGTATAAACCAATGAGGAACCCTAACTAATACTCTTCAACATTTAACCCACTCCCAATCATCGCATTTAAAAACCAAAGGTATCCAAACATTCCAAAATAATATTTCTATTTGGTAATTGCATTGTCAGAAATGTAACCTTTATCCTCATCTAAAGAATCATAATTAAATAAATTTAAAAAGCATTAACACAATTTCCATAAGATAAAAATGGTCTAACATGTATCATTTCATCTATATTACCACTAAACTCTTCCATAACGAATTATGTAAAAAGTATGTGCATATAAATATAATAAACCAAACCACCATGAAACAAAGAGTCATCGACCATACCACGTGAAGTACAGGGTCAATATTAGTAATAACTAATCTCTTTTCTAAATAAATAAATAATTGACTAGGATTCAAAATATATAGAATTGAAGAACTATCATGAGCTACATGTGGGACAAACTCA
This sequence comes from Sequoiadendron giganteum, assembly GCA_007115665.2. Lineage (NCBI taxonomy): Eukaryota > Viridiplantae > Streptophyta > Pinopsida > Cupressales > Cupressaceae > Sequoiadendron > Sequoiadendron giganteum. The sequence goes on along the minus strand of CM021107.1, from coordinate 310,119,608 downwards.
CCTAAAGGTAAAGAAGATATATCCATGAAGTGAACAACCTTAAGCACATCAATAATGATAAATCAAGAGATACATATATAGGAGAATCTATAGGTGCGAGGGGGTAACTATCATGAGACATAGAAATAATATCCTCACTAGCCATAACAACAACACTTGAATGAATCCCCTAGGTATATGAAATGAAGATAGCACTAAAGCAAGAGTTAAGTCACTTAAATATAGGATACAAGAGAGGAATAATCATGTCATAGAGAATAATGGAATTGGAAGTGAGAATGGCTATTAAGTAGGAAAAACATTTATGATAAATATATAACTATGACAACACATGGAGATTAACACCCTAACTAATATTTAAATCAAATCTAAAATGAAATATTAGAATCACTTAAATACAATATATTATAAAATAAATTAGGATAAAACCTTAAGTGTAATGTCCCAATATTTTTGTCAAGAAATTAATGAAACAACACTTTTTTTTCACATTTATAACAAAATGAAAGATGTGTCAAACATGACACTCAAGGTATGAAATACTAATACATAAATCATAGGAATTTGTATTATAAAATTAATTGAAATACAAATGCTCTATAAATCACTTTGAATATGTAAGGTCCAACCTCTTGTGCATTGATCACCACTCTTTATTCAATTGATAATTCCATTAGCTAGTTGGCTTAATCTAATGATTTAGGTGGTTTTATTTGATTTGAGCTTGTAAGGGAAGTGTAAAGAGGGTCTCAAGGGATGTGACTTAGGTGAGTTATATTATAAACCTAACGTAAAGGGGGTAGAAGAAAATTTAATAATTAAAAAAAGGGTAATGTGGAGTGACATATTATAGTGTGTAATTTTCAGTTGATACTTTTGGTGTGCCAATTTATTGTAAAAGATAAAATGGAAGTATGTATCCTCTCACTCCATGAATTGTATGAAAATTAATAATGTCAAGTACATAAATGATAGTAATAGTTGATTGTTGTGTGTGTTGGAAAAACAAGAATAGACAAGAGGGGGGATGAATCAATTGTCACATAATTTAATACTTATTCAACCTTATTAATCTTTAATCTCAGATCTAATAATTAACAGTGGAAGCATGAATCAAAAAAGCATCAGAAACACTTGAACACCAAGATTTTATACGTGGAAAACCTATTAGAGGATAAACCACGGTGGATGTTAGTCCACAAGATAATACCCTATTAGAAGTATAATGAAAAATGAATAAGGAATGCACATGCATTTAGGCACACCGCCTAGAGCTCACTGCTCAAAAGGAAAGGCTCACTTCCTTACATAAAATAATCAGATTAAATCCATCTGATGAGGTTGAACTGAGAAATTAGCTTCTACAAAACCTGATGACAGTTTTGATTAGGAACAAAAACACTTCTTCACACTTTGCTCAATATTCTTCACAATTTGCTCTGAAATCAAATGGTCTGATCTTTATTTGTACATTTTTCATTCACACTTCACATATATTCATCGAGCATCCTTCAAAATGAGGAAACAATCGCTCTTATATATCTGCCACATGAATTTACATCAACTCTGTCGGCCACAAATAAATAATAGATGAACACAAACTGTCGGCCCAATTCATGAATAAATCTCAATGTGCACCAACCTAAGTCGATCACATCATAATGAAGACCTAAATCAACATCCTCGAACACACCAAGTATTAAAAAATTAATCCATAAGGATTCACAACATGCTACCACCATCATGTCAGCCAAGAACATAAAAAACTCAAACACACAAAGGAAAATCTTTGATCACGAGCACACTGATCAACACGAACGTACCATAATGATAGAGCATGATCTAGAACCATCACTGCACTTCATAGTAGAATACACAACAACTTAATTTACTAGAATTGCATTCTCTTCTTCTAGAAACACCTACTACAGTAACAAAATAACTGTAGGAACTCAGAAACTCATAACTCACTCCAATCTTGATGCGTACCACGGAAAATTCTGGAGAACATACTAGATAGGCTCAACAAAAAACCCTTTAATGCACAAATTTTGATTATCAACATACACAAATTTCCACCATTCTAATCATCACAACTTCATAGACTTCCTGCAACATATTTATTCTAATTTTCTCAATATCCTCGACATATATAGCCTTCAGAATCATCAATGCTAATAGTGTTGTCATCAATTGCAACCACATATCAGCAACACAACCAAAAAATCCAACAATCTCCTCCTTTGGCATTGATGGAAACACATGATGTGAAAAATACCATCAACACAACTAGCTCTTCTCCACCAGTCTCCTTATTCTCATACTGTTCTTCTCCCTCTTACATTACTCTTCTTTCATGACTCTTCTCCCCCTTTCTTCCTCAAAGGTTTTTCACATTACTCTTCACCCCCTTTGACATCAATGGAAAATGTACACAAGCTCTGAACCACATATCATTTGACTACTCCCCCTGAGTAGCAACCACCATAACATCAATCCGAAACAAGATATGACTATAAGTGCACAGATTGATGCAAAGACTTGCATCTTAGTTCAAATTAGGAGGGGGAAATCACCCATAACTTTCCTCTGAGATACTCAAAATTATCTTTAGGCAATGATTTAGTGAAGATATCTGCAATTTGTTCCTTGGTGGGCACATTTTCCAATTTGACTTCTTTATCACTCACTTTGTCTCTCAAAAAGTGATACTTGATAGATATACGTTTTGTCTTTGAATGTAACACCGGATTTTTGGAAATGTTTATGGCACTTGAGCTATCAAAAAATATAGCAATAGGCTCATTATACTCAATTTTGATATCTCTCAACATCTGTTTCATCCATAATACTTGAGTGCAATTGTTTGCAACAACAATATATTCTGCCTTAGCAGTAGATAAGGAAATGGAATTCTGCTTTTTACTTAGGCAAGACACCAACTTCTTCCCCAAGAAGAATGCACCACCACTTGTACTTTTCCTATCATCCACATCTCCTACCCAGTTTTCATCTGTAAAGGCATTTAGAGTAAGACCATCATCCTTAGGATACCAAAGACCAAAATCAACTGTTCCTTTCAAGTATCTAAAAATTCTCTTTATTGTAGTCACATGTGATTCCTTTGGATCAAATTGATATCTAGCAACCATACATACATCATTCATAATGTCTGGTCTAGTCTGAGTCAAATATAGTAATCCACCAATCATTGAACTTTACCTTGTTTGATTAGCTTTAGGAGAATCATTATTCCGTGTTAACTTGCATCCGGTTACCATGGGTGTACCAACTAGTTTTGAGTCTTCCATGCCAAACTTTTTTAGTAACTCTCTTACATATTTAGACTGAGATATGAATAGTCCATCATCTAACTAAGTTATTTTCAATCCTAAAAAGAATTTAAGATCTCCTATCATTGACATCTCAGACTCACTTTTCATTTCATCAACACCTTCAAAAATAATGTCATCAACAAAGACTTCAATAATCAACTCTTTATCTTGATCCATCTTGAAATACAGATTGCTATCAATAGTACCTTTATTGAATCCAAGCTTCAACAAGTATTTATCCAGTATTGCATACCAGGCTCTAGGGGCTTGTTTGAGTCCATACAGTGCTTTCTTCAATAAAAAAACCATATCCTTTTCATCAGTCAGTTGAAATCCATCTGGTTGCTCAACATAAAATTCTTCTAACTCACCATTCAAAAATGTTGAATTCACATCCATTTGATAGACTTTGTAATTCTTGAAAGTAGCATAAGGAAGAAATAACCTTACAACTTCAATTATGGAAATAGGGGCAAAGGTTTCTTCAAAATCAATACCTTCCATTTGTGAGTATCCTTTACATACTAGTCTTGCTTTATTTCAGACCACTTTACCTTTTTCATTCAGCTTATTTCGAAAGACCCATTTGGTTCCAATCATATTTTTATCCTAAGGTCTAGGAACAAGAGTCCATGTATCATTTTTCTCTATCTGCATTAGTTCTTCCTTCATTGCTTCCATCCAATATTCATCTTTACATGCTTCATTGACATTGCTAGGCTCAGTTTTTGAAATCAGGCAATATTCTTCTAGTCTGCACACCTTTGTTCTTGTCTCCTATAATCTAATTATCAAAGTGATATATCTTTACATACCTTGGAACTTTGGGATTCTCTCTAACTTCTGGTTCTTCTGTTCTCTCTTCATCACTTCCACTAGCTTCTGCTTCATGATTCTCTTGATTCACCGAAACAATTTGAACTTGATTCTTTGTCTATGCATTCTTTCCATTATCAATACCATTTTGTTGGTCATCTGAATCATATCCAAAGTATTTGGATGATCTAACAGTGTCTTCATCAACTCTGACATTTGCACTTTCAACCATTTTCTTCAATCTTCTATTGTAGCACCAGTAGGCCTTGCTCTTAGTAGAGTAGCTCAGAAAGACTCCTTCATCACTTCTAGCATCAAACTTTCCAATATCTTCATCTCTTTTGATATAACATCTACTTCCAAATATTTTGAAATACTTAACAGTAGGCTTGTAACCAAACCACAGCTCAAAAGGAGTCTTACTAGAATTACCATTAACATTTACCTGGTTGATAGTGTATACAATAGTGCTTACAACTTCTCTCCAATAGATATGAGGAACATTACCTTCCAACATCATAGTTCTAGCAGCATCTAGAATTGTTCTGTTCTTTCTCTCAACAACTCTATTCTGTTGAGGGGTCTGGGGAGCATATAACTGTCTTTTGATTCCATGTTCTTCACAAAATGAATTGAACTCTCGAGAAGTGAATTCATCACCTCTGTCTGATCTTAAACATTCAACCTTCAACCATGTCTCATTTTCTACCATAGATTTGAAGCATTTGAACTTTTCTAGTGCTTCATGTTTTTCTCTCAAGAAAGCAACCCATATCATCCTAGAGTAATCATCAATGATCAACATAAAGTACCTTTCTCCTTGTCGACTTCTGATTCTGGATGGACCACATAGATCAGTGTGTACCATCTCCAGTACTCCTTTAGAATGATGTTGTTTGCTCCGAAAATAAATTCTTGTCTTCTTTCCCATCTGACATTCCTTGCATATAGTGTTAATAGGCTTCACTAACTTAGGTAGATCTCTGATTGCTTGAGTGGAGCTTAATTTGACAATGTTATCAAAATTAACATGACCCAACCTCCTATGCCATAACCAACTTACATCAACTTGAGCAATTAAAAAACTTTCACTAGCAACACTTAAGTGAAAAATGTTAACTCTTGTCTTGTACCTGAAGCAATTACATTTCCAGAGCTTCCCAATATCCTGCACTTACCATCTTTGAATTGAATACTGTATCCCTTGTCTACCATCTGTCCAACACTCAAGAAATTATGCTTCAATCCTTCAACATAAAGGACATCATCAGTATTATATTTACCACCAAGAGAAATAGTGCCTCTACCACAAATCACACAAACATAGTTATCTCCAAATCTTACAACACCACCATCATATTTTTCCAAGCTTATGAACTTTGTTTTTTGAACAATCATATGACGTGAGCATCCACAGTTAATCACCCACTCATCCTTTTCATCAATTCTGGCTACAAGAGCTTTCTCAATATTTTGATTGTTAGCAGATTCAGTGGACACCATACCATTTTCCTTGATAGCAATGAATACCCATCCATCTTCATTTCCAGTTTCTTTATTAGATTCATCATTAGTAACACCTTCTTCAACATAATAACATTTTTTTTGAAATCTAGACATGTTAGGTTTGTACTTAGAAACTCTTTTAGGACACCTTGATGCAAAATGACTTATCTTACTGTAAGAGAAACATTTAATAGAAAACTTTCCTTTATACTTACCTTTTCCTCTGGCTTCTCTTTTCACAATCAATTCTTCTAGATTTTCTAGCTCTTTTTCTTCATCTTCAACCTGTTTCATCTCATCTTCATATTTTAATATTTTTCTGGAACTTTCTCCTAGATCATATCTCAGTTGGATTTTCCCGGATATAGTAACTTTAAATGCAGATTCTGTTTTAGGAGTAGACTCACCAAACTCGCTTAGTTCAAAGGTAGCTAGTTTACCAATCAACATGTCTCTTGTCATATTTTTTACTGTTATGAGTTCTTCAATAGCTTGAGCTTTCATTTTGTAAGAAGTAGGCACTGATATGAGCACTTTAGCCACAATCTCATCTTCTTCCATAATTCCACCGACACACCTAATACCCATCACTAGTTCATTTACCTTCTACATGAAAGCAACAATGTTCTCATCTTCACTCATCTTCAAGTTCTCCCACTTGCCTTTCAAGCTTGTTAGCTTAGCAATCTTCACTTGTGCATCTCCTTCACACAATGTTTCCAATTTCTTCTAGATCTCATGTACTATTTTCAGACCTATCACATTTGTCATCTCTGAATCTATCAAAGAACTTAGTAATTCTTCTATAGCCCTGATATTAGTTTCAGCTTCTTTGATCTCATTAGGAGTAGTGGGACCATTCTGAGGAATATTATATCTATTCTTTGTAATCTTCCAGAAAGGTTCACCAATGCACTTCAAATGACACTCCATTCTGACCTTCCATAGAGAGTAATTTGTACCATCGAATTATCCTTCTTGTATGATTCCATCTCGGATCACCTCAATCTATTAAAATTTTTAAGGGGAACTTGCTCTGATACCAATTGTTGGAAAAACAAGAATAGACAATTGAGAGGGGGTGATTCAGTTGTCACAAAATTTAATACTTATTCAACCTTATTAACCTTTAATCTCAAATCTGATAATTAATAGTGGAAGCATGAATCAACAACACATGAACACCAAAATTTTATACATGGAAACTCTATTAGGAGAAAAACCATGGTGGATGTTAGTCCACCAGATTATACCCTATTAGAAGTATAATGCAAAATGAATAAGGAATGCACATGCATTCAGGCACACTGCCTAGAGCTCACTGCTTAGAAGGAAAGGCTCACTACCTGACACAAAATAAATAGATTAAATCCATCTGATGAGGTTGAACTGAGAAATTAGCTTCTACAAAAGCTTGATGATAGTTCTGGTTAGGGGCATAAACAATTCTTCACACTTCGCTCAATATTATTCACACTCTGATATGAAATCGAATGGTCTTATCTTTATTCACACTTCGCATATATTCATTGAGAATCCTTCAAAATGAGGAAACAATCGATCTTAAAAATATGCTACATGAATTTACATCAAAAAATCTATTGGCCACAAATAAATAATAGATGAACACAAACTGTTGGCCCAATTTATGAACAAATATCAATTTACACCAACCTAAGTCGGTCACATCATAATGAAGACCTAAATCAACATCCTCAAACACACCAAGCATTAAAAAATTAATCCATAAGGATCCGCAACACGCTACCACCATCATGTCAGTCAAGAACATGAAAAACTCAAACACACAAAGGAAAATATTTGATCACGAGCACACCGATCAACACAAAGTACCAAAATGATAGAGAATAATCTAGAATCATCATTGAACATCAAAGTAGCATATGAAACAACTTAATTTACCAAAATTTCATTCTCATCTTCCAAAAACACCTGCTACAATAAAAAAATAACTGTAGGAACTCAGAAACTCATAACTCGCTCCAATCTTGATGTGTACCACTGAAACTTCCAAAGAACATACTAGATAGGCTCAACAAAAAACCCTTTAATGCATGGCTTTTGATTATCAACGTACACAACTTTCCACCATTCTGATCATCACAACTTCATAGACTGCCTACAACATATTTATTCTAATTTTTTCAATATCCTTGACATATACAACCTTCAAAATCATCAATGCTAATAGTGTTGACATAAATGAAAACCAAATATCAACAACACAACCACAACATCCAATAGTGTGAAGTGTTTATTATGGTCTAAATAGTTATATGCCCTTGTAGATGGAAATTGGAATTTGGATAATGTTACACTATTCTTATTTGATAGTTGATTTGGGTTAAGATGTCATTCTTGTTAACCTAAATAAGGCTTGAGTTCACATTGAATTGTAGAGTGTGGATGCGATAAATGGTTTAACTAATCGTTATTTAAAATGAACTCCATATTTTAGATTATTTCTCATAGGTGGTTAACATTCCAGTTGGATAATGCTCTATGTGTGAATATACCAATTATCATTATGTATCTAAGTGTGAACAATGAAACTTAATTGAATTGGAATATATTGATATGTTTACTAACAATTATTATGAATGTGAGATAAGTATGATGCCAACCTAAATAATTCAGATCAAGCAAAAGGTTAGTGCTATTCAAGATGTCTGCTAGAGGGAAATGATTAAATAAAGAAGCTAGGAATGATTTTGGAAGCTTAAATGACTTGTGAATAAAATTGTTAGGATATTGAGTTTGATTTAATTTCAAATAATTATGTTTTATTAAGTTGACTTCTTTTGAATGCTAACATCGAAATGCCAAGATTTGAGTATTTTTAGCCTTCAAGAATTGGGTTCTAATAATACACATGGAAATCAACAAAGCAAGTTTAGGTATGTAAATTCATTTTTTGATAAATTGATAATTATGTAAATTATGAATATATTGGTCATTATATTTTATTATTATAAAAAATAATGACTATTACAATGAATTTCTAGTCAATGGGAAACGAGAGAATCCAAAAAGGCCTTGGTCACCCTACTTCATATGTTGAAGTAAAAATGCTTGGCTGTGTCAATAGTGAGCTAAAGTTGTGTATTATGTGTATGTCAAATGATTTGGGTGTTCGTAATTAATTATGTTTTAGCCTTATGATTTAATTTGTTAATTGGTGTCTCAAGAGAGTGGGTTAAAAAGTGCAACCCGAATATAAGGTTAGAAGCCATTTTTAAGAGGGGAAAAATAGAAAAAATGAGGTTATTGTTGGCGTAATTAAATATTTAATTACACTTTATTAAGTACTTAGGTCCTAATTAGGTTTTACCTTTATGGTTTTGCATATTGCTTTATAAAATAAATTCTTCTAATGTAATTCATTATTCCCAATAATATTATTTGCACATCTTTATGCAAATTGCTCTTGCATGTTTGTTTTTTCTCCTTGTAGAAGGCTAATCCAAATTTTGTAGGTGATCTTGGTTTTATGGAGTTTATTGGAAAATATAACATGGTATCAAAGTACTAATCTGCAAGCCCCTTCTTAGATCCGAGAGAAATTCAATCAAAGAGTTCTTTTGGGGGATCCTCAAGGGGTGAACCTTGAGTAATGTTTTGGTACATTTTGGATAAAAAACAACTAATATCTTTTTTTCGTGTATTTTTGAGAAAAATAATTTTTGGGGTTTTGTTTAAAATCATCAAATACCATCTGAGTATCTACTAGATTTTGTAGATAGTGAGAAGAACTTGCAGAAATGACTGTAGAAAACATGGCTATTTTCTCTACAGGTGAAGTTTTTGTTTTTTTACCAAATCACATGTGATAGAGCTTTTAAAATTGCTACAAATCTTGGTTGGTTTTGTGAAAATTTTGTCTGGCTATTACCCGTTGATGGTGAAAATGACACAAACAACATTAAAATAAAATATTTCTACTCTTTTTCTCTTGAAAAAGAAAGACAACATATAGTAGCCTAACTCCCAAGGTCTTGGTAGTTGGTTCTCAACTGTCTGGTGTCACTAGATCGGTTCATGCAACTGTAATGTTCAAGGGGCCTGTGCTGGTAATAAAGAATACAATCAATGACTTGTTCATCGAGCTATTCTTCACTTAGAGATGGGGTTTTTAAATAAAAGAAAAAGATAGATCAAAGGGGTAAATCAGTAAACATGAATCAAACTCATCTAACATCCGAACATATATCTTCAATAATCAATGCTTTCCAATAGATCAAGAAAACCAAAACATGATATAATTCACAGAATAGTCTATACCATTGTATGCATCTAAGGTGCTTAATTAACTTCACAGTCACACATCACAAATACTTCAAATATTTTAAAACAACACACACTCATTCATCACCAAGATCATAGATCAACAAACTTCAATAAATTCAATTCAATGATAATCCAACAAGATAATCCTTAAATCCGATTTCTTTTAATGACTTTCATCACATAAGAAACTTTCATACTTCAACACAATCACTGGCATTCAGATAGATTATAACTTATCAGCCTTATCAAATAAAACAACTCAATTCTAACACCATATTCCGTAAACCTGTATTTTTATTTAACTGTAAAAATCAAGTAAAATGTATCTCTGTAATCAGTATGCAAAATTCTATCTCCTAATATCAGGTAGGCCAATTATATTCTCTATTAGCCGACCCTTACAATATGATACCCAAAGGGTATTTATAGATATACAAAAATTTGAACTCCACTTCTATTTTAAGTCATCCACCCTTTTAGGAACTAAAAATCTCTTGGAAACTCAGATCAATTTGATCTTGAGTTCTTACATTAGACATTCAGTTAAAATGGAGAATAGAAAATAGAAGAGAAAAAGTGTCATGTGCTTCAAAACTGTCAATGCTGTAGGCAACATGCAAAGAAGAAGAAAGTCATGCATGCAAGAGATTTATGCATGTGAAGTTGGGTCTGTAATAAACTCGTCATAACTAGTGAAGACTTGTTGTAATACATCTAATTATGGCCCATCAACCCAACTGTCTTCAAATTTAATTCACTCCAATTCTGTTGCAGCAAACCCTCTCATATCTTTTATCTTTGTCAACTCTCTTTTAGCAGACTTTATCTCTTCTTTGACATCCATTAGTCAATCTATCATCAGATCTTCACCGTTATCTCCTTTCTGCATGAGTACTTTAAACCTTTCACCGCATTTCTCTTTTATCTAGCTCAAAGATAGGCCTTCCTTTGGTAGTATATTGACATCCACTATGATAGCAATGACTGCCTCCAACTCTTCAAACTGTTCGATTAGATCCTTAACAACATCTTGGACTTCATTTCTATGTTTGCAAAAGAAATCTGTTATGAATCGGAGTATACGAGAGGTCTTCTCCACAAAATTCTTATTATCCTCCTCAATTATTGACTGTTCAAGAAGAGTAGTTAAAGGCAATGTACTAACCTTCTCCAATTTTTGACTATACTCTTTATATTCCTCTTCCTGCTTCTCCGATGCTTCAATATATTGATGCATTTCTCCTATTAACTCTTCTTTCCCTTTGTGAACTTCAAAACCTTCAACCAAAACTTCACCTACTTCCTGATTTAACTTGTCAACCAACCTATCTAACATCTCAGCTTTGCCTCTTACCTGTACTAAATCATCTACCTCCTTCTTGCTCAACAAAATTGGAGTCTCAATAGCAACTACCTTTTGTGATCTTGGAGAAGAGACACTTTTCAAAAAGGAATGCAATTGATCTAATTCAGCCTTAAGCTCATCTTTCTTCTACTTATCCTTTAACATTCTTGACTTGGTTGTAGAAGCTACCACATCAATTAGATTCATCTGTTGATTTCGAGTAGGCCTTCCCAAGTTGACAGTACTCAATTGATAATCCATTAGCTGCATGTCTCCTACCTCCTTTTCTATCATCGGTATGACACACTCAACAACGATCTCTCCCTTGTCTATGAGCCTAGTGGAGTGTAGGATCTTAGCCTTCTTTTTAGGCCTCTCTTGTTCAATCTCCTTCATCATATCCTCCCAATTGAGAGATTGTGAAGGTGTTACTGTTCTTTTCTGTAGATCTAATTTTAGCCAAGTGGGAGCATATGGAGCAGTAGTCATCTCAGTGGAAGAAGAAGCAATAGTAGTGGTAGAAGGTGGTTGCACATTCACTTGGGGTTGAGAATCAACCCTTGATTTCTTTTGTTGTCCTTGCACCACATGCATATGAACAAGCCTTTCAACCTCTTCCCTATCCTTTTGTTCCTGTATCTTCTTATCTTCCTCTTCTTTCTTCAACCTCTCTTCCTCCAATCAATCTCTCTCCACTTTTTCTCTTTCCAATCTTTCCTTTTCTATTGTTTCCTTATCCAATTTTTCTTTCTCTAGGGCTCCTTTTTCCACTTTCTCTTTTTCTAGAGCTTCTTTTTCCATTTTCTCTTTTTCTAAAGCCTCTAGTCTTTCTTTCTCTAGTCTTTCTACCTCTAAAGCCTTAAGCTTTTCTGCCTTTGCTTCTTCTTCTTGTTGCTTCCTAACCCACTCTTCGGTATCCTTTTCCTTTCTTAATCTTTCTGCTTCTTCTTTTTGGTGAGCTTCCTCTGCAAGTTTTAACTTAGCAACCAAGACTTCTTTCTCCCTCCGGTTTCTTGCCTTCTCTTCCTCAAGGTCATGAATCTTTTGTATTAACTCTAACTTATCATTTTCTTCTTTAACCTTGAGTTCATCTTCTTGTTTCCTTTGTTGTCTCTCTACTTCATCAGCTGATGCCTTAGCTTCAATTTGTTGCTGCTGTAATATGGAATCAGTTTGTGTCTTGGCACCCATTAAATTTTGCTTTTCTATTTCTTTAGCTTTTGCCTCAGCATTATTTCTAACTTCTTCAAACAATTCCCATTGCTCCTCTTATGTCATTACCTGTTCAGTATCCTCCTCTAGAGGCATATTCTCTTGCACATCATTCTCTGACACAGTCTCATCTGAATCTATTCCAACATCATGAATTTCCCTCTCCACTTCTTTTGCCTTTGTAGCTTCAACCATACTATGAAGAGTCAACTTTTGAACTTCTTCACTCTGCTGCTTTGCAAGTGGCACTTGTGTGGAAGATTCACCTAACATAGGTGTTGAAACAACCAATCCCTTTTGAGCATCTCCTTCTTGTGTTTCTGCTTCATCATCTGCTGCTTCAAGTTCTATCTCTTCAATGTCTAGGGGAAAGAACTCCAAAGGCTCTTTGGGAGGTGTCTTTCTTTTGAGTCTTTATACCCTTTCCCCTTTTTAGGAGCTGGTCCTTAAGGAGCTTTGGTTCTTAGTACCAACCAGTGAACACTTCAATCCAAAACTGTTTTGCCTATTTGCTTTATGTCAATAGTTTCTTCACTTTTCTAGTCAATCGGATCCAGGATCTTAGTTCCTATGTTTAAAGCCTCATAAGATGGATCTAATACAAATCCATCATTCACCAATGTGTCAGGAATGCCATTTTTAACTCCAAGTTCTGCCACGAGTGAGACAGATAACCTCTCATAATTATTTTTCCTCAAGTCATACTCATCTTGCCGATCACTCCATAAATCTTCTAATAAATTAAAATGCTTGTCAAACACCTCCTTCAATCGATTCACTTAGATGGACTTTGCAGCTGCTCTATTTCACTCTTTAATTTTTTAACAATGATAATAATCATTCGTTGAATCCTTAATGAAGGTAAAAATCAAAGTTCTTACCTATGCATAGTAGCTGTCATTAATGCATTAAATGCAGTTAAGTAGAGTCAGAACTGGAGAAGAACAAACAATTCACTACAGTGCGACTTCAGTCAATAGTCAACGACCAAAAAATGACAGGAGCGGGATTAGAATGGAAACTGATTCGAAAACTTAAAGAATTTCCCAACTTCATTTCCGTTTCGGTTCTTGGTCCACCAATAAAGCACACAACGAAACCAAACACAAAAAAAAAAAGACCGACATAATAAAACTTAACACAAGGACTTAGACTAAAACCAAAATTTGAAAAAGCGGAGGTGGAGACGGAATGGATTATGATTTTGCAATTTTTAGTAAAGACCAATTTAACACCCACTCCAGTCTTGACTCCGACAAAGACAAAACAAAAGGCAAAAAAGAAAGACTGTCGGGATGGGGATGGGAATGAGTTTTGAAAGAAGTTTCAGAACACAATTTGGTTTCGGCTTCGATTCTGACAGAATAAATCAAAATAAAACAAAGTGTTTGAAACAAAGGACTCCAAACTTTGTTTGAAAAACAACAAAAGATAAAAATAAGAAAGGGGGACCCATTTTGACCAAGGCAAAAGATGGGGTGGTTATGCAAGGCATAAAAAATGGTGACTCGGCTAGGAAAATGGTTTACCCATTTTCAAGATACCCAAAGAATACTTCAGTCACCCTAAAACTTCTTGGCTTATAAACACTTTAACTTGAATAAGATTAGATATATGTAGGATAAGTTTGAGCTAGAATCTCAGATGTATTTGCTCATGAGTTATTTCTGAATTTGAGTGTGTACATATATTGTGCATCATTCTTTGTAGATACTTTCTCTATTTGTGAACAACTATACCTTAAGATTCAAGCTACATAGGTTGAGTCCTTTAACTATCGTGCAGTAAAATCTTGGGAATTGCTCCGCTACCAGACAAGCATCCATAGCCCCGACGGAGATACCTTTAGTTCTCTCAAAGCATTTCTCTACTGCTAGCCAGGCATCCATAGCCTTGATCACCCACTTGATATTGAGTTTGCCTGTTCTTTCTTCCTTTTCTTTTCTTTTTTTAAAACCTTGCTTGTGGAAATCTTTTGTGCACCTTCCTCAATACTTCAGACATAATGAATCTGAAACATGGGTTGAGAACTACTAGGGATTTCATGATAGTCTTGGAGTCAGATTTTTCACTTGAATCAAAGGGTAGAGCCATTCTAGAAAAAATAGCTACTTACTCATGCAGATGTTTTCCTAATTTGGTGGCAGATCTTTGATCATAATTCATGAGATATTCACAATTAATCTTCTATCCTTAATAACTTTTCCAACCCAAACTAGAATGATCATAAAACATAAGTTTCAGAATGAAATCCTTTTCAATGGTGATAATGAAAATATCTAAACCAATTTCTCTCTCAGTACCAGCAATATACTTTGAATAACAATCCCTTAATTTGAAATGAACAAAATGAAGATCCCCAACGAAACAAGACAAAAGCAAACAGACAAAAATCAAGAAAGAAAACAAACAAAACAAAAACAAAACTAAAAAAAATAAACAAAAACTTAATTACATATGATATAGTATAATACAATTTCCTTTTAAAACATCAGACCTTTTATGCACTGAAATAGTGCTTGAGAAACTGACCATTAACTGGTAATGGAATAGGCACTCTTGTTAAGGTACTCAAATAAAAAGCATTCTCGCCTAATATTTCAGCCACTTGATAAGGACCTAACCAAAGTCTATCAAATTTCTGATGATCTCCTTTCTTCTCCCTGGCCTTATCCCATAATAAAACAAGATCTGATATCCTAAAAACTTTTATCTTGGCTCTTTTGTCAAACCAACGCTTGACAACAGCTTGATGCTTAGAGAATTGCTGCAAAGCAACATCTCTTTGCTCCTCCATGTTTAATAAATTAAGCAGTCTAACTTCAATCTTATCATCCTTGGTATAAAATTCCTGCATGAACTTAATAATAGGTATCTGTAATTGTATGGGGAAGATTGGATCTTGGCCATAAACTAACTTAAAAGGTGAGTTTCCTAAAGATGCTTTGATTCTGGTTCGATCTGCCCATAAGGCAAATCTTAACTGTGTATGCCAGTCCCTAGGATTATTCTCCAACAACTTCCTTATAACTTCCAACAAGTTTTTATTTGTGGACTTAGCCACTCCATTTCCCTAAGGGTAGTAATTGGAAGAATACTTCAAAACAATCTTACATTCATAGGCCCATGAAATAAATTCAGCAGAAGAAAAAGCAGGGCCATTATCACATACCAGAGCAAATGGAACTCCAAACCTAGTTGTGATGTTCTCTATCAGAAACTTGATGACCACCTCTGTGGTGCTATTCTTGCAAGGCTGTGCCTCAGTCCAATGTGTGCAATAGTCAATTGCAGTCAAGATGAATTTATGTCCTGTAGAGGAATTTGGATTAATTACACCTACAAAATCAAGTGCCCATTGAGCAAATGGCCTTACCTCATATATTGGTTGTAGGGGCATTGCAGGATTTCTTTCTCTAGGTGCAGAAGTTTGGCATACATGACAAGTCCTGCAGTGCTGATGTGCATTTCTAAATACATAAGGCCAACAATAGCCTAATCTTAAAATCTGATGAGCCAAAGCATCAGCGGATCCATGCCTTCCATGAAACTCATAAATAGCATGCTTTGCTTCTTGCTGATCCAAACAACGTAGGTAAATTCCTTGAATTTTTTTTCTGTAAATGGATCCCCCTTTTAGCATATAGTGAGCACTCTTCATCCTTAATGCTCTCCTTTGACTAGCATTCATTCCTTTTGGACATTTGTTATTAAGGAGGGAGAAGATCAGATCTGTATACCAGGGATCCTTTGTGAATGATTGGACAGTGCATTGTTGACATGTGATATTTTTGTCCACATCAGCCATTGCTTTTGACAATCCTTATCCTCAAATGAGCTTCATCGGGTGAATTTCTAAATCAAACTCTTGTAAGATTGCCATCCATTTTCCTCTTCGTTCCCCTAATTCACTTTGCATCAAAAGAGACTTCACAGCTGGATTTGGAACTATGGCCATTACTTGACTTCAAATTATGTAATTCCTGAACTTCTTTACTACTCGTACCAATGCAAATGCCTATTTCTCTATTGGTGAATATCTTACTTTTGCATTCTTAAATGGAGAGCTCATAAAGGCAATAGGTCTCTCCTCACTCTCTTCTCTTCTTTGTGTCAAGACTGCTGCACATGAATGATCAGATGCAAAAGAATAGATGTAGAAGGGTTTTAGATAATCTGGGCTTGTTAAAACAGGTGCCTCAGATATAGATTGTTTAATCTACATGAAAGCAGACTTAGCCTCTTCACTCCACTCAATTTTTGCATCCTTCTTCATCATTTTGTTGAGGGGTTTTACAATCTCTGTAAACCCTGTTATAAATTTCCTAACAAAATTGATCCTTCCAAAGAAGGACCTCATTTCCTTCTTGCTACCTGGCTTTGTCAATTTCAAAATGGCCTCCACTCAGTCAGGATCTATGGAAATCCCTTCCTTTGATATAATGGGACCCAAGAGCTTCCCTTCAGACACTTTGAATACACATTTCTTTGGGTTAAGAGAGACACCATAACTTATACATTTCTTCAGAACCTTTTCTAAGTTAGTAGTATGGTCTTCTCTATTCTTAGAGAAGATGGTTAAATCATCTACATAAATGATTATACATTTTCCTATCAGATCCTTGAAAGCTACATCCATTTCTCTTTGGAAAGTAGCACCAACATTGATGAGACCAAATGGAATCCTTCTATAGGAAAATGTGTCCCATTTAGTGGTGAAAGCAGTCTTCATCCTATCTTCATGACTAACAAGTACCTGATTGTATCCATAATACCCATCCAAGAATGACATCATTTGGGATCCATTCACCTTTTGTAATACTTCATCAAGAGAAGGTAATGAATAATTGTCCTTTTTAGAGGCCTTGTTTAGATTCCTAAAATCGACACATAGTCTGATTTCACCATTCTTTTTCCACACAGGAACCAAATTAGCTACCCAGGTAGAGTGTCTAATCGGAAAGATTATTTTGGCAGCTAAAAGCTTTTGTACTTCTCTCTGGATCAGAGGTTCAATTAAAGCATTGACCGGGAATTTCTTTTGGTGAAACGACTTGGCATCTGGCTTGAGAGGGATGGTATGAGTAATCATTGAAGTGTCAAAAGTTTTCAAATCATCATAACTCTAAGTGATAGCCTCAATATTCTGTCTCAAAACTTTGATTATCTCATCCTTAATTTCTTGAGGACAAGTCTTTCTTATAAGAACATTTCTTTCTGGGCCCGAGTGAGTTAAATTAATAGATTCATACTTCCCTCCATCACTCTTTGTAGGCACGCTCTGATAAGCTTGTGGGGCTGAGTCAAATATTCTTTCCAATGCTATCATCAC
Source organism: Sequoiadendron giganteum (assembly GCA_007115665.2). Lineage (NCBI taxonomy): Eukaryota > Viridiplantae > Streptophyta > Pinopsida > Cupressales > Cupressaceae > Sequoiadendron > Sequoiadendron giganteum. Next base: position 310,101,754 of record CM021107.1, on the reverse strand, counting down.
TTTTGGGATGTTATTTCTCTTTAAATCCAATATCCCTTCTAGACTATCATTCTCTGGATCCCAATTCCCCTAATCTCTTTCAAATTCATCAATTATTTTCCCTTCAAAAACATCAGAATTTGCCAAAAAGGCCAATATATGCTGATCATCATTAAATACCTGAAAATGTCTGACATTATCAGGGATAGCTGGAATTGAAATCAACTCAACTGAAAACCTCTTAAGATTAGAATCTTGTGTGGAATCCAATGTACTAGCAGCAACAACAAGAGTATCTACAATTTGATTAGCTTCCCTGGGGATCAGACTAATTCCAAAAGCATCAAAATATTCGATTAAGTTCCAAACCCTATTTCTGTATGCAGCCAATATTTTGTTATGACATGTATATTGGCTACACACCTGCTTTACAATCGCCTCAGAATCTCCCATAGCTATGAGGGTAGTGACCTTTTTCTTATGAGCAAACATAAGACCCCAAGCAAGTGCTTCATTTTTAGCCACATTGTTTATGCAACCGAACTGCAATCTATAAGAAGCAAAGTAAGTCTTTCCTTTCAGATTAGTTAGTTCAATCCCTGCTCCACTTCCTACTTTAGATTTAGAACCATCAAATTTAATTCCATAATTGATTTTTGGCTGGGAACTCTTTCTTTTTAGAAGTAATAGGGGATGACTCATTTAAGATGTATGGCGGCTCAAACTTTTGCTGATCATTAGAAATTGTCTTGGTGTAAGACTCAGTTAAAGATTTTCCTATGTTGTCAATGTGTTCAACAACTACTTCCTGAATAATTTCTTGAGTTAATTTTCCATCTAATTCATCTTTCATCAGAACCCTTGGCATTGGTAAAGCATCTGGAGCAGGTGTATTGAAAAGGCACTAAGATACCTTAATCTCTTTTTGAATTTCAGAACATAAAACCAGAGTCTATTCCACTAATGAGTAATTTTCCTTCTGATAAAGGTTAACCCGAGTAAGAATGGTAGCATCCTTAACTTTGAAAGAGAACTCATTGATGGGAGTCTCAGATTCCTCCTGAAATTTTTGTTAGGTCTGATCTATATGCCTTAGAATATCTAGGCATGACTGACATGTTAACTCCGAATGATTATGATAGTGAATCCTACACCAATTAGGAAGTAATAAACTACATAAGTCAGTTTCTCCTCCTAAAACCAACCTATCTCGTTGCACTTTTCTTATTAGAACCTGCTGGTTGATGCGGATCATCAAGTCACTATGATCTAAGGGTAATGTATCACCAGGACTAACTACAGAGAAAGTAAGAACTTCCTCTTGTTTGTAGACACCTATCTTAGTCTCAAAATATGCCACTTCATTCAAAGCATCATATTCAGTGATCATGTGCTTGAGCCTAGGTTCACTTTCAATTCTTATCTATGTTGCAACTCCTTTCCATGGTAACCATATGTGAGAGAAATCCAATGATAGATATCCCCCTATGCTTTTCATTATCTCTCGACTTAGGAGCATACCATATGTTTCTGGGATATCAGCTACTTGGATATCTATATAGGTCTGGATCCTTGGATCTGATCCAACCTGCACATGCATGTTCTTCAATTCACCTACAACATTGACTTTTGTTTTATCCAATTGAATCACCTTCTTATTGGTTGGGATAGGACTTAACCCTAAATTTTTACATATCGAATAAGGCATGACATTTCCCGATGCTCTAGAATCTAATAAACAATTGTGAAAATTCTTTCCAAAGATTCTTAAACTTAATAGAAAAGGTGGGGTACTGGTCTTACCTTTATACATAGATGCATTTGTCTCCTTTGCTGGAGTCACTTTACCTTTTCCCTTTAAGCCATCTGTCTCTTCCAAGGCTTTCAGTACCACCTCACATTGAGCTGGGCACCACTTCATGATGTCAAAGAATGACAAGGACGTCTTTTGTCTCTGCAATTCTGCAATAAAGTCAAATTCTAAATCATTCATAACTTGATACTTAGGAAAATGAGGTGGGTTGCCTCTATTTTGAAGGTCAGAAGGTCCCTTAGGTGGTGGTAGATTGTTATCTGCATTTTGATTTGGTGGGACCATGTTGTTTGGGGGTGCAGATGTAGTAAAGGGGGCCTTATTTTGATTTCTTAGAAAGTGACCTCTTTTGGACTGAAAAGCCTGGGCATCATAGACATCTTCCTCTGGCTCATTATCTCCTTGCATAGGAAACTGATATTTTTCTTCAATGGTCTCATAAGTCATAGCAGTGCTGACTAGCCCATTATCCTGATTGGAATTTCCTGGTGGAGGATGAGCATCCATTTGTGCAATTTTTACAATCTTCTCCATTTCAGGGCAATTAACCTCTGAATGTGTTGCAGTATCATGTAGTCTGCACCAATTAGTCATAAAATTGAGGTCAACAACATTAGCAGTATGTGGTCTCTCCTCACCTGATTGATAGTTATAGGGAACTCCCTCGTTGTTAGGTCCAGTATTCCACTACCTACTATTGTTGTTGAACCTCTGGTTATATCCTCTATTTTGATTTTGATAATTTTGGTTAGAGGAATTTTGATTCTAAAAGTTGCGGTTGGTGTTTTGACTCCCATTCTGATTGGAGTAGTTTCCCTGATTATTGTAACCTCCTTGGTTGTTGTAATTTTGATTTTGATTATGGGGAGGGTTTTGCCTTAGTTGTGCCATGTCATTAGACATTTGAGATAGAGTCTTCTTAAGAGTCTCTAACTCACTAGTCAATTGAACCGTTTGTTCATTTTGCACATTTTGTACTATGGCTGGGGAATGAACATGGGTTGATCCTCCCGCTTGTTGTTGTGGATTTTGAGGTTGTTGGGTAAGATATTGCATGTCATTACTGAAAAAGGGCATGTTAGGTGGAGCTTGCAACTCAGACACAGGTCCATATTGGGAATAGGACATCCTTGGGACAGTGTTGTATAATGGTGGATTAGGCATCGGATAATTCATGGGAGGAAGAGCTACTCCTAAACCTCCTGGTTGTAGACTTATCTGTTGTTGCAACTTGATGGCTAGATGATAAAATTTAGACAAAGAGTCTATCTCACTAGGCTAATAAGTTCTCTGCAAGAATAGGCCAATTAAAAGATCCACAACTCTTAAATATGCCTGAATAGCGATACCTTCAGCCACTAAGTAAGGATCTTGTAACCTAAGATACATCCTTTGGAACCTAGTATTGAATAATGATAGTGGGTCATGATGTTCCTTTCTTATTGTGGCAAACTAGACATACAAGATGGCAGGGTCCACATAAACCTGAAATTGATTAATAAATGCATTTTCTAAATCTGTCCAACCTAGGATAGATCCTCTGAGAAAATTTAAGTACCAGTTATATGCCATATCTCCTAAATAGTAAGGAAACAGTCTACATACCACATCCTGATGAGCAACTTGAGCTCTTGTGCAAGCATCTTTGAATGCTTGTATGTGCTCCTCAACACTTCTCGATTCTCCATGCATGCACTTAGGACATAACTTTTTTGGGTTATTTGGTAGATCATGAATTCCTCCCAGAATAGTCCCTAACAGAGAGGGGTTATTCACAAAGTAAGCCATGGGTGGGATTGGTTGAGTAGGTGGTGGTGATATAGGGAAAATTGATGGTGGTGATGTAGCTTGAACCGATGGTGGTGTGGATGGATCTGGAGGAAATCCTGGTGGAGTAAGTGGTGGTGGCAATGTAGGTATCTCTACCCTACGAGCATGGGGTCTAGGTCTGACCGGGGTTTGAAGTTATTCAAATGGTTCAGGATTGGTAGAGGATTTGAGGATCCTCCCATATTTCTCCAGTGAGAAAGACCCAATGCAAGCCAGCTTGCCTTTTCAGGCCCTCCTTCTAGTGCCAATTTCTGTTGATGGTGAAAATGACACAAACAATGTTAAAACATAATATTTATACTCTATTTCTCCTGAAAAAGAAAGAAAACATATAGTAGCCTAACTCCCAAGGTCCTGGTAGTTGGTTCTCAACTATCTGGTGTCACTCAATCAATTCATGCAACTGTAATGTTCAAGGGACCTGTGCTGGTAATAAAGAATACAAGCAATGAATTGTTCATCGAGCTATTCTTCACTTAGAGATGGGGTTTTTAAATAAAAGAAAAAGATAGATCAAAGGGGTAAATCAGTAAACATGAATCAAACTCATCTAACATCCGGACATATATCTTCAATAATCAATGCTTTCCAATAGATCAAGAAAACCAAAACATGATATAATTCACAGAATAGTCTATACCATTGTATGCATCTAAGGTGCTTAATTAACTTCACAGTCACACATCACAAATACTTCAAATATTTTAAAACAACACACACTCATTCATCACCAAGATCATAGATCAACAAACTTCAATAAATTCAATTCAATGATAATCCAACAAGATAATCCTTAAATCCGATTTCTTTTAATGACTTTCATCACATAAGAAACTTTCATACTTCAACACAATCACTGGCATTCAGATAGATTATAACTTATCAACCTTATCAAATAAAACAACTCAATTCTAACACCATATTCCGTAAACCTGTATTTTTATTTAACTGTAAAAATCAAGTAAAATGTATCTCTGTAATCAGTATGCAAAATTCTATCTCCTAATATCAGGTAGGCCAATTATATTCTCTATTAGCCGACCCTTACAATATGATACCCAAAGGGTATTTATAGATATACAAATATTCAAACTCCACTTCTATTTTAAGTCATCCACCCTTTTAGGAACTAAAACTCTCTTGGAAACTCAGATCAATTTGATCTTGAGTTATTACATTAGACATTCAGTTAAAATGGAGAATAGAAAATAGAAGAGAAAAAGTGTCATGCGCTTCAAAACTGTCAATGTTGCATGCAACATGCAAAGAAGAAGAAAGTCATGCATGCAAGAGATTTATGCATGTGAAGTTGGGTCTGCAATAGACTCATCATAACTAGTGAAGACTTATTGTAATACATCTAATTCTGGCCCATCAACCCAGCTGTCTTCAAATTTAATTCGCTCCAATTCTGTTGCAGTAAATCCTCTCATATCTTTTATCTTTGTCAACTCTCTTTTAGCAGCCTTTATCTCTTCTTTGACATCAATCAGTCCATCTATCATCAGATCTTCACCGTCATCTCCTTTCTGCATTAGTTCTTTAACCCTTTCGCCCCATTTCTCTTTTATCTGGCTCAAAGGTAGGCCTTCCTTTGTTAGTATATTGACATCCACTATGATAGCAATGACTACCTCCAACTCTTCAAACTGTTCGGTTAGATCCTTAACAACATCTTGGACTTCATTTCTATGTTTGCAAAAGAAATCTGTTCTGAATCGGAGTATACGAGAGGTCTTCTCCATAAAATCCTTATTATCCTCCTCAATTATTGACTGTTCAAGAAGAGTAGTCAAAGGAAATGTACTAACCTTCTCCAATTTTTGACTATACTCTTTATATTCCTCTTCCTGCTTCTCCGATGCTTCAATATATTGATGCATTTCCCCTATTAACTCTTCTATCCCTTTGTGAACTTCAAAACCTTCGACCAAAAATTCACCTACTTCCTGATTTAACTTGTCAACCCACCTATCTAACATCTCAAATTTGCCTCTTACCTGTACTAAATCATCTACCTCCTTCTTGGTCAACAAAATTGGAGTCTCAATAGCAGCTACCTTTTGTGATCTTGGAGAAGAGACACTTTTCAAAAAGGAATTCAATTGATCTAATTGAGCCTTAAGCTCATCTTTCTTCTGCTTATCCTTTAACATTCTTGACTTGGCTGTAGAAGCTACCACATCAATTAGATTCATCTGTTGATTTCTAGTAGGCCTTCCCAAGTTGACAGTACTCAATTGATAATCTATTAGCTGCATGTCTCCTACCTCCTTTTCTATCATTGGTATGGCACACTCAGCAACAATCTCTCCCTTGTCCATGACCCTGGTGGAGTGTAGGATCTTAGCCTTCTTTTTAGGCCTCTCTTGTTCAATCTCCTTCATCATATCCTCCCAATTGAGAGGTTGTGAAGGTGTTACTATTCTTTTCTATAGGTCTAATTTTAGCCAAGTGGGAGCACATGGAGCAGTATTCATCTCAGTGGAAGAAGAAGCAATAGTAGTAGTAGAAGGTGGTTGCACATTCACTTGGGGTTGAGAAACAACCCTTGATTTCTCTTGTTGTCCTTGCACCACATGCATCTACACAAGCCTTTCAGCCTCTTCCCTATCCTTTTGTTCCTATATCTTCTTATCTTCCTCTTCTTTCTTCAACCTCTCTTCCTCCAATCGATCTCTGTCCACTTTTTCTCTTTCCAATCTTTCATTTTTTATTCTTTCCTTATCCAATTTTTCTTTCTCTAGAGCTTCTTTTTCCAATTTCTCTTTTTCTAGAGCTTCTTTTTCTAGTTTCTCTTTTTCTAAAGCCTCTAGTCTTTCTGCCTCTAAAGCCTTAATCTTGTCTTACTTTGCTTCTTCTTCTTGTTGCTTCCTAACCCACTCTTCGGTATCCTTTTCCTTTCTTAATCTTTCTGCTTCTTCTTCTTTTTGGTGAGCTTCGTCTACAAGTTTTAACTTAGCAACCAAGACTTCTTTCTCCCTCCGGTTTCTTGCCTTCTCTTCCTCAAGGTCATGAATCTTTTGTATTAACTCTAACTTATCATTTCCTTCTTTAACTTTGAGTTCATGTTCTTGTTGCCTTTGTTGTCTCTCTACTTCATTAGCTGCTACATTAGCTTCAATTTGTTGCTACTGTAATATGGAATCAGTTTGTGTCTTGGCACCCATTAAATTTTACTTTTCTATTTCTTTAGCTTTTGCCTCGACATTCTTTCTAACTTCTTCAAACAATGCCCATTGCTCCTCTTGTGTCATTACCTATTTAGTATCCTCCTCTAGAGGCATATTCTTTTGCACATCCTTCTTTGACACAGTCTCATCTGAATCTGTTCCAACATCATGAATTTCCCTCTCCACTTCTTTTCCCTTTGTAGCTTCAACCATACTATGAAGTGTCAACTTTTGAACTTCTTCACTCTGCTGCTTTGCAAGTGGCACTTGTGTGGAAGATTCACCTAACATTGAAACAATCGGTCCCTTTTGAGCATCTCCTTCTTGTGTTTCTACCTCATCACCTGCTGCTTCAAGTTCTATCTCTTCAATGTTTGGGGGAAAGAACTCCAAAGGCTCTTTGGGAGGTGTCTTTCTTTTGAGTCTTTATACCCTTTCCCCTTTTTAGGAGCTGGTCCTTAAGGAGCTTTGGTTCTTAGTACCAACCAGTGAACACTTCAATCCAAAATTGTTCTGCCTATTTGCTTTATGTCAATAGTTTCTTCACTTTCCTAGTCAATCGGATTCAGGCTCTTAGTTCCTATGTTTAAAGCCTCATAAGATGGATCTAATACAACTCCATCATCCACCAATGTGTCAGGAATGTCATTTTTAACTCCAAGTTCTGCCATGAGTGAGACATATAACCTCTCATAATTATTTTTCCTCAAGTCATACTCATCTTGCTGATCACTCCATAAATCTTCTAATAAATTAAAATGCTTGTCAAACACAGAAGGCAACAAGGAATTCATCTTACCCTTTGGGTCAAAGTGCCTACGAGCTGTGTATAAACCTAACTTCAACTGTATTAGCTCACTGCAAACCACCTTCAGTCCTACCAAATGTTGACAGCTATACTCACCCAACTTCATGGGGAACTTGTGACATCCTGTCTTATGTTTTATTCTAATCCGAGCATCAACTCCAAGAGCCTGATATACAAACTCCATTATCACTATCTTGTTATTGCAACACCTTGGAAGCAAATGTGGATGGCCCTCAAAACTAGCTAACCTGAAATATGTAAACTTGGGATATTGAATGTACCAACATCCCCATTCAGCAATAAACACCATGGCCTCTTGACTCAGCCTATACCCTGCATCTCCATTTAATTGGTTAATGACTACATATATGAATGCATCATTAACTCTTCTGAATTGAGTTTTAGCAACCTATAGAGACAACTGGTTATAATGCTCCCATACCTTCTTCTGTCCATCCAACACTCCCATTATCCCTACTTTGTTTAAACCTAGGAAGATACCCAACCTTGCTACTGTATACACAATGTAAGAAGTGATAAAGAAGCATTTAGTCTCCCTAATGCTAGTCAGTTGATCATGAATAGAATTTGACACAATCATCGGCCAATCAAACTGCTAGGCTCCATTTAAGATTGTCTGGATGAAAGGAAACATCCACTCCTTGAAATGAAAGGCATCTCTCTTTCCAAAATCCCTAGACAACATCATTATTAAATCTGATACCTCTTTGTAGAAATCTACCCTCTTTGGTTGCTCTACAAGCTTGGTTAGAGACTTCTTCTCTGTCTTCAACCACTCTTTGTTCAAGTGAGATCTATTGGATTCCTTATATTGGCTGTATTTCTCCAAGGCCTTTGCCTCATCCAATTGCACCAAGTTCGTAGGATTCGGGACATTAAATATACTTTGAAATGCTTGAGGAGTGAGATCAATGATTACATTGTTTTGTGAATCCATGCATTGTCGGGTGACAAGATTGTAGGCACTGGCTGCTGTCAAGATCAACTCTGGGCACTAGATTGATAAAGGAAACACAATGATATGGGCCAAACCAGAATCAACAATTCTTTTGGTTCTAGGCATCACATCCTCATTGAATATTTTATTATATGCCTCCTCAAAGTTGTACTGGCCCAAGTTTGTGTTGGTAATGTCTGACCAATCTGATTCTACTTTGCTCACTGTGACAACAAGACTCCTGTGATTATACCTCAAAGTATAAGGCAATTTTTTTGGCTTGATCTTCTTTGGTTTAGGTACTGCCTTTGATGGTCCTACAGGACGATTTCTTTGGGAAGCTTCTCTTGATGTTCTCGACATCCTCTTAGCTTTCTTGCAACAAAAATTCTAGTTAGATCCTTGAATGGAACATCTCATAATGTATCTTTAAACTCATTCCTTTTAAACATACATCGAAGGCAGAACCTGGCAGACAACACCCTAAATAATCTCCTTTTACAACACTGTCGGGCTTGAAATCAGAACTGGAATGGTCATTCTACTAATAAGAAGCGGGCTTAGAATTAGAAGTGAAATAGTGATCGGAACCGGAACCGGAATGGAAACTGATTCGGGTTTGTTCAGATTTTTCTGTTTTCATATTCAAGTTCGGTTCCACTTCTGCTTCTGGTAGATAAACATTTTTATGAAGTAAAGCTTCTTACTATAAGCAGGGTCGGAGACAAGATGGAAAATGGAATTGATACTAAACATAAAAAAAATCCAAAACTCTAAATCAATTCCGGTCCCACTTCCGACTATATTGACCATGACGTCATCAAAGATTTTATCAATTTAACGCATAACTCCATGATTAAAAACTAAGTTTATATCAACAGAAACAAGGCCTAAAATATATCACGAAAAGACTATACCCATATGACCGTGGGGAAGACTATTTTTAGGGCATCATATTTAATCATTTTAAATGTGATCATAGAAACGCATAAAACTCTAACCTAGAAAACACGATATAAAACTAGGGCACAGATTTAACCCTTCCTAATTTAACCAGATTGAATGCGCGACAAAACCCTAAGTAAAAACAAGATTCTATCAACCCTAACTCACTGTAAAACATGAATTTAATCTACCTCACTATGAAAAACCCCAATTAAATCTATGCATTTAAAACCTAACGCAACATGATGTGATCACGACAAAACGTGAAAGTGACCATGCCCTAGCTCTCTATAAAACATGAAATGCAAGCACAAAAAAAAGAACAACAAACAAAAGAAAGAACACAAACACACAAACCTATGAAAATGACGAACTCGCCCAAAGATCTAAATCAAACAAGCCCAAACCAAAAAAAACGAAAGCAAAATAAATGAAAAACGAGAATAGGAACCTTACCTTGAACACAAAACCTAGCTAACCTTCTAAATTGATTCACAAGCAACTATATCCTCCTCCTTCAATCGATTCACTTAGATGGACTTTGCAGCTGCTCTATTTCACTCTTCAATTTTTTAACAATGATAATAATCATTCGTTTAATCCTTAATGAAGGTAAAAATCAAAGTTCTTACCTACGCATAGTAGCTTTCATTAATGCATTAAATGTAGTTAAGCGGAGTCAGAACTGGAGAAGAACAAACACTTCACTACAATGCAACTTCAGTCAATAGTCAACGACCAGAAAATGGCGGGAGCGGGATTAGAATGGAAACTGATTCGAAAACTTAAAGAATTTCCCAACTTCATTCCCATTCCGGTTCTAGGTCCACCAACAAAGCACACAACTAGACCAAACACAAAAAGTAAAACAAAAGATCGACATAATAAAACTTAACACAAGGACTTAGACTAAAACCAAAAGTTGAAAAAGTGGAGGCGGAGATGGGATGGATTATGATTTTGCAATTTTCAATAAACACCAATTTAACGCCCACTCCGGTCCCGACTCCGACAAAGACAAAAAAGAATGCAAAAAAGAAAGACTGTCAGGATGGGGATGGGAATGAGTTTTGAAAGAAGTTTCAGAACCCGATTTGGTTCTGGCTCCGACTCCGACAGACTAAATCAAAATAAAACAAAGTGTTTGAAACAAAGGACTCCAAACTTTGTTTGAAAAACAACAAAAGATAAAAATAAAAAAGGGGGACCCATTTTGACCAAGGCAAAAGATGGGGTGGTTATGCAAGGCATAACATTACCCTTGCTCTAAGGGGTCAAATGTTTGGGTTTAGGGGTTTATTGGCCTTGCTTAAAATCTTCACATATTTTGAACCCTCATGTTATTTTTTCATTTTGACCTATTGCTTTGGGTAGCTAGTTACGTAAGTTATCGATGGAGCCTTTCGTGTCATGCATGTACCGACCCCCTTTACCTAGCCTATCAGTACTTTTCCATGGTGGGACTTAATATTAATCTTCACCTAATGTCGGGTTGATAAATTTCTAGAATTGTAGACTTACGTTTAAATTTTATGCCTTAAGGGTTGTCCCCCGTTTGACTAGTTGGTCCCCTTTCATAAATAACATTGTTGCATGTGCAGGCTTATGGACTGTCAGATCGATGGTTTTTATCCTGACCATTCCCTATTGGCCTCATATGAATTTTTGATGACGTCACTAAATTATGGCGAGGTGTGCGAGATGTTGCCACTTCTCGTGTATGGTAATGGGGCCTAGTCTGAATTCACCAACAATATTAATAGAGGCTTTCAAATTGACGATTGTTTTGTGATAATGAGGATTAATTGTGGCCATTCCTCACCAACTGCGCACGATTAAAATAATGGTTTTAAAAATGCTAAGAGGTGTGCGGATGGGTGACACATGGACTCATTGGGCAACACAAGGTAACTGGTTGGGGCCCGCAAGTGATGTGCGTGTTTTATAACTGGGAGCTGTGTCTTTAGCCGACGAGCCTACCATATGATGAGATGGGATTTTCAAAGGTGTTTGACTCGATCCGAGTCATTCAACATGCCAAATTGCCAGTGCATCAATGACCCAAATTCAAAACATTGAACTAGCCTTGTGATGGCTGTTTGAGCCCTGCAAATAACATATATTAATGGTGCAGGATTTTCAATGGATATCAACCTGATGTCCATGCGTGCGAGGGGTTATCTCTTTGCAATCATGATGAATAGTACGTCGATTTCCATGAACCTAGAAACTAACAATGGTGAAATTGATGTTAGTGAATAATCATTCACTCAATCCATGTTGTTGTTGGAGCATTGATGATCACTTCATCAATTTTCTTGATAAATGCTTGCTAGTTATTCATTTGCATCATAGCAATTAAGAGTCTGAGTTTCTTTGTGTTTTTGCATCGGGTGATTCTTGGATCTGCAAAGGCGTTGGGTTCGAGTGTGAGATGAGCAAGCTAGTTGCTTCTAGTTCACTATTACATAGATCTATAAGAATGGATATGCGAAGGTCTTAGAAGGAGATGAAACAACATGAACAAAGGACCATTCCAAGCACTCTTGGATCCAAGGAAGAAGACACAAGGTCCTTCCCGAGTCTTACTAGGAGTAGTCCTTGACTCAAGGGTCGAGTTGCACAAGTAGAGGTGACAAGCTATGGAAAGGAAAAGAGGTCTATAGAGCATGGTGAAGGATCAAATGACAAGCCTAGGTTCAATCGAGGCTCTCTAGGGCAGAAATTTTTTCCCATTGATCTCTCTAGAAGCTCTGGTAGTGATGGTTTTGAGACTAATTCTAATTATCACAGCTACCTCATGGCTCTAAATGAATTGGCTGGTGTAGATGAAGAGGTCCTCACGGTAAATCCAATTACCATGGTGGCACCGTGTGTTGTTCCTCATTCTGGTGTTGAGGAGGGTGTTGGTGAAGATAAATTGGTGCTTTCACCTCCCACTAAGGCGAAAAAATGGAGCAGTTGTCTGTATCGTGGTCATGGTGTTACTCTAAGTTCTGGATAGTGGTATGGTTTTCTGGGTTCTACAATTTTGTTTTGGTATTGATACTATTTCCTTTTGGGTTTGAGGTGGACAAAAGCGACAAAGCCTTGGTGGCATTTTGTTGCAGTTATGGTGGTAACAACTGGTTACGAAGGTTGTAACTGTTTTGATTCCCTTGTTCATCGAATGATTACATCTAACTGTGTGGGAATTTTGAAATGTGGATGAAATTCCATTTTGAAATGAAATTTGGCAAAATGTAATGGAAGTGAGCCCGAAGCTTGTCTCTCTCCTGCTCTATAAAGGAGATCTCAAGGCTCATTGTAGAGATCAGATTTTTGAATCCTGAAGGTCTAGGTGGTATATACTGAATGCATATAATGTAGAATTTAGAATGAGTTAGTTGGTAAATTGTCTTGGGTAGGGTTTGTATATGAGATAGTTTCAATATGTCCTATGTAAATACTAATATCGAAAGAGATCTAAAAATTTAAGGTAATTTCTCTCCTGTGTGTGTTGTGACAGGCTATGAATGAAATTATAAAGGGTATTTTCATTTGTCTTCAATAGTTCACTTGAATGTATGATTCTATTTCTTGCCTTAACTTAATGAGTTAATCAAATGCTTGAGAAAGGATTGTAAGCCTATGATAATGTGCTAAGGATCTGAAAAGGAGTGTTGCTTTGGATACTGTGAAGTCTTATGATGTAATGCATTGTGGGAGTCATTCACTGATATCAGGGTTAAATTTTATGTGTGACTGAATATTTTATAAGTGACTCCTACCCAATTTGATGAGGCACTGGCTAGTTCATTTAGGATTCTTTTAAATAATTAAAATCAGAAGGTAACTATATGTGGATTCAAGGTCAGAACATTATATAATTCAAATTCTATTTGTTACGAGATGCAAATCTCACATAATACCTGTATTCCTAGCAAATATACGGTCATTTGTGTAAAGGTCAGCCAACCCTTTAGTAAATACTCTGTCTACAAGTAGTAGGAATTTATCTGTGTGTGAAGTGTTCTTGCGGAAATGGATATCAGATGAACACAAATAGGAACACCCTCCTTGGCCTGACATAGCCTAAAGAGTAGGGATAAAGCCTTGAGAAGCTTTAGTTTTTAGTTGGCCACTTGCTTTTGTGATTCTTGAACATAGAGATTGGCTATCTCTTAGAGAATTTCAAAGCCTAGCTGAAAAAATAACCAACAAAATGGTGACTCTACTGGGAGAACTTCTGAGAAATTTAAATAAAAAGGAATCCCAGATGCAGATGGTGGTATCACAGAGTCAAGTATTTGATGAATCTAAACATTTGGTTCAGATGTTGAAATTTTTTTGAACCTCGAAAAGGTTTTGTTGCAGCACAATCTCAAAGAATTTGAGTGTGACTCCGTTGTTGGAGAAAACCCAGAACGCGATTTACTCTTGAAAGAACTTCATGTTTCTTTGAAGTTTTTTCCTCTATAAAGGAGGTGGTGAATCTGTTTAAAGAACCAGTTGAATTATGAAGAAGACTTCTAGATTTGCAAAATTTGTAGTCAGAAAAAAAGGTTAATAACTGCTACAAAGTTTCCAATTATTCTTATAAATCTAAAGAAAGCATTATTCTATTTGAAAGAAGTTTATGAGAAATTTTCAAGGCCTAAGGTGATAAATGGTTCCCTAATAGATGAAATTTTATTAAGACAAGGAATAATAATAGTTTTGTTCATACTTCTAATGTGTAATGACTGTAATGATTGCAGAAGTATGCTTATTTTGAATTATACCTCTGAGAAACCTTTAAGACATAATGATTCAATCTATGGTTTAGAATCATGGTTGAATTAGTAAATTATGTGATTGATAACCATGTATGAAGTTGACAATGATGGAATATGGATATAAGGGGGTTTTCTTGTGAAATAACAAGTAAAAGTATGCAGGTAAAACAACATTCACTAAACCCTCAAAGGAATTTTACAATTGAAAGGTATATGCCATTGGTCTTCAGTGGTATTAAAGGTTTCCCAAACCTGATTCCTAAGAATGTTAGGAAATATTTGCCCAAGTTCATAGGGAAAAGTATTGAATCAACCTCAAAACATTTTCAAACATTCATAGATGTGATGGGGGATTATGAGGTGAATCATGAGGATGTTGTCATGAAACTTTTTGTTCAATCTTTGAAGGATGATGCCCATGATTGGTTCTCATATTTACCGACAAGTTCTATTACTTCATGGAATCAGTTTATGACAACATTTGTTGAACAATTTGGAGAAAGGGTAAATCCAAGTGTGGTAAGAAAATATTTTGTGGAAATCCATAAAAGTCAAGATGAGTTGGTCCCTGTTTTCAATCTTCAATTTTCAAAGGAAATAAGGAAAATTCTAGAGAGTATGAGACCAAATGCTGCTGAATTTTTGGTCGTATACTTAGGTGCATTTGATAAAAATATGAGCTATCTATTAAGGGATAAAGAGCCTGCAACATTACATCAGGCATAAACTACCATGGATATTGAGAACAATTTGAAGTACTCAATGATGAAAGGGTATTTTGCTACAAGTGTTGGTTATTCTAGCATACCATATACAAACAAAATTCAAGGATCAGATAATGGAAATGATGGTCAAGATTGTTGATGTTATTAAGCAGCGTCAGGCTGCTACTTCTAGTTTAGCATGACTTATTGAAGGCAATTCAAATTATAGCCTAACAACTGTTTGAATTGTTAATATTGCTTAAAGAGAAGTGACTATATTAAATAATAATAAAATAATATTATTTATATAATATTTTATTATTGTTAATAATTAAATTAATTGGGGCTGACCTGAAGAGACATGATTTCTTTTTGAGGCCGACCTTGCTTTATGGAGAGACGCGTCCTCTCTATCAATGTGTATGTATGAGAGGTCATTCTCATTCCTATGGATGAAGTTAATTTTTGTCATAATTCACATTTCTAGAAGAAGTTCATACTTGAGAAGCGCATCATCTTGCAGTAGAAGCAAATCATCATCTTGTAGCAGCAGGTCTTCATTCTGTTGCAGTAGACCGATTTCAAGGAGAAGCATATTGGTGCTATTATTCATTGTATCAAATTTAGCCATGTGTTGGGCCTGAGTTGTAAGCATATTTATGCTATTATTATAAAATATATAAGAGATATATTTGCTAGGTTTTTCCCCTTAGGTTGGAGGGTTTTCCCAGTGTATCTTGTGTTGTTCAATGTCTCATGTGTTGCAATTTTTTGTTTTCTTTCATATTTGTTAATAAAAACTAACATGGTATCAGAGAAGGCTTAGTAAAGATCTAAACATATATGGCAGAATGCATACCAGAAGAATCAAGTCAAATTAAGAATGAAAAAAAAATGATTTGGCTTTAGTATTCTCCTCTACATTCTAGAAGAGTCAGTTTGCATTCTTCAAGTCGCTACATCATGAAACAAGCCTTCCATTAGGTTGTGGTGACCACAGATGTATTGGCAAGGAATGAAATTAGTATGTATGTTTGATGCCACCATTCTATCATCAAGGTTCTCGTAAGACAAGGGAAGGGGAGTGCTTAATTGCATTTAGAAGGAGTCGACTATTTATTGATAGTCTCAAGTGAAATCAAGGCACAAATAGAGACAAAAATATGTGAATATTATGGGAGTCTTAGCAGCTTGGAGAAAAATGCATTCTTAGCATATCCGTGAATATTACAGGAGTTTATAGCTATGGTGGCATTTTCGTTGTTGAAGCATTCGTGTATGGGAGTATACACGTATTCTGAAAGACCACTGGTAGAGACGGAAAACCTCTTTATTATTCCCGAGTCATCGTTATTGGCATACACGTATTCTGCAATCAAACTCACACATAAGCATGGGCATGTTATAGGCAACTAGATGTTACCAATCTCACGTTGAGTTGGAGGAAAGTCGGGATTAAGAAATCTGCAAGACAAAGACAAAGTCTCTTCAGAATTAATGGGAAGTCGAGACTCCTTCCCTGATTACGGGAGAATTAAGATTTCATGAGAATAATCATTGATTGCATATGGGAATTTTTGTCGTGAATACTATCTTTGGAGCAGAAGATTTTTATGGTCTCAACATATCTCAACTCCGACTTGGCTTATTCCCTGTGACATGATGACTTCATTCATTATGATCTTTGATCTGTAATCCACCAAGGATAGGAATGATTATGGTGATGTCGCTCAGAACTCATCACAGTCTTCCAACTTGCGAGTAATGATCTTATCCGTCACTATCACAAGTCTCTAGGTGTTGCTAGTGGTTTGTTCCCCTCAGATTTCAAGTTCTGTGAGTTGCGCGTGCTGGCTATTATGGAAGCATGATGAAATCGAACTATTGCGGATGGCATTGGTGTCAAATGAGAGGTCTATCATAGTATGGTAATAGAGCTTCCAAGATTGATGGTGAAGTTATCATGGATCTGTGATCTCTAAAATTCTGAAGTCGTCTCCTTGTGGGCGCCGGCTAGAGCCTATGGCTTTGCTTGGTCAACGGACATAGTCACCTCCTTTTTATGTGTACATGTATGCTAGGGATGGCCAAGTTGATTACCAAGAATATTGGCTCTACATGAAGAGATAAGTATTCCATGCTTAATGATCGTGAATTCTTATATAGTTATTAATTCATGCAACAGTGAATCTTGCTTTGGTATTTCTCTTCGAGATAGTTCTTTGAACTATTAGTAATCTCTCTCTTAATGCTTCTAGGACAGACCAAGGAGAAAGAGGGTGACAAGAGATTGCCGAAGTCATTTCCTACAGTGAGGGAATTGAGTTGGTGGCTGAAGAAATCTCTCGAAAAGGAAGAATCTATTCAGGTTGTCATTGTGACCAGTTTAACCTTTAGAGGGAGTTCTATGACTCGCTGAGAATAAGTAAGGGTTGCAGTGTTGCAAGGCCTGATACTAAATCCTTGAAGATACTCTTCAATAGTTGAGATCAAAACAATCAACCTAGATTTAACATTGGTAGCTCCTCAAACCTATTTAGAATAGAGTGATCTAGGATGAGGTCGAGGAGGTCAATCCTAAACTCTACAGTTTCAGATGTGTGCATTGAAAACCATTTCTCTAAAAGCAAGTGTTGCAGGCAATCTTGGACGTTGAGGTTAGGAGGTTGATGCAAGTTCTTGAAGATTCAGAGGGAGCCTACTAAACCTAAAGAAGATGGTTGTGTTGCTGATCAGAAGAGTACAACTTGTGTGACAACTCGAGAAGCAGTGTGGCTTCGGAAGCTCCTTGTAGGATTGTTTGGACAATCATTGGAGCCGACTGTCATCCATTGTGTTAATAAAAGCTTTAATAATCTTTCTATCTTTCCAAGTGTTTCATGACAAAACTAAGCATACCACTATATCAGAGATATGGTATTAAGGAAAGCTATACAGTTGAGTAATATCAAAATTGATGAGCAGACGACAGACATTCTCACCAAGCCTCTCTCCAGGATAAAGTTTGTGTACTTTCGAGATAAGCTTGGTATGGTGGAGAATACAACCTTAACTGAGAAGGAGTCTCAGCATCAATGATCCTCTTTAATGATTTCTTCTCTGTAAGAGAAGTTTGAGGTGAAATCCCTTGTTGATGAGTTCTTCTCTGTAAGAGAAGTTTGAGGTGAAATCCCTTGTTAATGAGTTCTTCTCTATGAGAGAAGTTCGAGGTGAAATCCATTGTTAATGCATTATTCTCTGTAAGAGAAGTTTGAGGTGAGAGCCCTTGTTCCACCCTCTGGGAGAGACATGGTGGATGTCATGTGTGTGACTCCATGACAACATCACGTGAGAGATTCCGTGATGATTTCCTTGTACTTGTGTTTCACCCTCTAGGAGAGCCATGGTGAAAGTCATGTTGAGGTGACAACATCACACAAGTGATGAAAACTTGTACATACCATACATGGTTGATATCATGATGAGCTGATATGCTATCACGATGAGGTGATAAGCTCTTTCTTTTCCACATATGGGTCCAACCATCATGGTTGCTATCACGATGAGGTGATATGCTCTTTTACACATGAATGTATTAATGATGATTGTCATCATGATGAGGTGATATGTCTTATTCAACTGGAAGTATCCTCCCTAGCTGAGAGGGAGTGTTGATGTTATTAAGCAGTGTCAAGCTGCTACTTCCAGTTTAGCACGACTTATCGAAGGCAATTCACATTATAGCCTAACAACTACTTGAATTAATAATATTGCTTAAAGAGAAGTGACTATATTAAATAATAATAAAATAATATTATTTATATAATATTTTATTATTGTTAATAATTAAATTAATTGGGGCCGACCTGAAGAGACATGATTTATTTTTGAGGCTGGCCTTGCTTTATGGAGAGATGCGTTCTCTCTATAAATGTGTATATATGAGAGGTCATTCTCATTCCTATGGATGAAGTTCATTTTTCATCATAATTTGCATTTCTAGAAGAGGTTCATACTTGAGCAACACATCATCTTGCAACAACAATGAATCATCATCTTGCAGCAATAGGTCTTCATTCTGTTGCAGCAGACCGATTTCAAGGAGAAGCATATTGGTGCTATTATTCATTGTATCAAATTCAACCATGTGTTGGGCCTGAGTTGTAAGCAGATTTTTGCTATTATTATGAAATATATAAGAGATATATTTGCTGGGTTTTTCCCCTCAGGTTGGAGGGTTTTCCCAGGGTATCTTGTGTTGTTCATTGTCTCATGTGTTGTAATTTTTTGTTTTCTTTCATATCTGTTAATAAAAACTAACAAAGATGACAATGCTTCTGTTGTTATGATTTCTCCACCATTAAAGTATGAATATCATAGTGAGCTCCAAGTTGATCCTCAACAAAATTTGAGCAATGTTGATCAAAAGTATTATGTGCAAGGAATGTATGCAATGAGGAGACACAAGGGAGAATCACCACACAAACTATTTTTGAGATTTTTGGATGCTTTGATAGAAATCCCCAAAGATTTCAGATTGGAGGATTTTGTGTGCATTGATTTGTTTTGTGAGATTTATGAATCTGGGCTGAGTACCTTGCCAAAAGAATTGAAACCCCATAGTTTTGACTAGATACCTAATTGGATAAAGATTGTAGAATTAGCCAAATGTGGATTCTAAAAAGGGAGACATCGGTTTTCCTCTTGAAAAGAATCAAATAACAATGCAAACAAGTGAAGAATATGTCAGAAGATGAGCATTATAGTCAACCCACAAACAACACATATACTAAGAAACACAACAATGATGAAGAAAAGGATACATGGGATAATAATGAGGTAACTATGCAAGAAATATTTTCTTGTGATATCTCAGATGATGATGAAATGCAAAATGCTATTCCATGTGTTGTTATTGAAATTTTATTACAAACTAGTGATTATGATCTTGAAAATGCAACTCCAAGTTTTCGCTCTGAAAATATTGAACATGGTTTGTATAGTGATGATTCCTCTTATGATAAAAATCATAACAAGGTTGGTATTTTTGATTGCTTTTTTGTAGATTGTGATTGCTTTTCTAAGAATAATATGGAAGCATATTCCTCGCTTGAAGAATGCAATGGTATAGATGCTCATGATGTCACTTGTCCACAAGTGAAGGAACAAATTTCATGTGGTGAATACCAAGAATATAGTTCAGGTTTTCCATCAATGGAGCATGATGATTGTGTTAGTGATGAGGAATTTGAAGATAATAATATGTATATTCAATATGTTGATCTTGATCACAATTCTAAGTATGATAAACATGTTGATGAATGTGTTGTTGCCCTTTCTACTCATGATTGTCTATGTAAGGTAGAGGTAGAAATGTTTGTGATACGTGAATAGGATGATGTTGTACATGATGATGAAATAGGGGGTTCATTTTGGAATGATCAAGTAGTGCATTGTGAAAAATGTATGGATCTTGAGTCAACATTATTACCCAGCGATAAAATTGAAGGGCTGGTTGATTCATATGACAATAAAGCTTCAGATTATGTTGATACTACAGAAATTATTGATCCATGTGTAGGGAAGCCAAGAAATGAAAATAATGATGAATCTCATGTTGGTGAGTATGAATATGAGTATAATTGATTCTTGTGTGATGTTCCTTGTGTGAACATTGACATGTTTTCATCCTTTGAGGAAAACATTTATGTGAAAGAAAATGAAAATTCTAGTTTTATTGCTAATGGGATGTTTTTAGCTGGCAATGAGTCTTTCACTTTTGGGTTAGCCCACATATCAATTGATATTGCACATAAGGTTACCAATGCACATGAGTGTCTTCATGCTTCCCTTGTTGATGTAGAATTTTTTGAGCCTACCCTTGAGGTATTTTCTATTGAGCTGACTGATGATGTGAAGAATGAGTTAGAACATGTTAGTGAACTTGAGATGAATGCATTTACTCATTTCTTGAATGTTAATGATGCATATGATCCCCATTTCTATGTTACCAAGGTGTGTTTTTATGTACTTGAACTGGAATGCCAAAGAGTGTGCCCATGTTGCAATGATCAATATAGGGATGTTGTAGAATATGCATCTTTTGTCTTTGACATATTCAAAGATGATTTGCATGACACACAACAAGTTATTTATGAGAGCTTTCAGTTTGAGGTGCAAAAAGATTTGGATGTTAAATTTTGTGATGTCAAAGATCAAATAGACTATGAATGCTTCTATTTCTTAGCTCAAGTGAGTGAGCATCTAGTGGAACATGAAAATGAGTTGGCCAAGGTGAAATGTCACAATGATTATGAATTTCAGTTAGTGTCTAATTGCAGATTGCAGATTGATAGAATTGGTGGTGACATTGGAAAGCATAGTGATATAGTGGGACATGTCAATGACCGAGCTAGTTTGTGGGTAGTTCATGATAGTGTTTGCAGACTTGACCTACTACAAACAACAAAGAACTTTATTTTTGATAGGGGAAAATATTGGTATTTCTTTGTTGGGGGTTTGGGGCCACCAAATGAAGTTTGAAAATGAGTTCTAATGCAACATTTTTCAGGGCACCCATCTGACTCAATGTCTAGTATACTCTCTAGAGATCTGAATTCTCACCATACCCACCAGGGGTATATATCCTCGAGCTGGAGCCACTGATAGAGGTTTTAAAATTGCTCCAAATCTTGGCTGGTTCTGTGAAATTTTTGTCTAGCTATTACCCTTGTGCTTAGGGGTCAAATGTTAGGGTTTAGGGGTTTATTTCCCTTTCTTAAAATCTTCACATATTTTGAACCCTTGCGTTATTTTTTCATGTTGACCTATTGCTCTGGGTAGCCGGTTACTTAAGTCATTGATGGAGCCTTTTGTGTCATGCATGTACCGGCCCCCTTTACCTAGCCCGTCGATATTTTTCCATATTGGGACTTAATATTAATCTTCACCTAATGTTGGGTTGATAAATTTCCAGAATTTTAGACTTATGTTTAAATTTTATGCCTTAAGGGTTGCCCCCCATCTTCCTAGTCAGTCCCCTTTTATAAATAACATTGTTGCATGTGAAAGCTTATGGATCGTTAGATCAATGGTTTTGATCCTGATGGTTCCCCACTAGCCTTACAAGAATTTTTGATGATGTCACTAAAGTATGGCGAGCTGTGCAAGATGTTGCCACTTGTCGTGTATGGTAATGGGGCCCAGTCCGAATTCGCTAGTGGTATTAACAAAGGATTTCAAATTGACGACTGTCTTGTGATAATGAGGATTAATTGTGGCCGTTCCTTGCCAACTGCGCACAATTAAATAAATGGTTTTAAAAATGCTATGAGGTGTGTGGACGGGTGACACATGGAATCACTTGGCGGCACAAGGTAGCTGGTTAGGGCCTACAAGTGACATGCATGTTTTCTGACTGGGAGGTGTGTCATTGGCCAACGAGCTTGCCATGTGATGACATGGGATTTTCAAAGGTGTTTGACTTGATATGATTCGTTCAACATGCCAACTCACTGGTGCATCAACAACCCAAATTCAAAATATTGAACTAGCCATGTGATGGTTGTTTGAGCTCTGCAAATAACATATATTAATGGCGTAGGCTTTTCGATGGATATCAACCCGATTTTCATGCGTGTGAGGGGTTATCTCTTTGCAATAATGATGAATAGTACATCGATTACCATGAACCTAGAAACTAACAATGGTGAAATTGACGTCAGCAAATAATCATTCACTCACTTCATGCTGCAGTTGGAGAATTGATGATCACTTCATCAATTTTCTCGATAAATGCTTGCTGGTTATTCATTTGCATCATAGCAATTAAGAGTCTGATTTTCTTTGTGTTTTTGCATCGTGTGATTGTTGGATCTATAAAGGATTTGGGTTCGAGTGCGAGATGAGCAAGCCAGTTGATTCTAGTTCACTGTTACGAAGGTCTACAAGAATGGATATGAGAAGGTCTCAAGAGAAGATGAAACAACATGAACAAAGCACCATTCTAGGTGCTCTTGGATCCAAGGAAGAAGACACAAGGTCCTTCCCGAGTCTTACTAGGAGTAGTGGTCAGCTCAAGGGTTGAGTTGCACGTGTAGAGGTGATAAGCTATGGAAAGGAAAAGAGGTCTATAGAGCATGGTGAAGGATTGAAGGAAAAGCCTAGGTTCAGTCGAGGCTCTCTGGGGTAGCAAAATTCTCCCATTGATGTCTCCATAGTGATGGTTCTGAGACTGATTCTGATTATCGCAGCTACCTCGTGGCTCTAACTGAATTGGCTAGTGTAGATGAAGAGGTCCTCATGGTAACTCCAATTACTATGGTGGCACCGTGTGTTGTTCCTGGTTCTGGTGTTGAGGAGGGTGTTGGTGAAGATAAAGTGGCGCTTTCACCTCCCACTAAGGCGAAAACACGGAGCAACCATCTATATCATGATAGTGGTGTGTTGTTCCTTTTGGGTCCGACGTGGACAAAAGCGACAAAGCCTTGGTGGTGTTTTGCTATGGTTATGGTGGTATCGACTGGCTACGAAGGTTTTAACTGTTTTGATTCCCCTATTCACTGAATGATTGTATCTAATTGTGTGGGAATTTCAAAATGTTGATGAAATTCCATTTTGAAATGAAATTTGGCAAAATGTAATGGAAGTGAGCCTGAAGCTTGTCGCTCTCCTATTCTATAAAGGAGATCTCAAGGCTCATTGCAAAGGTCATATTTTTTAATCCTGAAGGTCTAGGTGGTATATATTGAATGCATATAATGCAGAATTTAGGATGAGTTAGTTGGTAAATTGTCTTGGGTAGGGTTTGCATATGAGATAGTCTTAAGATGTCCTATGTAAATACTGATATCAAAAGAAATCTAAAAATTTAAGGTAATTTCTCTCCTGTGTGTGTTGTGACAGGCTATGAATGAAATTATCAAGGGTATTTTCATTTGTCTTCAATAGTTCACTTGAATGTATGATTCTATTTCTTGCCTTAACTTAATGAGTTAATCAAATGCTTGAGAAAGGATTGTAAGCCTATGATAATGTGCTACGGATCTGATAAGGAGTGTTGCTTTGGATACTATGAAGTCTTATGATGTAATGCATTGTGAGAGTCATTCAGTGATATTAGGGTTAAGTTTTATGTATGATTGAATATTTTATAAGTGACTCCTACCCAATTTGATGAGGCATTGGCTAGTTTGTTTAGGATTCTTTTAAATAATTAAAATCAAAAGGCACCTATATGTGGATTCAAGGTCAGAACATTATATAATTCAAATTCTATTTGTTAAGAGATGCAAATCTCACATAATACTTGTATTCCTAGCAAATATGCGGTCATTTGTGTAAAGGTCATCCAACCCTTTAGTAAATCTTGTATGTCTGCAAGTAGTAGGAATTTATCTGTGTGTGAAGTGTTCTTGCAGAAATGGATATCAGATGAACACAAATAGGAACATCCTTCTTGGCCTCACACAATCTAAAGAGTAGGGATAAAGCCTTGAGAAGATTTATCTGTCAGTTGGACACTTTCTTTTGTGATTCTTGAACATAGAGATTGGCTATCTCTTAGAGAATTTCAAAGCCTAGCTAGAAAAATAACCAACAACATGTTCTACTTTTTGGATTCAAAAATGCTTTCTAGGTTTTGTTGACAATACCAAAATATTTATCTAGGTATCCATTAGTTTTTGTATGCAACAAGTAAATTTTTCAATTCAGAAATCAAATCAGAAGGGTCATGTTTACATTATCGACTGGAAAAATTTACACTTTTTTTCGAAAATTCACAACATGAGCATATGGTGTCTGTTTTTCAAAAAAATTATATCGTTGGAAAGATGATTTCATCCTCTACGCAAATTTGAGGTTAATTTTTCTCATGGAGGTAGATGTGAAAATTAATCCTTGCATGCAGTCTTTCCTTTTTGCATGCTTTATGTTTTCATTTTGTGTTTGGTTTCTACATGTTTTGCATTTTCTCCTTTTACAATCTTGGGGTATTGTAATAAATGAACTTCAATAAAGTTCCATCAAGTGGGATTCTTGCATAATAACTTGATTAGAGTGTAGTCACATTGCATGCACTTTGATATCATCTTCATATTGATGATAACTCACATGAGTTGTATTTGAATTCTGTATTTTCTTTTGGCCACAATCTTGCTCATAACTTGACACATTTTAGCTTGCATTAGTTCATGTATCAGATTGAGAGCATATGGTTAATGATCATGAATCACATCAGAATCTCATCGAGTCACATCTTAGTTTGAGGGCCATTCATTTTATGGTTAATGTTTTAGAATATTAATGGTACTTACTCCTATGGATCAGTTTTAGTCACAACTCAACATTGAAATCAAGATACACATAGCTTCCAGATTCTTTCATCATATCTTTCCCTCTTATGGGGGGCATTTCTTATGCATCTATGTGATGGATGGTGTACTTGGGGGTCTTATGGAGTCCTCCATATTTCATCACTTGGTTGCATTCTCTATTTATTTTGCATTGCATATGTACATGGGTACCTAACATGTCCTTGTAGCCGAGACCCATTCATGCTTTCATGCAGCCATCCTTACATTATTTGCATGTTTCTTATTCTCCCTAAGTTGCACTTAAGGGGGGTGTTTGTGTAATTAAATATTTAATTACTTTTTATTAAGTTTACTTAGGTCTTAATTAGGTTTTACCTTTAGGGTTTTGCATATTTCTTTGTAAAAGAAAGTCATCTAATGTAATTCATTATTCCCAATAATATTATTTGCACATCTTTATGCAAATTTCTCTTGCATGTTTGTTTTTCCTCCTTGTAGAAGGTTAATCTAGGTTTTGTAGGTGATCTTGGTTTTATGGAGTTTTTGGAAACTCTAGTAGTTATTAGACCAATTTTAGAACCCCAAAAGGGATACCTAGGGTTAGGGCATCAAAAGAGAGGAACATAATGTGATTTAGGCGAGTTTACAAGGGAGTTTTGCTGGCTAGAGTTTTAGGGATGAAAAGAATGGAAGAGGAGAGTTGCTCAACCATTCATGGAAGCTTGTCCAACGTAGGAGGTAAGTCCTTAACTATTTAACCCATGTACTCTTGTATGGTTATTTGAGACTGATTCTTGTAAGCAGGTGTGTGAAATGGGTCATAGGATGATGTGGGTATTTTTAGTCATGGACGAAACTGTGAGTTCTTGTGCATTATTGTTCCGTGTTGATGTTTTTGTTTCTATTGTATATGATGTGCAACCAAAGATTGGAGTTATTTGGGTGTGAAATCCTGGCCATGTGAGTGCTCATCAATGTGTAAATCCTTGAGTAGGGGACCTTTTGGATTCTCTTGGCTAGGGGGTATGGTGAGAGCAATTATGGCTTGATGACCCATTGAGGTTGGGTGGTTAGCATTTTCCCTTTGGCTAGTTGTTACATGCGAGCATGTTGTATTTGGAGAGTTGTTCTTTGAACATTGCCTTTTAATTGTGAGTATTGGGGTGTTCAATGTCAAATGATGCATATATTAAGCCCACTTATTGTAGAAATAAACAAATTTGTATGCTACCATAAAAAAAAAACCTATGATTTGCTATCTTGTATTGAAGAATTTGGAAGTGTTTACATCTTGAACATTTGTGATAGCTTAATGACAACCCAAGGTTAAGAATAAAATTGATTCTACCGTTAGTGTCTTAAGTAGGATGGGTTTCTACATAGATGAATACCATATGAGATCATAATGCTACACACAATTTATAAATCACCCTTGAAAGCTTTGTTGTCTTTTGGTTAGTGAAATTGGTTATATCCCATAAGATATTCTATTTCTTCCTCTTAATGGATGTAATCTAGAAACAAAAAAATATATTAGAGAAAATAATAATACTCAATTTCTAAGGAGTGTATTGGCAGAGATTCATGTCTGCTATTATGACAAATAGAAAATAAAATAAAAATTTATTCAAAAAATTTAATAATTTTAGGGGTGGAGGGGAGGCGGGGGGGGGGTTGGTGTAGCACCTCCCAACCCCAACCATGATGGTTGAGGGAGGGGAGACACTAGCCTTCTCCCACCTCATTGTTGGGTGTAGTTCTTGTGTAGGGCCACAACCCTCCATAGTGCTGGCCACCCTTAGTACCTGCATAACCAATAAAACCCCAAGAAAAAGATAAGCACATACAATCAGAAGGTGAAGGAAAAACATGGTAAGGGGCGAGTAAAATTACACAAAAAAGGATTATACAGGAAATGATTATTTCCCTAGACATAATATAACCCAACATATTTTAATCCCTATATTTAAGAATATGTAATCAACCAAAACTATTGCTCCATTGCAGTGCCTGAATAGAGGTCACATCCCTGCCAACCACCAACCATATCTCTTGCTTCAGACAAAAGGAATCTATATGTGAAAAACAAACTTAGCGATTAGGATTAATATGATAAGTTTTTCTTGCTCATTTCCACTCGTGAATATTTTAATTTTTCTTCTTGGTGCCCTAATAGTTTTTTAAAATGGACGCCACAAATGATTAAACTAAAATACATTAATTCCCTTTCAATCTTCCAACATTGGAAACTTAGGCGATAATTTATCTTTGGCGGGTGAAATAATTGTATCACAATAGATTACTTTTATACTTGTTAGTAATGATGGTTTACAATATTGAGAGAAAAAGAGATTAAAGTTCAACTGTAGAAAGGAAATAAGAAAGTAAATAATCATTGACTTGACTTGCTTTACTCCGTGTAGGAGACTGAAAAAATTAATTTGTTTTTCTCTACAACTACATTGCTCACGTATAATGCACGAAAGAGTATTTGAATATTCTCCAAGTCAGGAGTTTCCATCTCTCATTTTCCATTATTAGTCAGTCAAGCCAATAAATTGTGAATCCCAGTCAATATTGTACTGAGCGTAGCTTTTAACAAAGAAAATTAACAACCAGTTGAAGAAGATACTATATTATGCGTACAATTTAACTCCATGGAAACAAATACATTATATTCAATGGATCATGATTTTAAAAAAATGTGTATGTAAATGGTGGTTACCATATGTATAGTGTGGTTAAGATTATTGAATGAATTAGAATTAATACTGATATAGTTATTGAGAAATTAAACAATAATAATAGTATTAAGAAGATTATTATTATTATTATTATTAGAATTATTACTATTAGAAAATTAAAGCGATTAAATTCTATTGTTACGTGGGTTATCATTGAATTTGAAATTGATACGATATAATTAATTATGAACTTCAAACTAAAACAAATAATAATATAAACAAACAATAATTAATGTGAGGAAGTTTTACTTATCATAATATAAATATTATTGCTGAATGACATTAAAATAATGGGTGAATGCATAACGTTGATGTTTTGTAGAGGATTCCTATTACCAATAATAATATTAATATTAATATTTTGAATGAATATAGAACTCTATAATAGTAATATGCAACACAATTGTATAACTTAGTATTGTAGAGTATATAAGAAAACCATAGATAATGTTGACTTTAACTTGAATGGAATTACTAATAAAAAGTTAAATGCTAATAATGGAAACAAATAAAGCGTTGATCATTATGAGTAGTGCGAGTATTGTCGGAATTAAAAAAAATTGTAGTTAATAAAATCCTTAATATTGTATTTAATAATATCAAATGATAAAAGCATCGATAAGTAAAAGGGGTAGTAGTATTAGTTATTTAAAATATAAGGGTTCCAATAGTGAAGAGAAATTGCATAGCATAAATTTGATGTTAGAACACTAGTATGAAAAAGTTATGGTAGTAATGCAAAAATAATATCATTGACAATAATACTATTATCGACTAATAACAATATTCATCTGAAGCGGTGGTCAAATTGTTTAGAATGACCATAAGGTCTTAGATCATAGCCCCAAAAGTTTAATATTACTTATTTAGCTAATGCTGATTAAATTTGGTTAAGATTGAATGGGGTCTAATAAATGAATCTTTCCCTGGGGGCTGAAGGGGTCTTCAATCAAGGTTAAAATAAACCTAATGGTTCTTATATTAAATAGGGTTTTTTTTATTGAGGATTGGGACACCCCTTGGAATAAAACATGTTTAGATTTAATCGGTTATTATTAAGGAGATAAATATTATATTAGATGTAACGCACCGCCATGCAAACCCCAAAGGACAACACAACAAACAAACAACTAAGACACAATATATATATTTAAAAAAAGAAGTAAAACTAATATGAACTGTAAGCTAACATACAACACTAATAATGAAACTACACATACACATCCTCTATCTAGTCCTCTGGGGTAACACATGATTGCATTACTTGTGAACCTTCCTAACATGACTCAATCCCATTAACGATGGTTAACTAAACACAAGTATTAATTTTAAAACCATTGTAAAGAATAATTAAGCAACGTGCAAACATCCATAACATTACATAACCATCCATCTATGATCATAGGTAAATGCAAAGAATACAACCATTACATTCATTGTATGGATATACATCGTTTCAAAGATTACATTAATTGCAAATATTTCCACAAATACAACACCACATAAGTGCATTAAATGTGAACCAAAGATTACATACACCACTTCCATACATGGGGTAGATCAACAACAAGTTACATCAAACTTCCCTTATAACAACGAGAAGGATTCAACAATTACATAATGTGATACAACTGAAAGAATATAATACATAGCATCAATATTGTCACCAAGTCTAGTAAGCTTAGGAACCATTGCAAGCAGTACAACTCCTTGCATCATGATCTTTGATTGGGAACCCAATGGAGTGCATAGCACACTCCACCCGACCACATGGACCCTAAGGCCCACCCCTCGTGCTAGGAGATGACAAGAAGGACCCACAACATAAAATAGTCAAGTGAACAAGGCTAGCAAGACTCCACAACAAGAGTAACAACAAACATAAAGTACAACCAATTCCAGAGTTACATGAACAACAAAAGGGGAAACAACACACATACAAGGTTTCTAAAGGGAAGAGTGTCATCGCATGGCTCAATATAGGTTATCCAATGCAGATCTTCCTAGGTCCTAGCCCCCATCTTGGGTTACCCTAGCAACCTCAATTGATCCTCAACCCCCATTCTTACACATGCAGAATCAACTTACCTTTCTTGAAGACAAGGTAGTTGATTTTCCATTCTAGGCCTTCTTGTCTCATCTCAAGCCTAAATGAGCACTTGAGCCATGAGAGAGGTATCTATTATCTTTTATTAGTGTGATTACTACCCACCCCCTAACTATTTATTAGATTATCACTTAATTAACTCAACTCCCACATGAGTTATCGTGGATACCACTTAGGGTTACGACCCTTATGAGAAGCCTCTCTCCCTACTAACAAAAAAATAATCCATAAACAACTAGGGTGTATCCAATCACATAAAGTACCAAAATCAGAAAACCAAGTACATACTCAAGGCATGAACCTTCTCACACAAGGACCACATCAAAAGGAAAAACCATGGTGCAAGGTAGCAACCCACATGAGCTCAAACAAGAATAAAAATCAAGAGCTTCACAAGAACCAAATATGAAAATCCATTATGCAACCAACTTTCCCTTAGCCTCTGGAAGCCAAATAAATCAATTGCCCGTGAACTCTCGGTTAAAAGGGTAACTCAAACACTATGGGTTCCCACAAAATGACTACAAGAAATTCATCACATAAATTATCCTCATTTCAAAATTAACACAAGATAAAGACCCACATCATGGAACTATAAAACAAAATCAATCTTTAATTTACTAACACATTCAAAGTAATAAACTTTAAAGAACATTTAAATCCTCATTTACATTTTATTTATACCTCCACTATGAAAATCATTTTAATAATTAAAGAACTATATAAAATATTCAATAATAATTAAATACTCATTTTAAGGCAAACAAACTTCTTTTAATTATAATTGTGATATACATATATTTATACATATATATACATATCATTATATATATCTATATTTAAATTCTAACACATTGCTGTTGAAAATGATTATGAATATACTTACAGGCATCGACCTACTATTGTAAACATCATATCAAATTCACATTAAAACACACACATACAAACATATATATACATATATATTTCCAAGAAGAAATACAACAAATGCAATAGGCCGATTTAAATTAAAGCAGAAAGGGGAACACTACGGGCACGACCTGGCAAGTTTTTAAAACTTGCAGACATAAAAAACAATCAACAAGGCATGAATCACGACCACTAATCATAAATATCGAATAAACCACGATTCAAAATGACGACAGGGTTTTAAACGCCTTCTAAGGCTAACTATGGTGGCAGCTAAAATCAAACAGTATGGTGAAGCAAGAAAACAACGCCTGGTAGCAAAGGAATTCACATGAAGTCTCCCTCAAAAGCCAAAGCTAAAGAGGCTGGTCTTCATATGCAGTAGTAACTTGAGGTTCAGAATAATCGTCAATCCAAAAACAAGAATATAAAGCATGGCGTGGTGTGCATAGGATCTCAAGAAAATAATTCGAATCCTATACTTATGTAAAAATGAAAGTGATTCTTCTTGTTGATCAATGAAAGGTTTAGAGGTGCAACTACACAAGTATATTCAAATTTTTCTTTCATAAACAACTACCGCTTCTGCTAAGAATGAGTAACAAAAGTAAATATTTAGCAAAACTTTAAGATTAGGAGCAACCTACATAACCTTCTCTATTAATTTTCATGTGATCTACAGAGGAAGGTGTAGGGAAACTATCGACGCAACAATAAATATAGTGAATGGAACTCAAGCAATAAGAAATACAAGATAATAATTTCGCTGTCCAAAGAGAATCAAATGTCCAACATAAATTCGTAAATAACAGAAGGAACAAGACATGATGATGCCAACCTGGAGTGCTACGTTCGAAGATGGAGTAGATGTGCTGAAACGACCTCTTTCACAATCACAAATTCCTTCTCCAAAAACTTGATCACCTTCAAAAAATTAATACACTTGAAAAAAATCTCAAAACAAAAATTGTATTCTTTTCAAAATTATTTTTGCAGAGCAAAGTTTTCTTTTTCCAAAAAAAAAATTAACCCTCAACATTCTCCAAAACTAGCACTATTAAAACTAGGAAAGAGTTTTCAAATCCAAAAATCAACAAAATTGGCAAGTTTCCAATTCACCATTCAATTTGGAGTCATACATGTGCACACACTCCGTCTTTTTCCATTTTGAACTTATTTCTACATCTTGTTCGAAAATCTTATCTTCTTTATTTATTTAAAAATCATATTACTTTTCCACATTTAAATAATTAAACTCTCATGATAATAAAATTATCAATTATTATTAAATATAATTTAAAACAATACTTTTTACAAAACAAATTAATTTAATCATTTAATAATAAACCTTATACTTTCTATTTCACAAAATTGATTTATTTAATTATTATTTTAATTCCAAATTTATTTAAATTACCTTGTACTCAATTTTAATTTAATTAAACTAATTAAACAAGGCCATTTAAAATATTTAATTTTCCACAAAATTTCAATCACACATTAAACAACATAATAACAGAATCAACATTGCATCACAAATTAACCAATTAATGCGAGACACCAAATGGGGAAACTAAAAAAGAATAGAAACCAGATAGATGGGGTTACAAGATGGGTACTCATCCTCATTGAGGATGATGGCAAGGGTTGGGGACCTTTTTGTCATCTCCATTTTTTGACATCTTATCCATTGGGTTTTTGAGGCACACTTAGACTTGACAGTGCAGGTGGAGTCGATGCCTGGTACTTACAATCTACATCAAACAAGATACCGAAAAACATGTATATATATATATATATCAAATAAAAAACACACTGTGAGAGGAAGTCACAATGTAGTGGGGCGCTCATGAACGAGTGATGCTACACCATCCCTCTCGCCAAGACCTCAAACAATAACCACATCATTGAGTAACCATAATTATATCATAAACAACATCACATATCAATCACTAACTAGGTGCACATCAAGCATAGTCATAAACCACATGATACACATAGTCAAATTAATCCAGACACACAAGTAACTCCATATATCCAACGTAACATAAAAATCAATCCATAATGTCATGATCATCAAAGTCAAATAAAATGTCATCCAAACCAATCTAGAATGGTGAAACAAGCATCTACAGGGTATCAAAGTGCATAACATAATATAATAAGTATCAGTCTAATGAAAGAAAACAAGAGAGGCACTACATTAGAGGTGGCTCTAAGATAATAAGTTGTGAAATCTAACAATATCTTAATTTGTCAAGAAATGGGAGAAATGGATATTTATTTATAGTTTTTGTATCAAAAAATCATGTCACAATCTTCTTAAAGGAATCTAATCTCTTTCAATACAATAATTAAATAACCCCTATTAAACTTTATGGAATCTAAGGTATTTCAAATTAATGACTAGGTGACTTTGATTACTGAGGCTTTAAATTTATTAAGAAAAATCTTAACTAAACCAAAACTTATGTTAACTTGGTGGAATCCAGAAGAAGGCAAGATGCTGGGTTTGCGATCAAGACCTAGTAGGAACCATATAACAATCATGTAAAGTTAAATTCCACACCTGAGTTGAGATTTGGATACACAAGATGTACAACTCATGTCATGTTAGTGTTACACCTTAAACACATAGCAAATAATTAACTTAATTAATGTGTTAAAAAAAATTGTTGGGTTTTCTTAGTCAATTATTTTGGGCATGAAAGAATAAAATATGCATATAAATAAAATTTTTAATATCTTAATAAAAAATTGCAAAGTACAATTCTTAGATGCTCCCAATAAAAAAATCCAACAATACAAATCTTTATGAAAAAAAATGAATATGCTCCCAAATATGCATGTGCAATGTAAAAGAGCTTAACTTAGGTTGAATAATATATTTCAAAGCAAATATGTTGCCACAATTTGAAATAAAAAATAAATAGAAACAATATATCATGAATTCTAAAATGTCTAAGAACTATTTAAAGTAAAATTAAATGCAAGTTATTGAAGCATAAATTAAATTCCTTTAAGGTACACCCAAAACACCTATTCTAACCATTAACTTCTAAATTGGGTCCCTAAGACACCTAAGTTAAAGAGTACCTATAAGATAATATTATGTTATATAGTGTAGAGATTATATGTACCTAGCATGAAATAATAACTTAAAATCCTTTGTACACTACATGTATGATTACAAAAACAAATCTCTTGCCACACTAAAATGAAAAATAAATAAAATCTAGAATCATGAATTCTAAAAAAACGTTAAGAACCATTTAAAAGCTAAAATTAAATGAAATTTATTTGAACATAAATTAAGATTTGAAAGATCTATGTAAGACACTTATGATCTAGTAGACCTAAGGAAATATTTTTCCATAGTGCAAGTCTAGTGAATAGCTAAAATGATATTTTTTATCCATATTTTTTATATCACATCCATTGGTTCAACTCACTCTTCGATAACATGTAATATTTTCTCATGGTCATATCTATTTGTTCTCCACTTAGGATGGAGACATACACATGGAACTAGATGAAGAAAATAATAATATTAATTTGTTGCATAGGCAACTATTGTTGCACCAAAAGATTGACCTGTTAATGCTAAACAAAACCACTAGATTTATACAAGATCCAATATCCACAAGAGGCAGTTACTTGCCATGTCACGAACCCAAGCACCGTGTTGCACAACCCAAGGAGACCAAGGGAAACAATCTTGCAACAATCCACCTAGTGCAAGCAATGGGTTCAAACTTGTGACCTCGACTCTAATACCAATTATTGCATAGGAAACTTTTGTTGCACCAAAAGATTGACCTATTAATGCTCGATAAAACCATCATATTTATAAAAGATCCAAGTTCCATAGGAGGCAGTTAAGCCATATCACAAACCCAAGAACCATGCTGCACAACACAAAGAGACCAAGGGAAAAACTCTTGCAACATAATTAATAGGTGACTATATTGATACACCATTTTATGAGGTTGGTAATCAATAAAATGAATCCCACCATGAACAATTTTAACTTTTTTGATCTATATTCCTTGCACTACCACTGAACCTATGAGAAACAACACTCCACTTCTTATTGAACAAGACAACTGAGAGGGGGGTGAATCAGTTGTAACAAATTTTAATCTTTAAAGCATCCATTGGAACTTAGATCAATCACAAATCCTTTACTCTACTAAAATAATTAAACATTAAGTGCAAGGGAAGAAATTGGAAAGCATTACACAAACAAAGTAACACCAAATTTACGTGGAAAATCCAATAAGGAAAAACCATGGTGAGAATTAGCTCACAATATAAAGAATATCAAAACCGATTACAAAGGCTGACTGCCAAAGAAGGCTCACTGTCAAAAATAGGACTAACTATCTGAATCAGTACTCATTGTCCAACAAGGGTTAACCACCCTGAGGGTTCACTGCCATAGAGATATAAAGAAGATAGATGCGATATATTATAGAGAGAAAGATAATCTCAATGCGATGGATATTTCCACCACAATTCACTCAACCACTTTCAAACATGCATGAATGATAGACTACAACTTCAACTCACTACTTTGGAAAACCCAACATTTAGATTTCACACCGATTTGATAGAATCGCATCACATACACACATTGTTTTGCATCTATCTGCTCTATTTATTTGTATTATCTCTTTGGACACTTTTCACCAATAACTCATCTTATACTTATACCATCTTCAACTTTGAAACATATCCAAAGTCAACCATGCATCATTTAAATTCAAATTAGGTCAGTGCCAAACATCCTAGGGTGAAATTAGAATAAGGGCAACCCAAACACACGCTTGATGAGGACCCAAATAATTCCCAACATGCTTCATGAACTTTGAAAGTAGTGTTCAACACAAGGTCAATAAAACCAGTGTAAAACACATAGAACAATTAAGCACACACAACCCTTAACATGGTCCAATCTTCCCAGAAAACAAAATTATCTTCAACACAATCATAATAGCTTAACTCTAGAATCACAATTCATAAGACTAAACCAAAAAGAAATTCAGATCAACTACATTCCTCCTGGACCTCAACTAGATACACAAAAAACCATAATTCACAATTAGTGAAAATAACTCATTGTATAATGAATAAGAAACCAAAATATGGATATAGCAACTTCCAACAACCATGATCAACATATCTGAACCACATAAACATAGGAGCAAAACCTAGAGCACAACCCGAAGCAACCATTGAACACCCACAACCTTTCTTCATTATAATTTTCTCAATATCCTCAACATATACAACCAATAACCTGCATCCATGACAACAACAATCAGTTGATAACTAGTAGACTAGTTGACATCAATGACAACACCTTCATTCTTGCAACATTTCTTGTCTCTGATTTTATTAAATTCATCCTCTCTTATGTGCAACATAATAAATAATAAATAAAACCTATATTTCTAGCCTTTTCTATGACTACAAAACATTTCTTGCACCACAATCAAATGTAAAAAAATTAGAACTTTTTATGAATTATAATTTTTTAAGAATCAAATTAAAATTAAATTTTATGAACATTAAAAAACTTAAAAATGAAAGTTATATGGGTTTTGTGATAGATATGTACCTTTTTTAATCAATCCTAAAATATAGTCATAATCAAATGAAATCAAAGGAATATTTTGAAATATTTCTTGTTCATCTTCATCATATGTGTTTGTAACAACTAGTGGCACCATATTCTATTCACTAACATATCCATGTTGTTTTCTCTTATAATTCTCATAATCTCCGAACATGCATTCATAAAAAAAGAGAGTAAGATCCCTGGTGTACACTGTCTACCCCAGGAGGGTTTTCCAATTGACATATCTTGTGTGTATTTGAGTATCTGTGGTTCATTTGATTCAATACTTTAATGCTTTAATTTGCTATGTTTCACTATTCTCATTTCAGTTTATGTGATTGCATTCAATACATGAATGAGTTTATCATTGATAAATGAGAGCATACATCTAGTTTATTTCAGTTTCAGTTAAATTTGGTAAAAAAATTAATAACACTGATTCACCCCCCCTCTCAGTGTCTTTTCACTCCAACAATTGGTATCAAAGCATAGGGTTTTTCTACCCTAGGAGTGGTTTTTCTACCCCAAGAGGGTTTTCCACTCGACATATCTTGTGTGTATTTGAGTATCTGTGGTTCATTTGATTTAGTGCTTTAATGCTTTAAATTGTTATGTTTCACTATTCTCATTTTAGTTTATGTGATTGTATTCAATACATGAATGAGTTTATCATTGATAAATGAGAGCATACATCTAGTTTATTTCAATTTCAGTTAAATTTGGTAAAGAAATTAATAACACTGATTCACCCCCCCTCTCAGTGTCTTTTCACTCCAACAATTGGTATCAAAGCATAGGGTCCTCTGATAGGTCTTTCCAACCTAGGATTGATTCTGGCCTTGGAGTCTATTCAAAATGTCTCAAGCTCATGAAGGCACTTCCATGAATAGAGCTCCATTATTTGATGGAACTGATTATGTATTTTGGAAAATTAGAATGGAGACCTATTTAACTTCTATTAACCTCGATGTCTAGAACATAGTATTGTCTGGGTACACTGTACCAGCTACTCTACCTACTACTTCTGATGAAAAGAAAAGATATGAAACCAATGCAAGAGAAAAACATGCTCTTCTATGTGCACTGACTAAATATGTCTTCATTAAAGTCATGCACTACAGCTCTACTAGGGAAATCTGGACTAAACTTGAAACTATCTATCAAGGAAATGAAAAAGTAAAACAGTCTAAAGTCCTCACTCTAAAACACCAGTTTGAAGAAATAAAAATGAGGGATGATGAAAAAGTGGCTAATTACTTCTTGAGAGTTGATGAAATTGTCAATGCCATGAAGGGTTTGGGAGAAGAAGTTAAGGAATTTGATGTTGTAACTAAGGTCATCAAAACCTTACCAACAAAATTTGAAGCTAAGGTTGCTACTCTAGAAGAGAAGAAACACTTTACCCAACTTACCCTTGACAGCCTATAAGGCACTCTGATTGCTTATGAAATGAGGATTAGTAAAAACAACACCTCTGCAAAAGAAACAACATTTAATGCTGAAAGGAAAGAAAAGGATGAGCTCATTGAATCAAAATTTTCTGATTCTAAAGAATCCCACTTTGTGAGGAAACTCAAAAAGGGTTCTGGAAAGTATAAGGGAAAACTTCCCTTCAAATGCTTTAACTGTGGAAAAATAGGCCACTTTGCTACAAAGTTCCCCTATGGTGACACAAGTAGTGATAATGAAAAATATGAAAAATTGGCCAAGAAAAAGGCCTAAAGACCCAAACAAAAATTCAATTTCAAAAAGAAGAAAAGTCTGTTAAAAAAAAATGAAACAAACTCTGAATCTGAAGATTCTTTAGATGAAGAGGATGAAAATCTATTCATGGCTGAAATCATTCAACAAGATGAAATGAACAAAAATGATGCTGAAGATGGCGAAGTGGATTTTGAAGGTGAACTGAAATGTGCTCTAAAAGAGTTCAGGAAACTTAAAAAATAAATGTGTGCTCAAGAAAAAAAGACTGCTCAAGATATTTCACAAGAGAAACTCATAAATCTTGAGATAGTCTCATTAAAAACTCAACTTGAAGAATCCAAGAGAGTTGAAGATTGTCTTCGTATTGGCATAAGCTTTAAAGATCAAGAAATTCAAAAATTGGAACATGAGATTGTAGATCTCAAAAAGACCACTGAGAAATATGAGAGCACTCTTAAACTGAATGACATGCTTAGTAAACAGAAACTGAACAAGGACACAACTGGTATTGGTTTTGTGAAAGGTGAATGTTCAAATGACAGTGTAAAGGATAATGTTGTTGCTGGAAACAAAAGTATCGAATTCAAACATCCTGATTTTGATAAGGATCATGTTCATCCTTTTAGGAGCAACAAAATGGCTTATAATTCCAACCCTTTCTTTTATGGTTATTGTTACTTCTGCAACAAATTTGGTCACAAGGTGAGCTCTTGCAAATTTATAAATCCTAGAACTCCTAGATTTGGTTTTAGGCAGAATCATGGCTTTGCAAGACAGATTAGATGTTTTACATACAAGTCTTTGGGTCATTCTGCCAAGCAATGTAATGTTAATCAGTAGAATAAACAACATAAATCTATAAAGGTATGGAAACCCAAAGCTATCAACAACATAGAATAAAATATGTTAGTTCAAACTACCTTCCACTCCAAGAAAAAGGACTTATGGGTCCTAGACAATGGTTGTTCAAACCACATGACATGTGATAGAAAAATTTACTAATCTAGAAGGTTATGTAGGTGGATATGTGAAGTTTGGAGACAACTTTGGAATTCAAATAAAAGGTAGAGGTTCTCTTTTTCTGAATGAAGACACTCTTATTTACAATGTGTATTATGTAGAAGGATTAAAACATAACCTTTTGAGTGTCATTCAAATATGTGACAGTGGCTATCAAGTCCAGTTCACTTCACAGGGGTGTGAAATCAAAAATAAGTTTGGAAAAGCTATTGTTGCTGGAAGAAGGACTAAGGGAAATGTCTACAATTTACTTGACACTTCTGGAAATGAAAACAATCAAGGTATGTGCTTAATGAGTCATGTCGAAGAAAGCTAGCTGTGGCACAAGAGACTAGGTCATATTAATTTTGACAATATGGTTAGAATTAGTAAAAATTAGAATGTAAGAGGTCTGTCTATTATAGAAAACCTGATAATGTTGTCTATAAATAATGTCTCAAAGGAAAGCAAACAAAGGTAAGCTTTAAATCCAAGGAACATTCCTCTACTAGACCTCTACAAATTGTTCATACAGACTTATGTGGTCCTACAAGGACTAGATCCATCAATGGTGAGAAATATTTCATGCTATTTGTTGATGACTACTCTCATATGGTATGGTTTACCTTTCTCAAGAATAAATCAAAATATTTTGAACATTTTAAAGTTTTTAGAAAAATGGTAGAAAGAGAGTCAGATTTAAAATTGAAATGTCTAAGATCTGACAAAGGTGGTGAATTCACCTCACAAGAATTAATTGACTACTATGAAAGACATGGCATAAAAAGATGGTATGTTGTTGCCAGGACACCTCAATAGAATGGGGTTGTCGAGAGAAAGAACAAGACTGTAAAAGAGATGGCAAGGAATATGCTGAATGAAGTAAATCTGCCAAACATGTACTGGAAAGAAGCTATGCATACAACTGTCTACATTTTGAATAGAGTCCAGATCAGAGTGAAATCAAATTTCACTCCATATGAACTGTGGTATGGTAAATCTGCCTCAATTAAATATTTCAGAATATTTGGCTGTAAATGCTTTATCAAGAGAGACGATGATAACTTAAGCAGTTTTCAATCTAAAACAAATGAAGGTATCTTTTTAGGATACTCTACTCAAATCAAATCCTTTAAATGCTTTAACAATAGGCTGAATAAAATTGTTGAATCTTTCAATGTCAAATTTGATGAAAATATGATTTTAGATGCTGAACCTATGTAGGATGATGAGGAGGAAGAATTTGAACTTGATATAAATTCTGAAGGCTTTGAAACTACAAAGCCTGAAACAAAATCAAAAAGTCCTAAACTAGGTGAAGCAAAAGCTGAAGATGCTGAAACTAGCTCTGAAAAATGTGTAACCAAAACTCCTTAAAAATCTCTTGCTAGAAACCATCCTAAAGATTTGATTATAGGAGATAAATCTACAGGAGTTCAAACAAGGAAAAGGACTATTAACTATGATGAAAAAACTCACATAGCTGAGCTTACTACTTTTGTTTAATCACTCAGTTTGAGCCAAAAAATATTGATGAAGCTCTAACTAATGAATGCTTGCTTAATGCAATGCAGGATGAAATTGATCAAATTGAGAAAAATCAGACTTGGGAGCTAGTCCCAAGACTAGATGACAAAAATGTCATAGGGGGTAAAACAAACATGATGTGTTTGCAAAGGGTATGCTCAGCAAGAAGGTATTGACTTCGGTGAAACCTTTGCACCAGTAGCTAGGCTTGAATCAATTATAATTTTCTTGGCCTATTCTATTTTCAAAAACTTTATTGTATATCAAATGGATGTGAAAACTGCCTTTCTAAATGGGTATTTGGATGAAGAAGTTTACATAGAATAGCCTAAAGGGTTTACTTGTAAAAACAAACCCAATCATGTCTACAGGCTGAAAAAGGCTCTATATGGCCTAAAACAAGCTCCTAGAGCTTGGTACTTCAGATTGGACAGTCACTTACTATCAAAAGGTTTCATTAGAGGAGGAGTAGACAACAATCTTTATGTTAAAATTGAAGGATCTGATATTCTAGTTGTTGAAATTTATGTTGATGATACTATCTTTGGCTGCAACAATATTGCTTTAAGTCAAAAATTCTCACATATTATGGAATCTGAGTTCGAAATGTCCGTGTTGGAAGAACTTTCCTTCTTCTTAGGTCTTCAAATCTCTGAACTTGAATCTGGTGTCTTTCTCTCTCAAACAAAATATGCAAGAGAAATGTTAAAAAAGTTTCAAATGGATGAATGTCATCCAATTAGCACTCTAATGGCTACCGGCTGTAAACTCAGCAAGGTTGATGATTCTCCTACTGTCAACCAAACTAACTATAGGTCAATGATAGGAAGCCTATTATATCTAACAGCCTCAAGACCTGACATAATTCAAGTTGTTTGCATGGTTGTGTTGGGTCTCAAAAATGCAGGTTTGAACTACGAGAGGTCGCCAAGCTCTCACAATGCTTTTGGCCAACGTACAAGGCCAATTGATGCACTTGAACCTTCTTCTCTTTAGGTTCTGCTAGACCTAGGTGGGTGAACCTAATGAATGATGTAGATTGACATGTATTTCCTGGTTGAGCAATCTATCCACAATGGAAAATGGAAGTGAACAGATGAAAAACACTACAACTAATCCTACTCCTACTGCACAAATGAAAGGTTTTGAAAAAAGTATTTGTATGAAATATTATCTCTGGGTTGAGGTAGATCAGTGCCTTCTATCCACATGGGCAATGGAGTCAAAATAGAAAATGATATGTGTTTTCCTTCTCTGGTTTAATTTCTAGTTGTTAGGCACTTTATAAAATAAAATCTTATGACTGGCATATAATTTCATTTATTTATGGTTTGCATAAATTATGCTGGAATGTTTTCTAACCTGGTTCTTCTTAAATTATCCAAAAGAAATCTCTCAAATACTGTGACTTACTTGAAGGGATTTAATTCTGACTTGAGACACCAATAAATAAAAA
The DNA here is from genome assembly GCA_007115665.2 of Sequoiadendron giganteum. NCBI lineage: Eukaryota > Viridiplantae > Streptophyta > Pinopsida > Cupressales > Cupressaceae > Sequoiadendron > Sequoiadendron giganteum. Next base: position 310,059,423 of record CM021107.1, on the reverse strand, counting down.
TCACAAAAAGTGAAAACATGCACCTTGATGAATCAAAATTTATGCTTGATACATTAACTCAAATGATCAAAAGTCTTCGAATTGGAGAGAACCAAGATAAAAAATAATACAAATTATAACATCTCAACAACTAAACCAGAAGGTTTTCACCAGTTAAAAACATTAGTTTCCATTTCTCTGTTTCAAGAAAGATCTGTACATTATTTCCATTCCCAGTCTTATTTATGAGAAAATCTCACTCCTATCCTAACCCCTGCCTCTTCTCCTCTATCTCCTCATTTTCTGAAATACATATACATTACATACCCAAGGATCATGACCCTTCACTTTCTGTTACAACTGTTTGAGTTTTATGATAGAGATTTAAAATATTTAATTAGATTGCCTTTCGGCAAATTAAATATTTTTAACTATATCATTGCTTTGATTTTTCCCTTTATATCCTTTCTCGCCTTTATATTTCATATCTTTCCTTTAATTTATCCTGCATGGATTTCTTTTATTTACCACTGTACTATGGGCTTTGACCTTTCCTCCTATGGTAACGTGGTGACCATCCCCACATTGACTGTCACGACTACCTCTATTGCTTACCGCTCTACCGCGGTCTTTGTATTCGCTATCGGCGGTACTGCAATAACCGTTATTCATTTTGATTTTGTGCGATATAGCGGTAACCGCTTACCGTCTCCTTCGTTGTTAATTTTTTTCCGTTGACTGTTACCGCCACTGCATGTTAAACTTCTACCACTCTACCATGGTCTGTACTCGGACCTTCCGCGATATCACGGTATATATCCTCATTGCTACCCTCGTTGTTGACTTACTGCCACCATGCTACCACAGTCTATGTTTAGACCGCGTGCGGTAGTGCGGTAAGTGCTTTGTTCCTGCCAGCTAATCAATACCGCCATATCACAGGCCCCTTGTGGGAGGTCGTGGTAAAGTGGTAAATGATGTACCAAGTTACTATTAGGGGAGCGGTAAGGTGTAAGTTGTATGATAAAGTAGACGGGAATAAAATGAGGATTTTTAATGAGAAGATAGGAAAATGATGGGTTCAAGATAGAAAAAAACCCTAGAATTATGATGGAATTTTTGGGTTCTAACAGGTTGCTCGATTTCAGTCATCTCCTAAGGAATCTCACATTAATGTTGTTAGAAGGATTCTTAAATATGTTCAAGGCACTATTGATTATGGACTCTGGTATCCCAGAAATAATGATTTTTCATTAGTGGAATATACTAATTCTGACTGGGTTGGTTGTCTAGATGATAGGAAAAGCACAAGTGGTGCTGCTTTCTTTGTTGGTGATCGATTAGTAGCTTGGCACAACAAAAAAAAGAATATGTTTCAATCTCTACTACTGAAGTAAAATATATTGCTACCACTTCTTGCTGTAATCAGGTGATTTGGATGTCATAGACATTATCTAACATGGGTATTGAAATCCCTAAACCTGTTTCTATTATGTGTGATTATACTAGTGCAATCAATATCTCAGAATATCCTGTAATGCACTCTCGCACTAAACACATTGCTATTAAGTTTCATTTTCTTCGTGAAAAGGTGTTGGCTAAAGAGGTTTATGTGCAATATGTTCCTACACAAGCATAGGTTGCTGACATTTTCACAAAACCGTTGGCTAAAGATGTTTTTGAAAGACTTAGGTCTAGATTGGGAGTTGTCTCTCAATCTCTGTTATCTTAAACAGTCTATCTTGGTGATAGGGGGAGCTGGTTAGCTCTTCCTACAACTCATACTTTGTTGCTCAAATGTTACATCTACAACTTCATGGAATTTCAATGTTAATTCTGGTTTATCTTTGTTGACTTCAATTTATCCTTGTGACAAAAAGGGGGAGAATTATGAGCATTCAGATATTTTTGGCTTGGTGGCTCAGTTTTTGCCATCAAGGATAAAGGGGGAGTTTGTTGAATCTCTCATGTGCTAATTTGTCCTTGATGATAATGTGTGTTACATTCTGGCATCTTGGTGGTTTACTCAATTGATCTGCTTCATTTATGTTTGGCATGTTTACATCACTTTTGATATTATCTTTGGTGGCACTAATATCTTGACTCCATGTGCAAATCTCGATTGAGGTATTTTGGTTACTAGTTTATGTTCCTTGATTAGGTGACAAGGTTCTGATTCACTTGATTATATGGCTTTGGCATGATCAGTGTTCTACAAGTAATGATCTCTAGTTCTTGATGCTTGGGTTTATGAGATGTAGTTTTCTTTTCAATTTTAAGAGAACCCTATCCGGTTTCCTTTATCAACTAATAATGGTTTATGGTATGTGGAATGGAATTGTGAATTTAACATGCATTTCAACCTTTATAATACTTTCAAGGCTTTGGATACTTTGAGTATATATGGCATTTTATTGGTGACAATCATTTTTTATCATTGGTAAACATGTGATCACTCCTATGCATATGTTTTGGTTTCTTAGTTAGTACAAGTCTTTGGGTATACATGGCTTTGTAAGGTGGAAAATCAACTGTGGGTAAAGGTATAAAATTTGATCTCTTATTAGCATTTGATTTGGGTCTATTGGTTGATATTTATTTGGGCCTCAAGGCCAACAATAGGTATAAAGGTATTAGTTAATGTTTTATGTCACATTAGATGTGACTTGGCTTTGACTAGTTGGAATCAAAAATGCCTAAGGCAATCAAAATTTGGTTGTAATAATTCATGGCATCATTTGGTCAGTATTTCATATAGTCAACAATTGTTAAATGGTAATGAGTTTGTCAGCATGTTTTTGGACTGCTTTGGCCGCGGACTTCAAAGGACATTATGAATGTTTTGAATTATTGAGTTAGTCCTTCCAGACTTCAAACTCCATCAAATTTTCTAAAAGTCATCAGTTGATATGCGTGGTAAAGATTAGGGAAATTCTTTTGTTTCTCTTGCTTGAGGGTCTCCAAACCCTATTCTGGCCGCCACCATGGAATCATTCTCACAACCATTTCACTGTGCTATCTGCTGGCATTCTACAATTCTTGGACAACATATGGGGAAGCTTGAAAGACCATCACCATGGTAAATTCATTTGTTAGTTTCTTGCCATCGGGTCAGAGCTCGAATAAGGGAGAAGCTCGGGCTGCTAAGCTACTTTGCAGGTCTGGTAAAATTGCTACATGCAACATCTATTTCGATATTCTCAGGTATTCAGTTTTTCGATTGGTTTGTAGAACCGTTACTTTTAAATGGAAGGTGGAAAATTGGTTAAATCTTTTCTTAGTCAGAACTAAAAATATTGCACATAATTTTAATTGCATTTTACAATAGATTTACCATATTAGTTTATGTAACAGTGATATTTATTTTGGGGGAAATCATGATGACTTCGAATCTATTCAGTCTCTTACCTGGATTCTTTCATAACTATTATTGGATGCATCATTTTGTAGTTTCGATTACATTGCTTTGGAGTTTTTGGTTACACTGTTGTTGTAGTTAGTTTTTTAAGGGTATTATTCATGAATTTAATACATGCTTTAATGATTTTTGGACAAGCACTACTTGTGCAGGCTGCTTGAGAGGATAGGTTTAAGTTTGCTTTCTAAATCTGCATGTTGCTTGGGTATTCCTGTCAGAATAATTTCTTCATGTTGATCTTTCCCATAGGAACAATGCAACATTTGGCACTGTTGCTTTACATAAGAGTGGTAACCTAATAATCATCTTTGTTTTATTCTTTGAAAAATAAAAACAACAACTATTGTAAGTTTCCCTTGATTGTAATGTTGAAATCAGTAAAAAGATGAAAACAAAGAGATTAGGGCTTTATTTTCTCTGTAAAATCTTTAAAAAAAAAGAGAGCAGGGCAATACAAAAAATGTATGGGACATAGGGTAATTACTTTTTTTTGAAAAAATGTGAAAAACAGTGAGTTGACAATTTTGAATAGTATCATGGAAAATATATGAAATAGAGTGTGTGAGAAAAACAAAGTGTAGACAAATCACTGAGAATACATATTTTGATGAGAAGCTGTATTGAGAGAGTATTTTGTAAAACTTAATGAGATTTTCCTCAAGCTATCTTAAGGCTTGATAATGGGTGGAACTCTGAAGTGTCATGGTTGACATTTGAGAATTATACACATTATTTGTCAAGAGGCACTTGACAAAAATCTAGGAAACAAAGAGATCCTCTATATCATTGTATGTACTACTGATAAACAAAAAAGGGGTGGGTGCTCCTTGAGATTGGTGTCTCTAAAAAGAGGCGTTGGTGCTTAGAAATCAGCCATGAGGCATTGTCAAAATGATTATTGAAATGAAAGCCTGAAAAAGGCAACAGGTTAAGGAGTGGTTTTTCTACCCCAGGAGGGTTTTCCACTCGGCATATCTTGTGTCTATTTGAGTATCTGCGGTTCATTTGATTCAGTGCTTTAATGCTTTAAATTGCCATGTTTCACTATTCTCATTTCATTTATTGTGATTGCATTCAATACATGAATGAGTTTATCATTGATAAATGAGAGCATACATCTGGTTTATTTCCGTTTCAGTTAAATTTGGTAAAGAAATTAATAACACTGATTCACCCCCCCCCCTCTCAGTGTCTTTTCACTCCAACAACATGATCATATACAAATAATACAAACATGAAAAATATATTACACATGGTATTAGTTAGAAATGTAAAATCACATCTATATATATCTCATGTAAAAATTATTAGTTATATATACAAATATCTAAGGAGGTAACTTATAAGAAATGTCTCACAACCCATCTTTTCCCTATCTAATTGATCCTACTATTTTATCTTGGAAGGTGAGTGTGTAGTTCCCCTCAGTTTACTTTTATTTTGCACAGCTACTTGGAAGAATTTGGACATGATGACACTTTTTGATGATATTGCTTGATGATACTTAGACGATTATGACTCTTTAATGCTCTGCTATGGTGACACTATTATATTTGATGTCATGATGATACCATGCTTACTAGATTAGTTTAATTGTTTATATGAGTTATCATGGATATGAATGTTATGCATTTTCTATCATGATTTGATATTGGTTATTGTGTGTTGTTGTATGGGTGAAGGGGAACAAGGTCGTATCACTCGCTTGTGAGTGACCTGCAATGTTGTGATTTTCCCTTCACGATGTGATTGACTATTTTCCCTATGCACATGTTTGACCGTGTGATTTATTGCAGGCTGCAAGTACCAGGCACTGAATCCACCCGAATTGCTAGGTTTGAGTGTGCCTCATACCCAATGGAGGTCATTGATCTGGAGATAGCATCAGGTTCCCCATGATGAGTCATCATCCTTGACGAGGGTGAGTGTTCGTTTGTCATTTTGTATTCATGTGGTCCATCTAAGTTGGCTTGTCGTGTTATTGCCACTTTGTCTTCCAATTCGTTTTGTGGTCTGGTACCTTGGGTATTCAGTTATTTGCTTGAGTGATGCTTAATGGACTTTATTTTAAATAAATGAGTATTTCAATATAATTTATATTTTAATAAATACTATTATTTTTTTGCATAAATTAAATAAATTAAAACCTATAGTTTAATATAGAACTAATTAAATAATATATCAATTAATTAATGATACAATGATTAGAATGAAGGGATTAAATTAGTAATTATATATTTTATGGTGAAATTAATAATGGATCAAAACTTTATGGTAAAATAAAATTATAAAAATAATAATTAAATATTTTATGGTGGAATTAATAATGGATCAGAACTTTATGGTAAAATAAAATTATAAAAATAATAATTAAATGGAAGTTGGAATAGTGGTGAAATAAAAGAAAAATAATTTAATTAAAGAAAGATAGAGGATGTAGTTATAGAAGGGAGGAGAGGTGATTAATAAAGGAGTGGAATATACTAAAAGAGGGGCTTTTGAAATTTTTTTGGAAAGAAAATCTCATTTTTCTGTTTGGCCATGAACGGTTCTTGTTTTGGAAAAATCTTCATTCTAGATTGAAGGTTTTGAAAATAGAGTATTGCAGTGAATTACTAAATCTTGGAAGGAAGCTGAAGCTGCATCGAGGATTCAGATCCAACAACACATTCAACTTTGTGACTCAAAGTAATCCAGGTTCCATACTTTCTCCCAATTATAATGTTGTTCAAGATGAATATTGCAAGATTATATTGTTTGAAGTAAAATAATAAATTGATTAATTTACTATAAGTACCGTCAATAGATGCTCTATATTCTTTCCTCAATTTCGACTATAATTCCTTCTTAAGCTTTTCAGCTACAATAATGGTTAAGTATCTCTTCTTTCAATCTGGTGAAAACCTTAGACTTCATTGATTACCTTTGAATCCCATTTCTTATTCCTTCAGTGGCAATTTGGTTATATAATTTCAGGCAAAGCTTGTATTACTTTTAAATTCTTGCTATTCATAATGCGTACTATGCAATATCTCTATAGTGTTTCTTCCTCTAAAAGAATCAATTTTGGGAAATTGATGGCTTGTCTTCCCTTGCATAGTGAATGTATTCTGTTGGGCTTACCTTAGTTGGCATGCATTTAGCCATCCTCTCTTTTGCCTAATTGAGTTTTTGGTATTGATCAATCTTTAGTTATCTATTTGCATGTATTCTTCAACACATAGCAAATATCTATATGTTCTTTTAAATTCATATTGAATGCATTTTTATCCTTGAGACTTAGTGAACTATTCTATTGGACATCACTCTTTGTTATCGATATTGCCTTGTATCGAAATTATTATACTTATTTGTATTCACTATAAGAGATTCCTTCTAGGCTTCGAATGATAGTAATTACTTGTATATCGAACGCATATTACCTTTAATGTTTATCGAATGCATTCCATATCTTGTGTTCACTTTAAGCGATACTCGATAGGATTTAAATGATTGTGATTTGAATTAAATTTTATTGTCATATATATATATATGTGTGTGTGTGTGTGTGTGTGTGGAAACCTTGTAAATTATGTATCATTTGTAGTGCTTCAGTGTTCCTTGCACAACAGTCTTCTAATATACATATATGTATTGAGAATCGATGCTTTCTCTTATATATATATATGCGTGTGTGTGTGTGTGTGTGTGATTATATAAAGTGATCTCTTTGATGTAAAATTCTTGTAGTCGGTATTTACAATTTGATCTTTAATTACAAATTTTTGATATGTATATATATACATATATAAATAGATATATAAATATATAGATACATATATAAATATATATATATATATATATATATATATATATATACATATATATATATATATATATATATATATATATACACGTAGATAATGTAATTTTACATGTAGATAAGAAAATGTAATGAAATTTTGTGAAGTAGAATTTTGTACTTTTATTTTAATCAGATTTTTTTAATCCAATAATCCTATATATATATATAAATGTATATATGGCTTATAATTGGTATAAAATTCATAGTTGTAGTGATTTATGATTCTGATGATGTAGAGTTAATGTGAAGTTATGTCTTATTGGGTATAAAACTTGTATTATAATGATTTTGAGTGTGAATTTCCTTAATGGGAGTCCTTTATGTGTGCTATAGTGGTGGAGTCTTCCAGAGGCTAGGAATTGTCTTATTAATGGGATTCTTTATAATCGTGTGAGACATATGTTATGTATTAACTGAGAAATTGATGATTTTTCGTCTTGCACTGTATGTTGACCTATGTGGTTGGAACTTGTGAGTAAGAAGGGTTATGACTCATCTTGTTAAATTATTTGAGTCATGTTATTGTGCAAGTGGCTAGCTCTCTTGATTTCTTTGGATTTCCTTGTTGTTAGTAGGGGAGTGGCTCTCAATGGGGGCCGATGCACAAAGTGGCGCCTAGATAACCTATGTGAGAGTTTTGGTAATTAAGTGGAAACCTAAAATGAACTAGGGGTTGGGTAGTAATTCATTCTAAACAAGATAAATTAATGCCTCACTCATGACCCATGCACTTGTTTAGGCTTGGGATGATTTGAGAAGTCCAGGAATGGAAAAATCAACTACCTAATCCTCATGAGGGGTATGTTGATTCCACATAAGGTTGCATGAGGGACCAAAGATCAGTAGAGGCTACTAGGGTAACCCAAGATAGGGCTTGGGGCCTAGGAAGATGTTTCTAGGTAACCCATGTAAACTATGTGATGACACTCCTCCTACAACAAGCTTGTGATCATTTGACTATTGTTTCCCTTGATGTTGTGTAACTCTAGAAATAAAGTCTTTGTTGCTTAATGTTGATCTCTTCTTATCCACTGATGTCTTTCCAACCTTGTATTGTCTTTTGTCTTTACCTAATTGTGATGGTGGGACCCTTTGCTATCTCCTAGCACAGGGGGTGGACCTTTGGGTTCCACATGGTTGGGTGGAAATTGTATTGTTCTCCATTGGGTTCCCTCTTCTTGTTCGAGATTGTGATGACTTCTCCTAGAATGAATACTATTGCATTATACCAGCTCATGTGGATCATTACTCTTGTAATCATATTATATTATAATTTGGTGTATCATGTATCATACATATGATGTACTCTCCTCTTTGTGTTCAAGGAGAAACTGCTATTCTTGATGTAATCATGTCACATTGTAATTCATTTTACAACATTCTATTGCATTTGATCAAGTTAATAATATTGAATGGAATGGTTTCCAGAGAGGATTCATTATGATCAATGATGTTACTTTGATATTAGCAAGATGCGATATATATATAGTTAATTCAAATGAGTACTTTGGCTAGTGTACCTTGAGGGCATATTGGATAGCGAGAAGTACTCAAGATTTGATATCTTGAGGAGTGAATTCTTAGGCTTTTGTTATCTCGAGAGGTCACTACTTAGGATATCTTATCTTGAGGTATTACTTAATACATTATGGTACCTAAAGGTGGTTCATGTTGACATTATTAGACTTATGTAAATTTGGATGTGGTTATTAAATTCTATTAAATACTCTTGTAAATTCAATGTTAGACTCATATTGATTATTGCTTAAGATAACTAAATTGATGGTTTATTATTCATTATTATTGTTACAATATGGATAATTCATAATTCTTGTTGGTTTTATTTAACATTATAAATATTAACTCTTGTTAATCTGGTTTATGGAACTTAATAGCGTAGTCAGAAACCTTAGAGGATTTAGATTTGATTAGTGTTAGTGTTCCTTTTTGCATTAGTGTGTTTAATGCACTCAAAAAAAAAATTGTACCATTTTTATGTGTAGTGTGTGTTGTCCTCTAGGGTCCTCTGGCAGGGCATTACACATGGTATCATAGCCCAAGTTCAAACACTAGGTGCTCTATGTATATACAAGAGCCCATTAAGTTGAATTAGAGGTATAGATTTTGAAGTTTATGTTTCCCTTTTTGACCTCGTCTAATACCCTGAACTTGTCTTTGGTGGTGTTTGTATAGGATTATGCCTAGAGGTAGGGTTCTAGGACGTGGTAGAGGTCATGGTGGTGGCCGTGGGGCTAATCATTGAGACTCTTCCCCTCAGAGTTCCCATGAGTCTGATTGTGAGGAACAACAAAGTTCCCAGAGTAATCAGGGAGGTTGAGATCAGAACCCAGAACAACCAGGATTTTATGGCGCACAGATGTATCACTTACTTGAGGAAATTCTTGGTCATATTGTTCTGAGACTGCAGGGAGAGCAGTTGATAGTTAGGGAGAGGGAGAGGTCTCCCAAGAGAAAGGAGGTTATGACAGAGAAAGAGGTAGTTTTAGCTGCGCATATGAGAGATCTGTTGAGAGCTTTTCCTCCTAAATTTGACGGGACTAGTAGTGGTTTGGAGGATAAGACATGGTCAATTGATATGAATAGGTGTTTTGCTATGCACCCATTTGGTAGCAATACCAAGGCTAGGTGCACTATCATGCATCTTCGAGGTTTTTCATCCATGTGATGGAATTTGGAGGAGCAAAAGATCCATTTGGATATAGATTTAGTATCATGAGAGATGTTCTTAGAGAGATTCAGACCTTAGTTCTTTTCTGATCATTGGTGACAACATCATGTGGATGAATTCCATGAGCTGAGGAAAATGGAAATGTAAGTTGGGTAATACGAGCAAAGATTTTATGAGCTTAAGCAGTATGCAGGCATAGGTGATGATGAAGGCATGTTAGTACAACATTTTATCAACAACTTGAATTCCTATATTAGTGGGGCTGTTTGAGTGTTTGAGCTAAAATCTATGGAGATGGTTGTGGAGAAAGCTTAGATAGTTGAGGAAAATTTGGCTATGGCTTTAGGTGGTTAGACGAGTGTTCAGATTGGTAGTGCACCTCCAACAAGTTTCAATTCTCATGGTGATTAGACTCAGTTAGCAGGCCCTTTTAGGAGTCACCAGGCACTCACCAAGGGTGGTCAGTAACACCAACAACACTCGTAGACAAAACATAAGAACTCTCAGTCTTTATAGAGGGAAAAGTTTCAATACGGGAGAGACAGGAATTGGAGGTGAAACAAGCATTATCGCTTTGATCAGCAAGCCTAGAGTTTACAGTCTAGTGCACCCCCAAGTGGTAGAGATTTTGGTAGAGGTATAGGTGATTCTCGTGTGGTCAGTAGGATCACATTGCTTGACAATGTCCTCGAAAGGGAAAATCTAGATTTAGTCATAGATCAGCGGCTTTAGAGCTGACAGTAGGGGATGAAGGTAGATTATACAAAGTTTTTGCTATGGTTGATAACCTTCAGTCTGAGCATCAGGGTATAGTTGTTGAGACTTCAGGTGAGTTACAAGGTAGTAGAATCTCTATTCTCTTTGATTCAGGAGCTTCAGATTCCTTTATTTCTCTATTCATAGTAGTGTGATGTGGATTGATGGCAGTGAAGCAGGATGATAGGTGGTAGGTTGAGTTGGCCTCCGATGCTAAGGTCACAGTTGAGTCTCTTGTTCATGGTTGTAGTTTGAGGATTGGATCTCTTTTCACCATAGTATATCTTCATGTTATACCCCTTGGGTCTTACAATATTGTAATGGGCATGGATTGGTTAGAGGCTCATAGAGCAGTCATAGATTGTCATCATAAGTCTGTGTAGTGCGTCAATGAATTCGATAATGAGGTTGAGGTAGTTAGGATTCAAAGACCTATTTATTTGAGGATGATCTTAGCTATGCAGTTGAGGAGGTGTATGTGGTATGGCTGTCAACCATTTGTAGTGACAGTTAATGATTTGGAGCTAGGAGAGAGCCAAGAGGAGGTGTCTCTTGATAGTCATCCTATCCTTAGACAATATGCTGATGTTTTTCCTAGCAAGACTCTAGGGATGCCATGTAAGCATGACATTGACTTTAAGATAGACCTTGCATTAGGAATTGAGTCCATCTCGCAAGCTCCATACCGAATGGCCACTTAGGAACTTAAGGAGCTCTAGTTACAACTTGAGGATTTGTTGGCAAAGGGATTTATTCATCCTAGTGTCTCTCATTGGGGAGCACCAATGTTTTTTGTGAAGAAGAAGGATGGATCACTTTGAATGTGCATTAATTACCGATAGTTGAACAAGGTGATAGTGATAAATAGGTATCTATTATTGAGGATCGATGATCTATTTGATCAGATCAAGGGTGCTAGGGTATTTTTGAAGATTGATCTTAAGTCAAGATATCATCAGCTGTGCATCTTCGAGGTAGATATCCATAAGACCACATTTCGTACTTGTTATAGACACTACGAGTTCACAGTCACGTCATTTGAGTTAATGAATGTGTCATAAGTATTCATGAGTTTGATGAAAGGTGTATTCCGCACTTACCTTGATAGATTCATTCTGGTATTTCTAGATGATATTTTGATCTATTCAAAGACTATAGAGGAGCAAGAGGAGCATCTGAGGCAGGTGTTACAATGTTTGAGGGAGAACCAATTGTATGCAAATTTCTTGAAATGTGAGTTCTTCCAGACAAAAGTGAAATATCTAGGTCATATTCTCTCGGTTGAGGACATTGTCATGGATCCTTCAAAAATACAATCTATCATGGATTGGCCTGCACCCATGAATGTGGCAGTGGTTCACAATTTCATGGGTTCGGCAGGATACTAACATCATTTTGTACAGAGTTTTTTGAAGATATCCCACCCAATTACTTATCTTCAAAGAAAAGGGAATAAATCTATTTGGTCAGAGCAGTGCCAAGCAACTTTCCAGAATCTTAAGGAGAGATTGACTAGTGCACCTATATTAGTTATTCTTGTTCCGACTGGGGATTTTTTGGCTTGTACATATGCTTCCTTAGAGGGTATGGGAGCGGTGGTGATGCAGGATGGTTGTGTGATTTCCTATGAGTCTCACAAACTCAAGGATCACAAATTGAACTATCCTACTCATGATCTAGAGTTAGCCACTATGGTGCATACTTTGATGAGATGGAAGCACTTTCTTTTAGGGCATCAGTTTGAGCTACATAGTGATCATCGTAGTTTGCAGTATATTTTTATGCAGCCTAATTGGAATTCCAGGCAGAGATGATGTATGGAATTCCTATGTGAATATGACTTTGAAGTGAAATTCATTTAGGGAAAGGAGAATGTGGTTGTGGATGCACTTAGTAGACAGAGACATGAGTTATTGGTAGTAACTCTTGGTGTGGACTTGAGGAGGCAAACTATTTTCACACTTCCTTCAAATAGTTGGTATCAGGAGGTGAGGACTGAGGTGGAGTCAGGTGGAGCTTTAGAGGGCAGGTTTTCCAGATATTCCCTTGAGTTAGATGGTTTATTATGACATTTGAGTCATGTTGATGGTGTTTTATACACAACAACTCAGAAAGAATATGATATCCTATCTCTCTTGAAAGTTAAATCTATATGAACAAAGAGATTACCCCAAGGTCTCTAATGTCAGGTCTTGAAAATGCAATAAAACAACTTAGAGATAATGTGAAAATGCTGGTAATCACAAAGGGACCTTACTACAAGCAAATACTGGACTCCAATTTATCAGATCTAGCAATATGATGGCACTTTAGATCTCGAATATAATCCAAGTAATCAAATAAATAAAAAAAGAGATAAGGTTTTAGAGATAATTCTAAGACTAGTTCTGACCCTAAGATTAACAATGCAGAGGATGAAATCCTCAAAATGGACCAATCCTTCATAAACTGTTTCCTGTTTGACCTAGATAAATCTGCAATCTTACAGAAATAGTGCAATCTTTTAAGGTATTAAAGATTTTTAGACTATAAATATTCATTCAAGACAACCCTATTTGTAATTAAAATGAACAAGCATTCATAATTGAACTAAGCATGGTTTTAAGTCCAAGATAACTTTGGAAAGCATCTAACAGTTAGCTAACTACAAAAAGTGTAGACTAGAGATTTTTGCAAAATCTTCAAGCATAAAACCCTAAACATCATAAAATCATCTAACATCAAATAAACTTAAGAAATTTCAAAGATGGAATATCAAGAACCATACCGGATAAAAATCAACACAAGAAAGACACCAAATCACAATGTCTTTACTTGTATTAAAGCATCCAAAGTAGCATCAATTCCAACATTCTATTACAACACTTGATTGAAAGATAAACTAAACTCTAACTCTAATTATTGCTCTTACAATTCGCTCTAATGTAAAATTCGTTTAACTTTTTCTAACTACCCCTTACAAATGAGGCATAATGCCAAACTTATAGAAACCCACCAAGATGTGTCAGCCCAATTAGGGTTTACAATAATAAACAACCACACAATAAGTCGCCCAAGAGAAATTCGAAATAATCATGAAATGTGCATTAAATACACCAATTTCATCTATATCGGCCTAGGATCTCCAACAAAGTTCAACCCAATGCATGTGAAGGAGGAGGAGAAATAATGGGAAGCACAAATTTTGATGTAGCATTGCATTAAATACTTCCCCCCTTTATCTTTATCATGCTCCACCTTATCTTGCACCATCAAAAATACCCTATCCAAATCGGCAATAGGTGGCATAGGCAAAACCCTAATTCTCCTCTCAAGAGACTTGATGTCATCTCTTGACTGTTTCACCACTTTATCCCAATCCACCTTGTTTGTTTGATATTAATCAATGACTACAATGTATGTGGCTGCATCATCCAGTTGATGTTTGATAATAGGACCCTCATTGACTAGAGAATATACATCTCACCACCATTCTCTCAACTTCTCTAAGCTAAGATGCTTTGAAGCAAATTTATTTCTCCCTGTCATCACCTCAAAGAAATAAATACACTTATTGTAAACTTTAGTCAAGGTGCCTTCAGTCTACCTCCCTTGTTTGTATATCTTCTTCAAAGCCTTCTGCCTTATTTGCAAGATCTCAAACCATTCCCAAGGCTCTGTGATCTTTGAGGATAGAAGAATTCCCTCACTTATCAAATTTTCTTCTATTTATTCCATGATAGTTCTTGTCTTTTGCAATAGGAGATCTACATCTTCCTTATCCTGAGCCAACACATTCTTCAGCCAATCTAGTGACCTCATTGCATCTCCTCCAATCGAAAGGATGTCCTTGATAGCATTATCCCCCTTTGTTTGCACCCCCTGCAACCAACTAGTTTTAGCATGTGTGGTGTTCTTCATTCTTTCCAACTCTAATATGGTCCCCTGAGGTAAGAAGCCTACAACAGATGAGGAAGCACTAATGGATTGCAAGGGTTTCATTACCTCTTACAAATATCTCGTAAGTTTATCATTTTCTTTCTCTAATTTTGTCTTAGCTTGTACCTCCTTCCTCAATCTACCAAGGATCACAACACTGGAGCCTTCATACTCTTCAATGTCCTACTCCATGGAAGCATGCCCTAGATTGATAGTCTGCACACTATAATCCCTTCCGGTCACATCATCCCTATCCTTGTTAGGAGCAGGGGTAGAAATGTGTATTACCCTGTTATTTGATTCATCCCTTTCAATCTTGGAAATGACTCTGGCTTTCTTCTTTGTCTTTCCCTTTCCAATATTTGCCAGTAGTTCATCCCAATTGGGAGGAGTGTCATCTACCACAATCTGTTTACTCTTCAATTATTTATCCAACCAACCTGGAATAGTAGAATCTGATTGTACTTTTTCATACCCATCTTCTTCCTATTGAACATTGGGCATACTCTCCTCCATATTCAGCTTCTGAAGATCCTTCTCAGTTGTATCCTCTTTTTCCTTACTGTGCTCCTCCTTCTCATGCATTGGTGAAGGATTCCTAGCCGACATTTCCTTCTTCGGAGGATGTCTATCCTCCTCACCTCCTTCAACCTTCTTCCTCCTTGAGGCATGCTTCCTTTTCTAGGAAATAGGCTTCCTTTGTTTCTCTACCTCTCCTACCTCCTCTGCATGAACATTCTTAATATTGATCCTGAAAGGAGAGCTCACCCTAGTTTTTCCCTTGGGGTCCTGTTCAGGTGACTCCTCAGATGTAGAGTGAGACTCCAAGTCTCCCATGAGATCATAGGTGCATTGCACTCCCTCGCTTTCCAATTCCAACATCTTATGCTTGAGCCAGAGCTTGGTATATTTGATTACTGGGGTCATGACCTGTTCTAGCTCTGTCTTCTCTTCCTCCAGCCAATCAACTTCTCCAATTGGCTTATCCTTCATAGCCTCAAAGTTATGGCCCTGGATTAAATTTCCATCATCCTCAACCTGATCATGAACAACCCTTATGTTATACAAACAAACCAAGCTGACTGGTAACCTGGAAACCTTCTTCTTTTTGAACGCAAATTCATCACCAATGTTGGCCTAGTAGCCCTCTAGGTCATCCTTGTGGTTGTATTATCTACTAGCCTTCTTCTGGGCTTCACTAGTTATATCAAACCTTGGCCTTTTGGAGTGGAAGGAGAGACCAAGAGTACTCATCTCCTCTTCAGAAGCATGGGCTGAGTTGATAGAAGGGCAGGCTTCATCACTGCCTATCCTCAAAGGAAATTCGCTACCAAACCTGGTCTTGTGCTTCTCCCTCTTCACAATGATATCAAAGTCACATATCTATCTTGTGACCTCCAAGAGTACAACATGATCAGTAGGGTACCTTGGGATTCTATATGGAGCCCTTTCACAACCATCAATTCTTATGTATGAAAAGGTGGGGAACTGGATAAACCAGGCTCCAAACCTTTTGATCAACTCCTTGGCTTTATCTGAAATCCATACATGCTCTACACCTTGGAGCAGCCTGGTGATATACATGGTGAATGCATCATTCACCCTTCTGTAGCTCAATTTACCTAGGTGTAGTTGTGGGTAAACTTCATAAATTACATCTTATGCAAACACACCCCTTGTGCTCAATCCCTTGTATGGGTGGAACCTAGCCAAAGCATAGAATAGGTAAGAGGTCATTGTGAAACTCTTAGTCTGCAGGAAATTGCACATCTGTTCATGAATCATGGCACTTATTATGCCTGCCCAGTGGTAGTCTATACCCTGTTCCATCCTAGCAATAACATGGAGCATCCAATTCTCAAACATTCCTGCACTCTTTAATCCTACCACCCTACTGAGAAGGGTGATGAGATCATAATACTCCTTCCTAAATTTATGTCTGACCAACTGCTTGGGAAACTTGGAGAAGTGGGAATTAGGTTTTTCCAACCAAGAATTAATGACCTATTGGGATTTGATGGTATCTTCCCCATAAAAATTCTTTGCCACATCCATATCAAAAGCCACCACATGAGACCTGTCAGGCATGTCAAAGGTCTGGGCTATAGACATAAGATTCAAATTTGCCACAATCCTCCCTTGGGGACCAACTATCCTTTGTGTACTTCTGTCATAGTGTTGTGCACATTCAAGCACCAACTCATAACACTGCACTGTAGGAGGAAATCCAACCACATGTGCCAATCCTGATTCCAATGTCCTTCTGGCCAATAGGGAGAGATTCAGTGCTGCCATCCTTGTCTTGAACTCTTCATAATCTCACAATCCAACATTTGTATTAGTGACCCCCGACCAGATGGAGGACAACTTGCTCTCTGGAATTCTTCTTTTGATAGCCATCATGATTCTTTCTACCTCAGAAATAGAAGACCCCTCTGCACCTAGATCCACCACTTTACCCTTGGTTCCACTTGTCATTGCCTTACTTGAGTCAGCCTGTATTCGACAAAGAAACCATAATAAAGATCACATGGAACACAAGTTAATCAATCAAAAATGACAAATTCATCTTTAATACAAGTCCCATGATAAGAAACATGCTTGAAAACCTCATAAAAATAAACTATCTCAAATTGTGGGTTTTCAGCCTTCCTACGGAATCTAGGCCAGAGAGGAATTTTAGGAAATTCCCAACCAAGCAGATTTTAGCGAAATAAGCACTTAAGCATCCAATAATCATTCAATCGACTATTATTAACCAAGGAACAACCCGCTACATCTTAAAATAAGTCCAAGTCAAACACCAAATGCATAATCATCAAGCAAACTTTCATGCAATTCCTTAATTCTCCATTTTCAACAAAATCTTGAAAAAAACCCACCAAGGATGGAAATCCGCGAGAATAGCAATAATTCACAAACTCCAGGGAAATGAAGGAACCAAGAACTTTTGGGAAAATCCCGAAGGCACGGATTCCAGTGAAACTAATACAATTTTCATAATTTAAGCCCAATTTCGAGAAAATGACAAGGCGATGGACAAACTGGGAAAATCCAAAGGTAGCGGAAATCCGTGAGGCAAGAAGAAATTTGGATCATTGCACATTTTGAGAAAAAAAAAGAGAAAATGAAAAGATGGGGAATTCTGGTAGATAAGGAATTCTGCGAAGACTTTGAAAACCCAAAAAACCCACGCTACTCTCGACCTCACTCAAATTGATCGAACGATCACAAATTTGAGGATCTGGAGCTAGAAACTAGCTCGATTTGAACCTCCTACAGATCATCCTTAAAGTTGAAACTCACCCTAAGGTAATTCGAGAGGGACCAATTATGCCCTAGGCACGAAACCCTAAAATTCCACCATGGAAGTGCAGGATAAGCTTGGGCTCAACTCGTTTGTTTGCAAGGGTTGCAGAAGGCCTGTCCCAACCACACAAGCGAGCCATCTGATGATGAAATCAAAAGGAAAGCTCAGAGACTCACTTAGAATCAACATTCGAACAAAATGGGAAAACCCTTAGCTTTGAAATACATAACTCTAAAACAGGCAGGAACTCAAACCCCAAGCATACCCAAAATGTCAAAGAAGCACATGCATTCAATAAGAAAAAGCATGGCAATGCGAACAACATGAAAGGGCACCAAATGAAAACCAAAAACCCAAGCATTAATCACAAAACTTGACCATATCAAAACTCTGACTCATAAAATGTATGCACAAATCATAAAGTAATTCATTTCAATCATCAAAAGAGAGAAAGCATCATGTACATACCATGAGGACCGAGAAGATCGAAATAGCAGTAGCTAGCAAGAAACCTCAAAGTTCGAGCAGAGTGTAAATGGTTTCCAAAAAATCCAACTGCAACAATCGACCACAATCCCAATCGCACAATCCAGCAACAACACTCAGGATCAAGCACTCCAGATCAAAAGGAAGCAAATGATAAATCCTTAATGACACAAAACTCCCAAAAGTTGACTTAATACCCACTACGGAAATCCCATAATTAATGCAATCAAGATGGGTCAACCCAAAATCTGAGAATTTGACTTGGTGATGGATATTCAGAGAAATCCGGTCTCGATGAAATTCCATGAAGGACCAGAATCTCCAGATTTTCAATGAAAAGTAGTTGTCACCGGGTTTCGAAAGGAAACCGGGGAATTCCGCCAAGAGTAGATTTTCCCGAGAACAGTGAAAAACTCGGAATGAGTCCAAAACTTAAGGTTTTAAATATATATCATAGATGGACCATTCTAGCAAGCAAGATAAACATCAAAGCACACACCCAAGCAAGCAAAACCTCAAAAACCAAAGGGCCAAAAGACCAAGAGAGAAAAGAAAAAAGAGCAAGAAAGAGGGTCCCCACTTTCAGTGGGGTGTGTGTGCAAAAATTGCACAACATGTCGTATTTATGTTCCTTCCTCATGAGATCTTATTTTGATCATGTCAGAGGCGCATCGAGCACCTTATTCAGCTCATCCGAGTGTCAAAAAGATACATACCGACCTTCGACAACTATACTTTTGGGCTAGAATGAAGAGATATATCGTTGATTTTGTGTCAAGATGTCTAGAGTGTCAGAGAATGAAAGTAGAACACCAGCATCCTGATGGTCTTTTGTAGCCTCATTTGGTTCCAAAGTTGAAATGGGACATTATCTCATTGGATTTTATTGTTGGTTTTCTCATTTCTTCCCATCAACATGATGCCATTATGGTTACTATGGATAGGTTGACGAAGGTGGCTCACTTCTCTCTTGTCCGATCCTCATACAATGCTTCATTGGTGGCTAGAGTTTTCATGGAGGATATTATCAGGCTTCATGGTATTCCTCATTGAATTATATCAGACATAGATCCAATATTTACTTCAGCTCTTTGGACGTTCCTGCAACATGCATTAGGGACTCAATTAAACTTTAGTTCAACTTATCATCTAGAGATTGATGGGCAGACTGAGAGGGTCAATCAGGTTCTTGAGGATGTGCTTTAGATGTATTCCATGGATCAATAGTCTTGATGGGAGGATTATCTTTATTTGGTGGAGTTTTCTTACAATAATAGCTATCACAGTTCCATTGGCATGCCTCCCTTGTAGGCGTTTTATGGTCATCCTTGTCGAACCCCGTTGAGTTGTGATCATTTGGAGGATTGGGTTATTCTTGGTTTGGAGATGCTTCAAGAGATGAAGCAATAGGTGTTTCACATTAGAGAGAATTTGGTGGTAGCCAAGGATAGACAAAAGAAATATGCAAATGCTCATAGGGTTGATCGTCAGTTCTCAGTTGGTGATTGAGTGTTCTTGTGGGTGTGTCCATGAAAGAGTCTGATCTGCTATGGAAAAGGATCTAAGCTTGCACCATGCTTTTTTGGGACTTTTTAGGTGATGGAGAAGATTGGTCTAGTAGCTTACCATCTTGCTTTATCGCCTAGTATCTCGCGTATTCATGATGTGTTCCCAATTTTAGTTCTTAGACCCTATTATCCTGATATATCTCATGTCCTTGATTGGAATGCATTATAGGTAGAGGATGAGAAGTTGGGTTTGGAGCCCATGGGAATCATTCAACATAGATGATGCACTGTCAAAGGACGAGATATTGAGTAGGTTAGGGTCCAATGGGGTCCGAATGTCGAGACTTCTGCTACATGGAAGGATGCTTCAAGGATGAGACAGTTATATCCATATATGTTTGCAGGCTTCCAAGAGTAAGTCTGGTCCTAGGGGGAATGATGTAGTGCCCCTCAGTTTACTTTTGTTTTGGACAACTACTTGCATGCATTTGGACATGATGAAACTATTTGATGATACTGCTTGATGATAATTAGATGATTATGACTCTTTGATGCTCTACTATGGTGACATTGTTATATTTGATGTCATGATAATAACATCCTTCCTAGATTAGTTTAATTATTTATATGAGTTATCATGGATATGAATGTTATTTATTTTCTATCATGACTTGATATCGGTTATTGTGTGTCAATGTATGGGTGAAGGGGAATAAGGTTTCATCACTTGCTTGAGAGTGCCCTGTGATGCTACAACTTTTCCTTCACGGTGTGATTGACTATTTTCCCTAAATATAGTTGAATATAGAACTGACTCATATAGTTGACTATTTTGACTATAGTTGAATATAGAACTAACTAAATAATATATTAATTAATTAATGATATGATGATTAGAATGAAGGGATTAAATTAATAATTAAATATTTTATGGTGGAATTAATAATGGATCGAAACTTTATGGTAAAATGAAATTATAAAAATAATAATTAAATGGAAGTTGGGAATAGTGGTGAAATAAAAGAAAAAATAATTAATTAAAGAAAGATAGAGGATGCAGTTACGAAAGGGAAGAGAGGTGATTAATAAAGGAGCGGAAGTTAACTAAAAGAGGGGATTTTGCACTTTTTTTTGAAAAGAAAATCTCATTTTTCTGTTTGGCCATGGACAACTCTTGTTTTGGAAAAATCTTCATTCTAAATTTGAGGGTTTAGAAAATAGAGTATTGGAGTGAATTAATGAATCTTGGAAGGAAGTTGAAGTTGCATCGAGGATTCAGATCCATCACCACATTAAGCTCTATGACTCAAAGTAATGCAAGTTCCATAATTTCTCCCAATTATAATGTTGTTCAGAATGAATAGTGCAAGATTATATTTCTTAAAGTAAAATAATAAATTAATTAATTTACTGTAAGTTCTATCAATAGATGCTTTGTATTCATTCCTCAATTTTGACTATAATTTCTTCTTAATCTTTTCAGATGCAATAATGGTTAAATATCTCTTCTTTCAATCTGGTGAAAACCTTGGACTTCATTGATTACCTTTGAATCTCATTTCTTATTCCTTGGGTGGTCATTTGGTTATATAATTTTAGGTGGAGCTTGTATTACTTTTAAATGCTTGCTATTCATAATGCGTACTATGCAATATCTTTGTAATGTTTCTTTCGCTGAAAGAATCGATTTTGGGAAATCGATGGCTTGTTTTCCCTTCTATAGTGAATGTATTATGTTGGGCTTACCTTAGTCGACATGCATTTAGCCGTCCCTCTCTTTTGCTGAATCGAGTTTTTTGTATCGGTCAATCTTTAGTTATTTGTTTGCATGTATTCTTCAATACATAACAAATATTTGTATGTGCTTTGAAATTCATATCGAATGCATTGTTATCCTTGAGACTCATTGAAGTATTCTATTGGCCATCACTCTTTTTTATCGATATTGACTTGTATCAAAAGTATTATACTTATCTGTATTCGCTATAAGCGATTCCTTCGAGGCTTTGAATGATAGTATTTACTTTCATATTGAATGCATATTACCTTCAATGTTTATCAAATGCATTGCATATCTTGCATTCTCTTTAAGTGATACCCGATAGGCTTTAAATGATTGTGATTTGAATTAAATGTTATTATCATTTATATATATATATATATGTGTGTGTGTGTGTTTGGAAAATTTATAAATTCAGTATTTTGTGTAGCGCTTCAACATGCCTTGCAAAATAGTCTTCTAATAGATGTATATGTATTGAGAATCGATGCTTTCTTGTAAATATATATATATATATATATATGTATATATATACATGTGATTATATAAAGTGATCTCTTTGATGTAAAATTCTTGTAGCTGGTATTTACAATCTGATCTTTATTGTGAATTTTTGATATGTATATATATACATATATAAATATATATACACGTAAATAATGTAATTTTACATGTAGAAAAGAAAATGTAATGACATTCTATGAAGTAGAATTTTGTACTTGTATTTTAATTAGATTTTGTTTATCCAATAATCCTGTATATATATATAAATGCATATATGGCTTATAATTCATATAAAATTCATAGTTGTAGTGATTTATGATTCTAATGATGTAGATTTGATGTGAAGTGATATCTTATTGGGTATAAAACTTGTATTATAATGATGTTGAGTGTGAATTTTCTTTATGGGAGTCCTTTATGTGTGGTATAGCAGTGGAGTCTTCCAGAGGCTAGGAATTGTCTTATTAATGGGGTTCTTGATAATCTTGTGAGACAAATGTTTTGTATTAGATGAGCAATTGATGATTTTTAGTCTTGCACTGTATGTTCACCTATGTGGTTGGAACTTGTGAGTAAGAAGGGTTATGCCTCATCTTGTTAATTTTTTTGAGTCATGTTATTTCGCAAGTGGCTTGCTCTCTTGATTTATTTGGAGTTACCTTGTTGTTAGTAGGGGAGTGGCTTTCAATGGGGGCCGACACACAAAGTGGTGCTTGGGTAACCTATGTGGGAGTATTGGTAATTAAGTGAAAAATTAAAATGAACTAGGGGTCGGGTAGTTATTCACTCTAAACAAGGTTAGTTAATGCCTCACTCATTACCCATGCATTCGTTTAGGCTTGGGATGAGTTAAGAAGGCCTGGAATGGAAAAATCAACTACCTCATCCTCATGAGGGGTATGTTGATTCCGTATAGGGTTACATGAGGGGTTGGAGATCGATGGAGGCTGCCAGGGTAACCCAGGATGGGGGTCAGGGCCTAGGAAGATCTACCTGGGTAACCCATGTAAACTATCTGATCACACTCCTCCTATGGAAAACTTGTGATCCTTTGACTATTCTTTCCCTTGATGTTGTGTACCTTTGGAAGTCCTATCATTGTTGCTTAATGTTGATCTCTTCTTATCCACTGATGTCTTGTCAACCTTGTATTGTCTTTTTTCTTTACCTAATTGTGATGGTGGGACCCTTTTCTATCTCCTAGCATGAGGAGTGTACCTTTGGGTTCCACATGGTTGGGTGGAAAGTGCATTGTTCTCCATTGGGTTCCCTCTTCTTGTTCTATATTGTGATGACTTCTCCTGGAATGAAGAACCTTGCATTGTACCAGCTCATGTGGATCATTACTCTTGTACTCATATTATATTATAATTTGATGTATCATGTATCATGCATTTGATGTACTCTCCTCTTTGTGTTCAAGGAGAAACTGCTATTCTTGATGAAATCATGTCACATTGTAATTCATTTTACAACTTTCTATTGTCTTTGATCAAGTTAATAATATTGAATGGAATGGTTTTTATAGAGGATTCATTATGATCAATGATATTACTTTGATATTAGCAAAATGATATATATATATATATATATATATATATATATATATATATATGTATGTATAGTTAATTCAAATGAGTACCTTTTTCCAATGTACCTTGAGGGAACCTTGGATAACGAGAAGTACTCAAGATTTGATATCTTGAGGAGTGACTTCTTGGGGTTTTGTTATCTCGAGAAGTCACTACTCAGGATATCTTATCTTGAGGTATTAATTAATACATTATGGTACCTGAAGGTTGTTCGTGTTGACATTATTGGACTTATGTAAATTTGGATGTGGTTATTAAATTCTATTACATACTCTTGTAAATTCAATGTTAGACTCATATTGATTATTGCCTAAGATAACTAAATTGATGGTTTATTATTCATTATTATTGTTACAATATGGATAATTCATAATTCTCATTGGTTTTATTTAACATTATAAATATTAACTCTTGTTAATCTGGTTTATGGAACTTAGTAGCGTAGTCACAGACCTTAGAAGATTTAGATTTGATTAGTGTTAGTGTTCCTTTTTGCATTAGTGTGTTTAATGCACTCAAAAAAAAAATTGTACCATTTTTATGTGTAGTGTGTGTTGTCCTCTAGGGTCCTGTGGTGGGGCATTACACATGATATCAGAACCCAAATTGAAACACTAGGTGCTCTGGGTATATACATGAGCCCATTAAGTTGTATTAGAGGTTTAGATTTTGAAGTTTACGTTTCCCTTTTTTACCTCGTCTAATACCCTGAACTTGTCTTTGGTGGTGTTTGTATAGGATTATGCCTAGAGGTAGGGGTCAAGGTTAAGGACATGGTAGAGGTCATGGTGGTGGCTATGGGGCTAATTTACAGGACTCTACCCCTCATAGTTCCCATGATTCTAATCATGAGGAATAGTAGAGTTCCCAGAGTAATCAGCGAGGTGGAGATCAAAACCCGGAATAACCAAGATTTGATGGCGCACAAATGCGTCACTTACTTGAGGAAATTCTTGGTCATTTTGTTCCTAGACTGTAGGGAGAGAAGTTGATATTTAGGGAGAGGGAGAGGTCTCCCAGGAGAAAGGAGGTTATGAAAGAGAACGAGGCAATTTTAGCAGGGCATATGAGAGATCTGTTGAGAGCTCATCCTCCTACATTTGATGGGACTAGTAGTGGTTTGGAGGCTAAGACATGGTTAATTGATCTGAACAGGTGTTTTTCTATGCACCATAATGGTATAAATACCAATGCAAGGTGCGCTATCATGTATCTTTGAGGTTTTTCTTCCATATGGTGGTGTTTGGAGGAGAAAAATCTCCATTTGGATATAGATTCAGTCTCATGGGAGATGTTCTTAGAGAGATGCATAGACCAGTTCTTGTCTAATCATTGGTCACAACGTCGTGTAGATGAGTTCAATGAGTTGAGGCAAATGGAGATGTCAGTTGAGCAGTACAAAAAGAGATTTTATGAGCTCAAGAATTATGTGAGAATAGGTGATGGCGAGGGTATGTTAGTACAAAATTTTATCAGGGGCTTGAATGACCGTATTAGTGGGGGTGTTCAAGTGTTTGAGCCAAAAAATATGGAGATGGCTATGGAGAAAGCTTGGATAATTGAGGAAAATTTGGCTATGGATTTAGGTGGTTAGACGGGGGTTCAGATTGGTAGTGCACCTCTAGCAGGTTTCAGTTTTCATGGTGGTTAGACTCAATCAACAGGCCCTTTTAGGAGTATCCAGGCACCTGCCAAGGGTGGTTAACAACAACAACAAAACTTACAGACAAAACATAAGAACTCTTAATATTTACAGAGGGACAGGTTTCAGTATGGGAGAGACAGGAATTGGAGGTAAAACAAGTGTTATCACTTTGATCAACCAGCCTAGAGTTTATAGTCTACATTTTAAAGGGGTAGTGTTCAATAGTCTAGTGCACCCCCAGGTGGTAGAGATTTTGGTAGAGGTACAGGGTGCTTCTCGTGTGGTCAACAAGGTCACATTGCTGGATAGTTTCCTCAGAAGGGCACATCCAGATTTAGTCAGAGACCGACGGCTTCAGAGCTGACAATAGGGGATGTAGGTAGATGACAAAGTTTTTGTTGCGGTTGATAACTACTAGAACAAGAATCAGGGTACATTCGTTGAGACTTCAAGTGAGTTACAAGGCAGTAGAGTCTATATTCTCTTTGATTCAGGTGCTTCTGATTCCTTTATTTCTCCATCTGTAGTAGTGCAATGTGGACTGGTGGCAGTGAAGTAGGATGATACGTGGTAGGTCAAGTTCACCTTCGACGCTAAGGTCACAACTGAGTCTCTCGTTCATGGTGGTAGTTTGAGGATTGGATCTCTTTGCACCATAGTAGACCTTCGTGTTATACCCCTTGGGTCTTACAATATTTTATTGGGCATGGATTGGTTAGAGGCTCACAAAGAAGTCATAGATTGTTATCATAAGTTTGTGTAGTGTGTCAATGACTCTGGCAATGAGGTTGAGGTAGTTGAGGTTCAGAGTCCTTTTTCTTTGAGGATGATCTCAGCTATGTAGTTGAGGAGGTGTATGCGGTAGGGCTATCAGTTGTTTGCAGTGACAGTTAATGATTTGGAGCTAGGAGAGAGCCAGGAGGAGGTGTCTCTTGATAGTAATCCTCTCCTTAGATAGTATGCTAATGTTTTTCCTAGCAAAATTTTAGGGGTGGCAATTTCAGGGATGCCACCTAAGCATGACAACGAATTTAAGATAGACCTTGTACCAAGAGCTAAGCCCATCTCATGAGCTCCATACTGAATGACCACTTAGGAACTTAAGGAGTTGTTGGAGAAAGTATTTATTCATCCTAGTGTCTCTCCTTGGGGAGCACCAGTGATTTTTGTGAAGAAGGACGAATCCCTTCGATTGTGCAATAATTATTGGTAGTTGAACAAGGTGTCAATGAGAAATAGGTATCCATTGTCGAGGATCAATGATCTATTTGAACAAATCAGGGGTGCTAGGGTATTTTTAAAGATTGATCTTAAGTCAAGATATTACTAGTTGTGCATCTTTGAGGTAGTTATCCATAAGACCGCATTTCATACTTGTTATAGAAACTACGAGTTCGCATTCATGTCATTCAGGTTAACGAATGCGTCGTCAATATTCATGAGTTTGATGAATGGTGTATTCCATAATTACCTTGATAGATTTGTTCTGGTGTTTCTAGATGATATTTTGATCTATTCAAGGACTGTAGAAGAGCATGAGGAGTATCTGAGGCAAGTGTTATAGTGTTTGAGGGAGAACCAATTGTATGCAATTTTTTTCAAATGTGAGTTCTTCTAGATGGAAGTGAAATATATGGGTCATGTTATCTCCAGTGAGGGCATTGTTGTGGATCCTTCAAGAATCCAAGCTATCATGGATTGGCTTGCACCCACGAATGTGGTAGAGGTTCACAGTTTCATGGGTTTGGTAGCTTACTATCGTCATTTTGTATAGGGTTTTTCAAAGATTTCCCACCCAATTACTTCTCTTCGGAGGAAAGGGAAGAAATTTATTTGGTTAGAGTAGTGCCAGGCAGCTTTCTAGACTCTTAAGGAGAGATTGACCAGTGCACCTATATTAGTTCTTCTTAATCCTACTGGGGATTTTATGGTTTTTACAGATGCTTCCTTGGAGGGTATAGGAGCGGTGTTGATGGAGGATGGTCATGTGATTGCCTATGAGTTTTGCAAACTCAAGGATCACGAACCAAACTATCCTACTCCTGATCTAGAGTTAGCCAATGTGGTGCATGCTTTGACGAGACAGAGGAACTTTATTTTGGACCATCAGTTTGAGCTACACAGTGATCATCATAGTTTGCAGTATATTTTTACATAGCCCAATCTGAATGCCAGGAAGAGACGATGGATGGAATTCCTATGTTAATATGACTTTGAAGTGAAATTCATTCAGGGAAAGGAGAATTTGGTTGCGTATACACTTAGTAGATGGAGACATGATTTATCAATAGTAACTCTCGGTGTGGACTTGAGGAGCCAAATTATTTTCGCACTTCCTTCAGATAGTTAGTATCAGGAGGTGAGGATTGAGGTGGAGTCAGGAAGAGCTTTAGAGGGTAGGTTTGTGGGATATTCCCTTGAGTAAGATGGTTTGTTATGACATTTGGGTCATATTTATGTTCCTTCTTCAGGATATCTTCGTATTTTGATCATGTCAAAGGCGCATCGAGTACCTTATTCAACTCATCTGAGTGTCAAAAAGATGCACATCGACCTTCAATAGCTATACTTTTGGGCTAGAATGAAGAGATATATCATTGATTTTATGTCAAGATGTCTGGAGTGTCAGAGAGTGAAGGTAGAACACCAACATCCTATAGGTCTTTTGCAGCCTCATTTGGTTCCAGAGTGTAAATGGGATATTATCTCATTGGATTTTATTGTTGGTTTTCCTGTTTCATCCCATCGACATGATGCCATTATGGTTATTATGGATAGGTTGACGAAGGTGGCTCAATTCTCTCCTGTCTGATCCTCATACAATGCTTCATCGATGGCCAGAGTTTTCATGGAGGATATTGTCAGGTTTCATGGCATTCCTCATTAGATTATATTAGACAGAGATCCAGTATTTACTTCAGCTCTTTGGACGTCCCTGCAACATGCATTAGGGACTTAGTTGAACTTCAGTTCAACTTATTATCCAGAGACTAATGGGAAGACTGAGAGGGTCAATTAGGTTCTTGAGGATATGCTTCATATGTACGTCATGGATCAACAGTCTCAATGGGAGGATTATCTTTATTTGGTGGAGTTTACTTACAATAACAGTTATCATAGTTTAATTGGCATTCTTCCCTTCCAAGTGTTGTATGGGCATCCTTGTCAGACCCCGTTAAGTTGGGATCATTTGGAGGATAGGGTTGTTCTTGGTCCAGAGATGCTTCAGGACATGGAGCAGTAGGTGTTTTGGATTAACGATAATTTGGTGGCAGCCTTGGATAGACAAAAGAAATATGTAGATGCTCATAGGGTTGGCCGCTAGTTCTCAGTTGGTGACTGAGTGTTCTTGCGGGTGCATCCGCGAAAGAGTCTGATCTGATATAGAAAAGGCTCTAAGCTCGCACAACACTTCGTTAGACCTTTTGAGGTGTTGGAGAAGATTAGTCGAGTAGCTTATTGAATTTCTTTGCCACCTAGTCTCTCGCATATTCATCATGTGTTCCACGTTTCAGTTCTTAGACCCTATTATCCTGATATATCTCATGTCCTTGATTGGAATGTATTACAGGTAGAGAATGGGTTGTTGGCTTTGGAGCTCATGGGCGTCATTCAACATTGATGACGCACTCTCAAGGGATGAGACATTGAGCATGTTAGCATCCAATGGGATCTGAACTTAGAGACTTCTGCTACATGGGAGGATGCTTCCAGGATTAGAGAGTTATATCCATATTTTTTTGCAGGCTTCTAGGAGTAAGCCTAGTCCTAGGGGGAGGATGTAGTGTCCCTTAATTTACTTTTCTTTTGGACAACTACTTGGATGCATTTGGACATGATGACACTGTTTGGCGATACTACTTGATGATAATTAGACAATTAT
Source organism: Sequoiadendron giganteum (assembly GCA_007115665.2). Lineage (NCBI taxonomy): Eukaryota > Viridiplantae > Streptophyta > Pinopsida > Cupressales > Cupressaceae > Sequoiadendron > Sequoiadendron giganteum. The sequence continues at coordinate 310,030,111 of CM021107.1, read as the reverse complement.
GATTCTTTGATGCTCTAATATGGTGACATTGTTATATTTGATGTCATGATGATACCATGCTTACTAGATTAGTTTAATTGTTTATATGAGTTATCATAGATATGAATGTTATGTGTTTTCTATCATTATTTTGATATCGGTTATTGTGTGTTGATGTATGGGTGAAGGGGAACATGGTCACACCACTCGCTTGTGAGTGCCATGTGATGTTGTGACTTTCCCTTCACGGTTTGATTGACTGTTTTCCCTATGCACATGTTCGACTATGTGATTTTTAATAGACTACAGGTATCAGGCATAGACTCCACCTAAATTGCCAGGTTTGAGCATGCCTCATACCCAATGGAGGTTTTTGATCCAGAGATAGCATCGGGTTCCCCATGATGAGCCATCATCCTTGATGAGGGTGAGTGTCTATTTGTCATTCCTTGTTCATGTCGTTCGTCTGTGTTGGTTTGTCATGTTATCATCTGAGTTGGTTTCTTGTGTTATCATCGCTTTGTCTTCTGGTTTGTTTTGTGGTCTAGTACCTTGGGTATTCGGTTTATTTGAGTTATTTTATTGATTGATGCTTAATAGATTTTATTTTGAATTAATGAGTATTTCAATATAATTTGTAATTTTAATAAATACTATTAATGTTTTTCTTAAATTAAATAAATTAAAACCTATAGTTTAATATAGAACTAATTAAATAATATATTAATTAATTAATGATACGATGATTAGAATGAAGGGATTAAATGAATAATTACATATTTTATGGTGGAATTAATAATGGATGGGAACTTTATGGTAAAATAAAATTATAAAAATAGTAATTAAATGGAAGCTGGGAATAGTGGTGAAATAAAAGAAAAATAAATTAATTAAGGAAAGATAGAGGATGCAGTTATGGAAGGGAGGAGAGGTAATTAATAAAGGAGTGTAAGTTAACTAAAAGAGGGGCTTTTGCACTTTTTTCTAGAAAGAAAATCTCATTTTTCTATTTGGCCATGAATGGTTGTTGTTTTGGAAAATCTTCATTCTGGATTTGGAGGTTTTGAAAATAGAGCATTGCAGTGAATTACTGAATCTTGGAAGGAAGTTGAAGCTGCATCGAGAATTCAGATCCGACAACACATTCAACTCTATGACTCAAAGTAATCCAAGTTCCATACTTTCTCCCAATTATAATGTTGTTTAGAATGAATATTGCAAGATTATATTAATTGAAGTAAAATAATAAATTGATTAATTTACTGTAAGTTTTGTCAATAGATGCTCTGTATTCTTTCCTCAATTTTGACTATAACTCCTTAAGATTTTCAGCTGCAATAATGGTTAAATATCTCTTCTTTCAATCTGGTGAAAACCTTGGACTTCATTGATTACCTTCAAATCTCATTTCTTATTCCTTTGGTGGCCATTTGGTTATATAATTTCATGCAAAGCTTGTATTACTTTTAAATGCTTGCTATTCATAGTGCGTACTATGCAATATCTCTGTAATGTTTCTTCCTCTGAAAGAATTGATTTTGGGAAATCAATTGCTTGTCTGTCCTTGCATAGTGAATGTATTTTTTTGTGCTTACCTTAGTCGACATGCATTTAGTCGCCCCTCTCTTTTGCCAAATCGAGTTTTTTGTATTGATCAATCTTTAGTTATATGTTTGCATGTATTCTTCAATACATATCAAATATTTGTATGTGTGTTTAAATTTATATCGAATGCATTGTTATCCTTGAGACTTAGTGAACTATTCTATTGGCCATCACTCTTTGTTATCAATATTGCCTTATATCAAAACTATTATACTTATCTGTATTCGCTATAAGTGATTCCTTCCAAGCTTCGAATGATAATATTTACTTGTATATAGAATGCATATTACCTTTAATGTTTATCGAATGCATTCCATATCTTGCATTCGCTTTAAGTGATATCCGATAGGCTTTAAACAATTGTGATTCAAATTAAATTTTATTGTCATATATATATATATCCATGTGTGTGTGTGTGTTTGGAAACCTTGTAAATTATGTATTTTGTGTAGCACTTCAGTGCGCCTTGCACAACAGTTCTAATAGATGTATATGTATTGAGAATCGATGCTTTCTCTTAAATATAGATATATATATGTGATTATATAAAGTGATCTCTTTGATGTAAAATTCTTGTAGTTGGTATTTACAATCTGATCTTTAATTACGAATTTCTGAAATGTATATATATACATATATATATATATATACACATAAATAATGTAGTTTTACACGTAGATAAGAAAAATGTAATGACATTTTATGAAGTAGAATTTTGTACTTATATTTTAATCAGATTTTGTTTATCCAATAATCCTCTATATATATATATATAAATGCATATATGGCTTATAATTGGTATAAAATTTGTAGTTGTAGTGAATTATGATTCTGATGATGTAGAGTTGATGTGAAGTTATGTCTTATTGAGTATAAAACTTGTATTATAATGATGTTGAGTGTGAATTTTCTTTATGGGAGTCCTTTATGTGTGGTATAGTGGTGGAGTCTTCTAGAGGCTAGGAATTGTCTTATTAATGGGATTCTTGATAATCTTGTGGGATAGATGTTTTGTATTAAATGAGAAATTGATGATTTTTGGTCTTGCACTGTATGTTTGCCTATGTTGTTGGAACTTGTGAGTAAGAAGAGTTATGCCTCATCTTGTTAATTTGTTTGAGTCATGTTATTGTGCAAGTGGCTTGCTCTCTTGATTTATTTGGATTTTCCTTGTTGTCAATAGGGGAGTGGATCTCAATGGGGGTCAGCGCACAAAGTGGTGCTTGGGTAACCTATGTGGGAGTATTGGTAATTAAGTGAAAACATAAATTGAAATAGGGGTTGGGTAGTAATTCTCTCTAAACAAGGTTAGTTAATGCCTCACTCATGACACATGCACTCATTTAGGCTTGGGATGAGTCGAGAAGGCCTGGAATGGAAAAATCAACTACCTTGTCCTCATGAGGGGTATGTTGATTCCATATAGGGTTGCATGAGGGGCCGGTGATCAGTAGAGGCTACCAAGGTAACCCAAGATGGGGGTCGGGGCCTAGGAAGATCTGCCTAGGTAACCCATGTAAACTATGTGATGACACTCCTCCTACGACAAGCTTGTGATCCTTTGACTATTGTTCCCCTTGATGTTGTGTATCTTTGGAAATAATGTCATTATTGCTTAGTGTTGATCTCTTCTTATCCACTGATGTCTTGTCAACCTTGTATTATATTTTTTATTTACTTGATTGTGATGGTGGGACCCTTTGATATCTCCTAGCATGGGGGGTGGACCTTTGGGTTCCACATGGTTGTGTGGAAACTGCATTGTTCTCCATTGGGTTCCCTCTTCTTGTTCGAGATTGTGATTTCTCTTGGAATGAAGACCCTTGCATTGTACCATCTCATATGGATCATTACTTTTGTACTCATATTTTATTATTATTTGATGTATCATGTATCATAAATTTGATGTACTCTCCTCTTTGTGTTCAAGGAGAAACTGCTATTCTTGATGTAATCATGTCACATTGTAATTAATTGTACAATACTCTATTGTATTTGATCAAGTTAATAATATTGAATGGAATGGTTTCTATAGAGGATTCATTATGATCAATGATGTTACTTTGGTATTAGCATGATGATATATTATATATATATATAGTTAATTCAAATGAGTACTTTGGCCAGTGTACCTTGAGGGAATCTTAGATAACGAGAAGTACTCAAGATTTGAAATCTTGAGGAGTGAATTCTTGGGGTTTTGTTATCTCAAGAAGTCACTACTCAGGATATCTTATCTTGAGGTATTACTTAATACATTATGGTACCTAAAGGTGGTTTGTGTTGACATTATTGGACTTATGTAAATTTGGATATGGTTATTATTTTGTTACATACTCTTGTAAACTCAATGTTAGACTCATATTGATTATTTCCTAAGATAACTAAATTGATGGTTTATTATTCATTATTATTGTTAGGATATGGATAATTCATAAGGCTCGTTAGTTTGATTTAAAGTTATAAATCTTAACTCTTGTTGATTTGGTTTATGGACCTTAGTAGCGTAGTCATGGACCTTAGTAGCCTAGTCATGGACCTTAGAGGACTTAGACTTGATCAGTGTTAAGTGTTCCTTTTTGCATTAGTGTGTTTAATGCAATAAAAAATAAAAATTGTACCATTTTTATGTGTAGTGTGTATTGTCCTCTAGGGTCCTATGGTGGGGCATTATAGAGTGTGTTTAGCTATTGTATCTACTACTAATAGCCACCTTCTCTTTTAGTCTATCAATCTATAATATGGATAGCATTGTCTACCTAATATCTTATCATCTATAGGATTCAATCCATCTCCATAGTACTAATTGGGGGTGGGGAAATCTATTTCCTTTCTTATCTCCCCACAAGATCTTTCTCTAGTATCTCAACCTCACTCTGTCATTTATCACTTTCTAGTTAGAAACCACTCCTATGTATGTGTCCCATTCTTGTCTCACTAGATAAAATATAAAGAAGATTGATTGGCATTTGATCTCACTTGATATTCTCACTAGGCATAGCTAGGAGGTTCCTCATGAGGTGATTTAGAAGTAGTTATGCTCTAGATGTGCAATTTTGAACCTCATTATATAAATTTATCTAATATCTCTTTAGCATTAAATATTTCATAAAAGTTTGGAATTCCCTCTCACATTTTAATTCTATTTTTTTTATTTTCTACTTGTTAGTTTTTATAAAGCTCTATTCTTCCATTACTCAAGAAGTTCATACAATCTTTTTATTATAGGATGAAATAAAATAATTTATTTTTATATAAATTTCATTTTCTCCCATAGATCTATGAAGATAATATAGAAAAATATATTTAAGTATTTATACTCACTTGCAAAAAATAGAATGTAATTTTCTAACCTAATTTGTAAGATATATTTTTTTTCCAAAAGTTGAGCATCATTTTAAAAAAAAAATCCAAGAGTTAAATTCAAAACACCAACTCCTTTGATACGAATTTGATGCAGAGCAGGGAGGAAAACTTCAAACAATCACCATTTAATCAGATTCAAACAATCTTTCAATCATAAAACTCCAACTTTGGTATTCAAATCACCAATTCACTCTTAATCCCTAGTATCATACCAAATAGAGAAAATTGTGCATATCTTTTTAAAGAAAACTCAAACCCACATGAGGATTGGTTTTTCAGACACCCATTATGGCGTTATTCAACATATATCATTTATGCATATGCTTGTTTCAGACCATTACCTCTTAAAAAGGACTACTATGCTAGAAATGACTACAATTAGCCCTCTTTTCCAAATCAACACTTGACTCGAACCTCTGACAACCAAAAATATCAATTGCAAGACCTTTACCAAGCTACAAATAGCCAAAACCAACAACCTTTCTCAAGAGGAATGCTCACCAACTCATCTAACCACAAAACCCTCATTTAGCCTAGTTTGAAGGGGGTTTATTGAAACTCCAATCTACAAACCCTTTCTCACCTCACCAACTTCTTAAACACATCAAATATAGTTTGAAATTACTTAAAAAACTTATTCCCACACTTTACCAATGTTATTTCATCAAACTACCATTCTTAGCCACCATTTTTGGCTCCAAACATGACTGTAAGCCACTAGGGCATCATTCAAATTCCTCCAAACCGCCTTCCCTGCTCCTAAAATATATCTGAACATCTAACCCTACCTAAAATGGACCCATTCCACCAAGTTACAATAAATTCTACTGGTGGAATGGGCCATTAATACATTTTATGCACTCACAAAACCTCAAAACAGGGTTACAGACCCATACTCAGGAAAAAGCTTATAAAATGTTTCAAATACTATGAAATCCAACAAAATCAAAACCAATATTAAGTCACTTCATTCCTCCATCATATTCAATAGATTTTAGATCAATTCTCTATTGTATGGGAATGTACAATAACCTAGAGCAACAATGTTTGATGAAAACTCACAAAAAAATTCAAGAAAAACAAAGTTTTCTTAGTTGTATTCACTTCCAACCAACTTCAGAACCCTTACATCAAGTTCTTGGAGCCTATTTAAACTTGCGCAAAGAAAATCCATCAGTTTCAACTAATTTTTAAACTTCCTGACCATTGGTCTACCACAATTTGCATTTTTTGCACTTTTACAATATTGCATTTTGACAACATTTGAAAATATTGACATATTTTGCAAAAGGGATGCTACCAGACTCAAGTTACGTCACTAATGGTCTATTATAACCTTATTTACATAAAAAAAGACTCAAATCACCCTAAAACCTATTACATGACCTTATTCACAAAAAATGGACTTGGTGCCCCTGCACCATACACCCGGACAGAAAAAAGATCTCAAGTCCCTTTGAGGACTAAATTGTAGTAAATCATGCTTGATCCTTCCACCTTCTTGTTCTCTAAATTATCCTTTATTTGGTAAGCCTTTCCACTGGATCAAGTATTGAAGACTTGAATCATGCTTTGCACTCTTGAACTATTTACCACCTTGACACTGCTCCATCTTTACAAACTGACTTGTTGTATGTTCTCTGACCTTCTTTCCATTTGGAAACAATGTGAAACCTACCTTCAAAGCTATAAGAATACCTTTTCCATCTGTCTTGTTCTTAACTCTTGAAATACACTTGAACTCACCCCTTTGTCCTTGCCATTCACCTTTATTCAATTCACCTCACCCTTTCATCTTTTCCACCAGATTCTCTGCCCCTAATACCACTATCTTATCAGGTCTACAAACCTCTGTCCTAACAAAATTTGATTTCCCCTTACCCTCCTTTACAATCACTGAATAAAGAACTGTCCCTATCATAATCTCAACATCATTCTCTACCCAATTTTGCAATTCATCCTTGAACTCCTCTTCATCTATCCTTGACATCAACACATCATCTTTCCTTCCATCTACTATCCTAGAATCTTCAAGCCTTGAAGTGGCTGCAACCTCCTCATGTTTGTCTTCCTCAAGCTTCACAAACTCTTTCTTACCTAACATGATCACCTTTGTTGCCTTACCCTATCCTTTATCATCCTCCTGCAATGGTGTTAAGTAAAAGTGTTTCCATCTTTCTCAATTTGATAAGTATTATGTCTACCATCATAAATTGCATGCCTATCAAACTGCCATGGTCTTCCAAGCAACAAATGACAACAATCGATAGGCAACACATCAAAAAGTATCCTATCCTTATATCCACCAATATGAAACTCAGCCCAAGCTTGTTCACTAATCAAAATAGATTGATCATCATTTAGCCAAGACACTTTGTATGGTGTTTCATGGGTTGCCTTTTCCAATTTCACTTTATCAACCATTTATATTGACACTGTATTATCAGTGCTTCTAGAGTCTATCAATACCTTACATACCTTTCCATTGCATTTGTAGGTGGTCTTTAATAGTGTTCTCCTTTGTGTTGATTCTTTCTCCTTGGATGCTTTAAGTAGTGTTCTTCTCACCATCAAGGATTTCCCAACTTTTGGAGCAACAAGCTGATTAGGAGAATGAACGCTTTCACAATCTTCCTCTTGCACCAATTTTAATCTTTTATCACTACCACTTGAAGTAGAACCTTGTTTCTATGGACACTTCCATGCTGGATGACCAAACTGATTGCAATGATAACACCTTACTAAAAATGAACTTGAACCTCTACCTCCACCAAATCTTCCTCTAAAACCTCTAAAGCCACCTCTTTGATCAGAAACTTAGTCTTTGTTTTTGCTTGCATATTCTTGGTCTTCATAGGACTACCTTGAACCTATTCCTCTATTAATGTTTCCTCTACCTCTTCCTTGTCTTTCTTGTCTTCTTTTTAGTTTATCTTCTACCTTAGTAGCCAATTGAAAAAATTCTTCAACTGTCCTAGGCATAGCCAAAATCAATTCATCTTGAATTTGAAATCTCAAACAGTCATCTACCTTGCTATCTTCTCATTTTCATCTTTAACATGACTAACCCTAATGCTCAACTTGTGAAATTCTTCAGCGTAGGCCATGACATCCTTATCCTTCTTCCATAAAATTTTCAACTTCTTAAATGTTTGAATTGCATGATCACTTGGAAAAAAATGACTCTTAATTTTTGACACCATCATATCCCATGAAATAATTTTTGATTTCCCCTTTTTCACTCTTTCCTCTTGAACATAATTCCACCATTTTAGAGAAGGACCTTTCAGCTTAGTCTTAACAAAATTTACCTTCTAATCTTTAGAAACCTCCTTGTACTCGAAGTAGTTATCTAGTGTATCTATCCAATCCAATACCTCTTTAGCATCCAACTTTCCATTATACATTGGCACATCTATTTTCTCACCATAATCATCTCCTCTAATAGCTTTTAGCATCTTCACCATCCTTCTCTCTTCAGGGTCCAACTCATCATCTTGGACTCTACCTAGAGGGTTTTCATTCTCACTCTCTTCCTCTTCCTCTTGGTCACTTTCCTCTTCGGTGGCCTTTCCTCTTCTTTTCTTTGTCACTTAATCTCTCTTGCAAGTACTGCACTACCTTTGGGAGGCATCTTGTCCTTTCAAATTCCAACCTTTCTCTTCTTCAACCTTCAACATTTCTCCTTCAAAAGATCTAACACCTATGCTCTGATATGAATTGATGCAGAGAAGGGAGGAAAACTTCAAACAATCACCATTTAATCAAATTCAAACAATTTTTCAATCATAAAACTCCAACTTTGGTATTCAAATCACCAACTCACTCTTAATCCCTAGTAACATACCAAACAAAGAAAATTGTTCATATCTTTTCAAAGAAAACTCAAACCCACATTAGGATTGGCATTTCAAACACCCATTATGGCGTTCTTCCACATATCTCCTTTATGCATATGCTTGTTTCAGACCATCACCTCTTAAACAGGACTGCTACGTTGGAAATGACTATAATTAACACTCTTTTTCAAAGCAACACTTTACCAAAACCTCTGCCAACCACAAAGATCAATTGCAGAACCTTTACTAGGCTACAAATAGCCAAAAACAATAACCTTTCTCAAGAGGAATGCTCACCAAATTATCTAATCACAAAACCCTCATTTAGCCTAGTTTGAAGGGGGTTTATTGAAACTCTAATATACAAAACTTTTCTCACCTCACCAACTTCTTAAACACATCAAATATAGTATTTAATTTCTTTAAAAACTCATTCCCACACTTTACCAATGATATTTCATCAGACTACCATTCTTAGCCACCATTTTTGGCTCCAAACAAGACTGTAAGCCACTAGGGCATCATTCAAATTCCTCTAAATTGCCTTCATTTCTCCTAAAAAATATTCTAATATTTGACCCTACCTAAAATGGACCCATTCCACCAAGTTACAAGAAATTCTACTAGTGGAATGGGCCATTAATACATTTTATGCACTCACAAAACCTCAAAATAGGGTTACAGACCCACACTCAAGAAAAAGCTTATAAAATATTTCAAATGCTATGAAATCCAAAAAAATCAAAACCAAGATTAAGTCACTTCATGCCTCCATCCTATTCAATATCTTTTAGATCAATTCTCTACTGTATGGGAAAGTACAATAACCTGGAGTAGCAATGTTTGATGAAATCACACAAGAAAATTCAGGAAAAATAGAGTTTTCTTTGTTGTATTCACTTCCAACCAACTTCAGATCCCTTACATCAAGTTCTTGGAGCCTATTTAAACTTGTGCAAAGCAAACCCATTGGTTCTAACTAATTTTTAATTTTCTTGACCTTTGGTCTACCACAATTTTCATTTTTTACACTTTTACAATATTGCATTTTGACAACATTTGAAAATATTGATATCTTTTACAAAAGGGACCCTACTAGACTCAAGTTACATCACCAATGGTCTATTATGACCTTATTTTCATAAAAAAAGACTCAAATCACCCTAAAACCTATTACATGACCTTATTCACAAAAAATGGACTTGGTGCCCTTGCACCATAATCAAAATCTTTAATGTAACCACTTTTTAGAAATCTCTCAAAACCTTACTTCCAATGGTCTAGAATCACATTTTATGAAGAATTATGTAAGAAACACAATACTCTATAAATAATTCAACCTTAAATGGAATAAATTAGCCCTCCAAAAAATCCCCACTTTTCCTTAAAATCCTCATTACTTTTTCCTATAAAGATCTCTAATACTAGATGTAATGAAACTTACCACAAAATATTATTTCAATAGAGAAAATATAGAAAAATATAAAATGCATATAGAAATAGAAGATCTATGTTGCATTGCAAGTTTCTTTTGAGAGGCAACCTCCTTTAAGAAATTCTCATTCATTGATGCTTGTACAATGTCAAATGCCTCTTCTTTATGCTAATTCTAGTAAACCTAACAACTAGTTCTCATACATGTGGGATATAAATACTAATTATATAGTACATTTATTTATAACTTCCATATTATTTAATACTAATTTATACACCCAAATACTATATCCTTAGGTACATTACCTCCTCTCCATTTCCAAAACCTTGCATCACAACAATATTCTATTTTCATCAGTCTTTTCCATAATATAAAGAATCATCATACACCCTAGAAATATTTTAGGATTTGTAATCATTTAAGTAATTTTATTTACCACCTTTGGCACTTAGGCCAATACACACTTCCAATTATTCATTTTCTACATATTGAGGTTGGATTAAATTAAACTAGAACTTGTTTTGGGTAGGTTTCCAAGAAGCCACACTATTTTTTCCTATCCATTAAATAGACTTTGACCCATTAATTTTATATTGATATATTAGATCTAAACTATGCAAGCACCATGGCAATCAATAGGTCAATATGAAAAAATGAGGGTCCTACACTCAAAGGTCATGACCACATTGTACCCCTCACAACCATTAAAATACAATCTCTACCATAAAATTTATATTTTCTAATTCTTCAATCTATTTCTCCTATTTATTTCACTACAATGTTTGTATGGTCGCAATTGTATTATAACAATCTCCACTATATTATTCCATATTTATGTTTAGACATTGTACTATATTGTCTATACGTCATTGTTCTAGTCTTCCAATTTTGTCAACCTCCTTCTACTCCAACAATTGAACTAGGGATAATCTTATTCCCTTCTTTATCATTTATGTTGAAACACAACAATCTACTTGAGAGGGGGGTGAATCAGTAGATCAAATAAACTTACTCCTTAAAACTCAATGTAGATAAATCAATTAAGTAGAGACTTAAACACATACACACAATTTTAGATAACACAAGATATGCATGGAAAACCCAAGATGGGAGAAACCATGATGAGAATAGCTACTAGGATCTATTATCCTAATCCACCCTCACAATGAATATCATCAGATTATAATGCTTAAGAGTACCAACCCTAAGGAAACACCAATCCCTTATTTTAGGAGCACCCACTCCAAGGAAGCACCAACTCCCCGCTTTGAGCACCTACCTAGATATTTGATGGCACCTACCAATCAGATTTACAAACAAGAAATTACAATTTGTCCCAAAGAACACAGTTCAATGTTGTAACCCTATATGCAACTATCCAAATCTCTATTGTTGTCTATGTAAATCAATTCTTTGCTCTGCACCTCCCTTTGTTCTGTATCTATATGTCAACCCAAATTAAAAGTTCTTATACTTTTTATTTAGGTTCTATTCATCTGCTACACCCTTACACTTCCCCTATTCTTTTTACTGCATTCTTTGTCCACCTCAAGAGCTCTCAGATAAACTACTCAACACTAATGTACCCTTATCTATTAGTGCATTCTCTATCTACCTCAAGAATCCCTACACACACACTCTAAAGTTCTCTCTCCTTTTCTTTTAATACATTCTCTGTCCACCTCAAGAAGCCTTACACACACACTTTGTAGTTCTCTCTCCTTTTCTTTTAGTGAATTATGTGTCCACCTGGAGAAGCCACACACACACTCTGCAATTCTTTCTCCTTTTCTTTTAGTGCATTTTTTGTCCACCTTGAGAAGCCCAAAATACCCTAAGAAGTATGCACTACTTATAATGTTCATTATTGCAATACCATAATCTAGTTTTTACTTTTGTATCTCTCGCACCGTTTTGCATCAATTACCTCAAAATTTGCACATACACGTATATGTTCTCTGCTAGGGTTTTCCCAATATCACACCTTCATCAAGCCACACACATTCAACATCAGATTCAGGTTCGTTGAATTTTCCGAGCACAACATCAAGCGAAACCCTAGACTCTAATATTGTAATTAATGCAATATCCTTGTGTATCCAATCTGATCCTATTTTTTAACCACCTTTATAGTCTGGACCGTCACTCTTCACATCTTGTCACCAATCAGATTTGTCGTTGAGGTTGGTGAACCAATTAAATTCATTTGTAGTGTTAGTTCATAGTCGAAACCCTTATTTACATAGGCATAGCCGTTAGGAATCTTCAGTTTTAAACATGAGTCGTTGATCTATTGTTGTATGCCATGATCGGTTGATCCTCATTCATCGCTCAACTTTAAAACGCGACTGTTGGATACAAGTCCTTTTAATAGTCGCCTTTGATCTTTGTCTCATATACTATGCTCAGCATAGGGTCCCACCAAGACACACATAATGAGCCCACAATCCCATAAGGAAGAGACACATGCCCACTATTTCTCAACGAGTTGGTGGGCTAATGCCATCTGTCACCTACGTCATCACAAAACAATTCACAACATCGATGTGAATTATCTTAATGAGCAATCATTCAATGCCACATCATCTTTTGCTATCATCGCTCGTTGCTTTTTGCTGGTCCCACCTGACACATGTCACTTGCCCGCAATATCGCATGGCAAGATGGGGACCCACCACACACATTGCGGGATGACGCGGAGGCCATTTGATCTTGCAAGCTTGATCATCACCATTGATCAAGCTAAGAGAAAATATTTAACATGTGACTTAGGAAGTATTAAAGTCATTAAATATTTTCCAGGCCGATAATTATTAGGAAAGGGGGCCAGTCACACCAATGACTCCAATGGATTAAGTGTTAACTTAAGCAACTTGCAACCGCCTATACACAGTCAATATCAAATTTTAAGCTCTGGTCATCGTCATGACTGCAAGACCTGGGGTTTATCTACCAAACCCTAATTATGTCTGAGAGTAGACATAAACCCTTCTTGAGTTCAACCTTTATCATTTGAATCTGTAAATTACACCTTTGAAAAGCTCTCGAGAAACTCACATCAAATATGCATCTTTTTTTATCTTTTGATATCTAGAAGCAACTTATGTAGTGTCATGACAACATTTCATGACAACTTTGCAACATTTGCAAAACATGCCCACTTTCTAGAAGATTTGGAGAAAGATGATGGAAAAATGAGCATGTTTTGCAAAAGTACAAGGAGCATTGTCTCAATTATCAAGAAAATTACATAGATGTGTAACTTCTAGTATCAATTTATTGATCTCAATTTTAATATGCAAAAGAAGAATATAAATGATGATTAATTTTACATATAAAAAAATGTTGATCAATAATCATTTAAAAAAGAGTAGTTTAATTTCTATCTTTCCGAATAAAAAACAAGATTTCCACTACAAAATGAACAAGCCTAGTTTTAAAATTGATTTCCAAATAGTTTGAAACTTGTGATTCAAGTCTATGGAATGGATTGAGGAGACCATATCTTATTCAATGTTTGCACCATGGACAAGCGAGGAGAAAGTCAAACATAACCCTTGTGGGAAAGTACTTATGAAAAGGACTTCCTATCCTTCCATTATGTTCGTATTGATTAAACAACCACCTTGTATTGTATATGAGGATCTATCTCTAAGATTTCGTAAAAAGATTCTTGTTCTTGATTGCTTAAATGATACTTAGCCTTAGCCTTTGGCCAAAAGAACTAAGAGCATATGACTTTAGAAAAGAGATTGAAAACGAAAGTTTCAATGTCTCTATGGAGAAATATAAAGTATGAATCCTAAGCCCGTCGGCAAACCAACATCATAAAGATTGGTGACCAGAAAGAAACTTAGAAAATGTTAATTCATAAATAAACTAACCTAAAACCATTACCACCACTTAGAAACTAAAGTTTGATAACCTCCATAATTTCCATATGCTTTTGACAACAAAAGTCCTAAAGAGTCAACATATGTGCTTATTGCAGTTATTTACTTTTAAAGTAATGGGATTAGTTTGTAGGCTGCCCTCAACATGAGTGCAAAAGTTGTAAAGAATTGTTCAATGATTTCATGGATTTGGTAAATCTAAAGGATCCAATCTCTGCAACATCATATCTACTAAACGATGCTCATCTCAAACACTTCCTCCACTAAGAGTAAAAAGCCCTCGGATACTTTCCTTACATTAAAATCATAACTGCACTAAATAACCATAAAACTTGGCTGTCTTCCAACAAAACTGCCTCATGCAATGGGAAGGGCCTTGTAATCATATTTCTGACACCAAACTGTTTTGCAGTTTCCACTTAGAAACCTACGGAAACGCACCATAGTCAGACACAGCAAGGTAGCACGAAACCAATTCCAAATTCAATCAACACCAAATATTGTATTTAATCCCCAAATGCCCACATAACATTTTTGGGTTTTGGTTTTAGAATTTCAACGAGAAGAGCGCATGGAATCCCATCAACTGAAGCTCCTGTAAGAAAGGGCAGAAGGCACTGTCAAAGGACTGTCAGTTGCTCTGAAAGTTTCAGCAGAAAGCTACAGAACCCAGCTGGCAAACAGAAGGCAAGCAAAAAGAACTTTTCATGGGTGTTTCTTGTTTTGGGTCAAACTGAGATAAAAGTGTATCCAACTGGAGGTCTCATAGGATTGAAAAGAAAACAGTAAAATTTCACCTTAACTCAAGGCTAACAATAACGGATGCAGAATCTCGTACTACCCACATCAAGATTGCAGGAGGAGGTCAGAGAGAGCATGTGCCTTCCCTTTGTACTTGAACAGAAAATAGAATAAAATAACAAGGGATAAAGAAATGTATTAAATGTGGTAAAGCTGGCAGGGGGCAGGGGGCAGGAGGAGGGGGCCCAAGTGGACGAGGTGGGTCGAAACTTGATAGCCTGGCACCTGGCAGTGGCGCCTGCGCCTGCGCCTGGCCCAGATACAGTATAGGAGATTAGCTTAGCATGGATTAGATTAATGGTTAAGCATGCAGTTGCATGTGACTGCATTCTCTTTATAGATGGGAACGTGGCCAGCAAATGAAAGCTGGACAACCAACCCACGGTGTTATTGTTGGATTCTGTAGAGCCTGTGCTTGGATTTCTAAATATATCAGGCAACAGTTCGTTGTCTGTATTGACCAAAATGGGATTGTGATTTGACACAAGTACATGAGTGGAGATGGCATAATCATGGCGTCGTCTATTCTTTTTATATTTGAGAGAAGAAAACAAAGGCAACACCATTATTCCCAAGGTTTTCTGTCTTGCTATATTTCTCTTTGCTTCAATCAAGATTGACAACCATGTTTCTGTTTTCTTGGATTTATCATTACAAGAAATCTCAAACCATTCAACGTTATAATGCCAAATTTGAATTAAACCATCATTTCAGACATTCTAGTTCTTCTTTATTAAAATATCTAAAATGCCAAGAGGAATGAAACGGTTCTCGGAATGCACTTGATATATATATAGTCCATCTACATTGGATTTTGTGTAGGATTTCTCCATGGAGATGATCCATCAATTGCATAAACTTTTACTGGTAAGCTTAACTATTAAGAGGGGCTTCTTTGAAGTAGTAGGGATGAAAACATATCCTCTATAAATATATTATCTAAAAGAATTTGTCAATCTAAGTATTAAAAATATGTTTAAATTGATAAAGAGATGAAGTAAATGTTAGTTTTTTATATGTGTACAATTGGAATTTGACTTATTTACAATAGTTTTAATAGTTTTTGTTGATCATATGTGTTAGAGTTTAGCTACACATGACTACAAATTTGTAGATTTAATTGTGCTTGTTCATGTCTTAAAGTGATTTTGTGTAAACCTGTCTTTTATAACTAATCTAAGATAATATATAAGTGGATTTCTTCTTTTGTCAAAAAATTGTTTAAATTTTCCTTGCATTGTCCCTTGTGTGCTCATCATACTTAAAAGTCTGCAAAAAGTTCAAAAAAATCTAAGTGTGGAATTGTGTGGGTTATTTCCTTGAAGTTTTGTAAGTTAAAGGTATTAGATTTCCACAATCCATATTATAAATCAGTGTTGCTTTTGGATTTGATTACAGTGTTCGTATTTTTTGATGCAAAAAATATGAACACAATCAAATCCAAAAGCAACACTATTTTGTAAGTTGTCGAAGTTTCAAACTTTTGGGGTTGTCCATCTTAGTATGTCATCCTTGCCATCTCCACTTCCTCTTTGTCTATTAGGTTGTTGATTTTCATCATCATGACATACCTTTCCACTCAATCCCAACAATATGACCTAAAAGATTAAAAAAAAAATTAAGTGTAAAGTTTGTTGACCTATAGGGCCTGCCATGGTTGTCATGCCAACCATTTAAAATCCATGTTAATACCTTGAAATTTTTTCTATTGGAGTGTCAAACTTGGTCCTTTATTTATATTGCTCATATCACATCCCTAACATGTAACTCTTGACAACTTATTGTAGAAGTTAAGTTTTTTGTTCATCAAGCTTTCAAACATGGTAATCATGTCATATTGCTTCCCTTCAATCCCCAAAAGCCTACCTTTGTAGTTCAAATGTTTCTAATCATTTTGGCATTAAATTTCTAGGCATCCCCTCACTTGCATACCATCTCCATTGTTCTCCCAACACTCCAAAGTATGACCATTTTCCTTAAATCCTTTGTAGTGCCAGCCTGTTGAGCTTTTCTTTCCCTTCATATCATTTCCTTGTCAATCTTGAACCCCAATACTTGATATCCTAACACTATGTTAACTCCCCAAGGTTGTTCATTTGGACTTTCATCTTTTGGCATGACTTCCTATTGATCCCCAATCCCTAACAACTCGAGTAGTGGTATGAGGTAAGGATTTGGTCTGATCCTTGAAGTTTTTTCCAAATTTTTATTGCTTCCTACCAACTCATTAGAATGACATGGAAAGCCATTTGAATGATAGAAATGGTCTCAACATGTCAAAATGGTATAAAAAATGATAAAAAATAGTTTTCCATTGCCTAAGAAGGATTGGGTGTAGTTTTGGTGCATGTTTCAAGTAGTTTCAATGACATACAACAAAAAAAGTAGTTAAGGTTTCATTTATTGGCTAATTTGGCCCTACAACAACAAGAGACCACCTAGAAAGCATTTTGTATGCAAATAAAGCACAAATTTAAAGGAGAACGACTTTGTGGCTATGCTAAAGTGTGAATATTTATTCACACACTGCTTTTTCCTTCGCAATTTCTCTTTATTCTGCGGCTTCACCTTTTTGTTTTGGTATCGCTCATAGCTTCTCGACAGTCGCCATGTGGTGTTCTATTAGAGCTTTCTTTGGTTCATCTCGCCTTCCTTTTTTTGGGCTCCGTTTGTTTGACATGTGGCCTCTGCTTGTTTCTTCCCGAGTCAGACCCACACTGTAGTTTTCTTCACTAGGAGGTTTTCCACGCGATGCTCGTTCGTGCATCCGTTATCTCGGGTTCAACACTTGTGCATCGGTCTCTGTTTTGATGCGACGTGTTCTCTTTTTCTGCTGTTGCATGACACATGCCTCTTCAGGACGTGCCTGCTAGCGTGCTGCTGGATGATATTTATGTTGGTGTCAGCTCAAGACAATCTCGATCGTTGATGGCTTCGTGGAAGCATCTTTCTTCTTGGGGTCCTCAGGCAGTGGATTGGCTTATTTAAGCAGTCTTTTCTTCATTTTATTGTTTTGTTGTTAGATGGATGAAATTTTCCCGAGCACTGGGAATTAGCCTCTGTAGTGTTTGCTATTGAACTTGAACTCGTAGACTGTGCCATTCGATTCGGCCTTTCTGTTTTCATGCAATTAATAGGACATTAAACTATGTTTGTATTTTTTGAAATATATGAACGTCTGTTTCAAGCTTTTGTAATCTTTATGCAACTTAATATAATACAAATCATGTTGCTACTCTTCTGTGTTAGCTTATGCTATATGGGTTATATTATGCAAATGGTTTGATGTTCTTATGTTTGCAGTGTTGGGAATCATCTATTTGATAAACACTAGTTACTCTTCGAGCCTTTGTCTTAGCATTGTGCTTAATTAATTCCTTTCTGATTTGGTGCATCGCCTTAGCTTAGGTTTGTTTATTTTACGTTCATCTTCTTACCCTTTTCCTCCCCCCCATAAAAAATGAAGAGCCGACTTCAATAAAACCCCAGAGGTCACTTAGCTACGCGCATAGGTCCCCCAATAGCTAAGTTTCCCATAAGGCTGTTGCCTGCAAACTTTTGCGTCAACAGTTATTTTCCTGGCACACCCGGTGGGACACGAACTAACACGTTCGCCTGATCAATAGGAGTGTATGAGCCATAGGCCCGTCACTAGGTCTCGAACTATAAGAATTCATGGCTTGCTTGTACCACCATTGGTTTCAATCCAGGCGAGAGGTCGACAGGCTAATACTTCACCTCCCTCTTCTGCTTCATCTCTTGCACCAATGGCTCCTATAAATTATGTAGCATGAGATGTTGGTAGTCCTTTGATAGCACCTGTGCCTCCTGTAGTGTGGGCTCCAATCCTGACTTTCGCTTTAAAGGCCATCCCTAAGTTCTCCGAGGACGATTCAAAAACTCTGACGGAGCACTTGCCAGATGTAGCTGATGTATATCTGGTGTATGACATTACCAATGAGAATGTGGCTTTGTGATTGCTCGCCGCCTCTTTCAGAGGGAAGGCGTTGGACTAGTATCGTACTCTTCCGCCTAATACAGTTGCCACTTAGGATCATCTCAGAGATCTTTTCTACGAGCGCTTCTCAAATAGTGGCGACAGATCCTTGCTATATCACCAAATGGCTCATATAAAGTGAGCTCCCCATGAAGCTTTGGCCAATTTCAATGCTTGGTTTCATTCGACTTGGTAGAGAGTTCCTATCGGTAGTCGACCACCTCTAGATCTGGCATTCATGTTCTATTTAAAATCTATAAATGTTGATATTTCTATGATGTTACAAGCTCTCGGTGGAAATACCTTACCCAATGCATACAACCTTTCCATCATTATGGAGAACAATCTTATTGCCGTCAAAAAATTGGCGCCGAGACCTATCATGCCATTATTCCCATAATCGACCACAGCAAAACCAAAGGTAGCTTCAACCAGCATTCCTGCAACTCCTCAGTCTATGTATGTGTACTCGGGAACGACGCTGAGCGTGACTCTAGTGCATAGCCCCCTAGCGGCTAAAGTAAATGACATGGAGCAGATGCAAACCATGACAAATAAATTAACCAGTATGAAGCGACAACAATATGGCTACCATAATCCTGCTTACCAAAACTACCAAGGAGGGAAGGCTCCTTTCCAGCCGAGCCAGTGGCAGGATAGATCGCGCAACAATACCAAAGCTTAGTAGAACAATTAGATCGTCCCTGTGACTATGCCGATGCAAACTATCTATCCTTGTTCAAGCAAGGAGCTAGTATCAGGACAAAACAATCTTGCTGAGGAGACTAATTCATGGTGCTTCCCTTGCAATGATGCACATATGCCCCAAAATTTTTCATGATAGAATTTACAACAGAGAATAGCAGGGCAACGAGGTCAAGGAATCATGCCTCTCATCAAATAGACAATGCAGTTCTCACTGCTCAAATGCAAGGAATGTCTATAGAGAAGGAGCTAGAAATAGCTCCAGACCAGGCACTCTTTTCTTGGATGGAAGGAGAGGAGTCAGCATTCCCGAATGATATTCTAGTAATCCAAGTGTTGCAAGTACAGTCGGATTACAATACTCATTCCAAGCGGAGGCTCACTGGAGAATTCACATCTTTGCAAACTGAAGGGTCACCTAATTCGATGCCCAATCCGTCAGCAAATCTGTCATTAGTTCCACATCAGTCTAAGGTGGTTGCTCCTAGTCCCCTAAATCCACCTCCTCTGAAGATAAGAGCTCCCATGGCCACCCCAACTATTTCCAAACAGCCAAATGCACTGGTTGCAAGGCAAAAGGAGCAAGCTATTGTAACTCATTAGTCACAAACACCATTCAACGTGGTAGAACAACTAAAGAAATACTCTGCTATTATCAGGAGAAGAAGACATGAAGATGCTTGAGTAGCCCTCAAAAGATAAGAAATCCCAGCTAGACCTTGATAGAGTTCTAACAAATCAACCAGAAGAAAATCAAGTCGAAAAAGAGAGTAAGCCTAAACCCAAGCCTTTCTTTCTAACACTTATCATTGGTAACAAAATACTACATAATTGTATGATTGACTCTGGTGGTAGCACCACCGTCATGCCTAAGCAAGTAGCTGAAGCTTTGGGACTTGAATACGAGCCTCTAAAGAAGAGAGTCATGCAACTCAATGGGAACAAGGTTGAAATCGTCAGAGTAGTCAAAGGATTGCCTATGACATTGTTTGCTTGTCCCAACATTACTGTGAATCAAGATACCGTGCTCATTGATGTCCCTCCTCTGTTCGGGGAATGTCTATCCTGAGAATTCACTGTAAATGTTGGAGGTTATCTAGCATTGGACTGGTCGCATTTGATCCTAAGAACCAAACATGGAGCTAAGATGAAGTTATTGTCAGAATATTTGCATTCCGAACATGTGGCTGATGAAGCCATGATCAATTTTGAGGCAGCACATACCTCAATCACTTCTAGAGAAATGCTCAATGTCGAACTCCTTGAGGAAGAAGAAGCAAGCAACTCCCAGATAGAGAAAGAAGAAGCTCTTTTAAATGAATTCATAGACATAGACCCTTTTGGAAACTATCATGCAACTGGGCTAGGAACATATATCATACATGAAGAGGACCAGATAATGCCCAGTGTGACTAAAGAGTTTGAAGGTGAAGCATCCTTAGAGTTATGGACCTTGCACTTTGACGGAGCAAGATGCAAAGTAGGAGTCGGTGCAAGAATATGTTTAATATCTCCATCCAAAGAAAAGACCTTAAGGTCTTATCGCTTCTAGTTCGCATGCTCGAAAAATGAAGCAAAATATGAAGGCCTTGTTCACGGCTTGAGCTTAGCGAAACGAATGGGTGCAAAGCAAATACAAGTGTTCGGAGATTCTGAATTGGTGGTCAACCAAATCCGAGGGCTATCTACCACCAAGAATGTCCGAGCGAGCATACTTGTTGATGGTGAAAATGACACAAACAACGTTAAAACATAATATTTCTACTCTATTTCTCTTGAAAGAGAAAGACAAGATATAGTAGCCTAACTCCCAAGGTCCTGGTAGTTGGTTCTCAACTGTCTGGTGTCACCCAATTGGTCCATGCAACTATAATATTCAAGGGGCCTATGCTGGTAACAACAAGCAATGACTCATTTTACCGAACTATTTTAGTAAATCAAGGGGGTTTCAAACAAAAGAAAAAGATAGATCAGAGGGTAAACCAGTAAACATGAACAAAACTCATCTAGCATCTGAACATATACCTTCAACAATGAATGTTTTCCAATCAGAACAAGAAAACCAAAGCATGATATAATTCACAGAATAATCTATACCATTGTATGCATCTAAGGTGCTTATTTTAATTGGCCTATCACAACTATTTCAAAGATTTTTTTAAAAGAACACACATTCATTCATTGCCAAGATCATAGATCAACAAACTTCAATAAATTCAATTCAATGATAATCTAACAAGACAATCCTTAAATCTGGCTTCTTCTAATGACTTTCATCACATAAAAAACAATCATGCTTCAGCACAATCACTGGCATACAGATAGATTATAAATCATTAGCCTTATCAAGTAAAAATTAATTCTAACACCATATTGCATAAACTTGTAATTTTATTTAATTGTAAAAATCAAGTAACAATGTATCTCTATAATCACTATGAAAAATTCTATCTCCTAATATTAGGTGGCCAATTCTATTCTCTATCAGCCGACCCTTACAATATGATACCCAAAGGGTATTTATAGATATACAAAATTTGAAGTCCACTTCTATTTTAAGCTGATCTTCCTTTTTAGGAACCAAAACTCTCTTAGAAACTTAGATCAATTTGATCTTGAGTTCTTACATTAAACATTCAGTTAAATTGGAGAACAAAAAATAGAAGAGAAAAAAGGAAGTCATGCACTTCAAGAACTGTCAGTGCTGCATGCAACATGCAAAGAAGAAGAAAGCCATGCATGCACGAGATTTATGCATGTGAAGTTGGTTATGAAATAAACTCATTATAACTGGCGAATACTTGTTGTAATACATCTAATTCTGGCCCATCAATCCAACTGTCTTCAAACTTAATTCGATCCAATTCTGCTACAGCAAACCCTCTCATATCCTTTATCTTTGTCAACTCTCTTTTAGCAGCCTTTATCTCTTCTTTGACGTCCATCAGTCGATCTATCACCAGATCTTCACCATCATCTCCTTTCTGCATGAGTCATTTAAACCTTTTGCCCCATTTCTCTTTTATCTGGCTCAAAGACATACCTTCCTTTGTTAGCATATTAACATCTACTATGATAGCGATGACCGCCTCCAACTCCTCAAATTGTTCAGTTAGATCCTTAACAACATCTTGGGCCTCATTTCTATGTTTGCACAAGAAATCTGTTTTGAATCAGAGTATACGAGAGGTCTTTTCCACAAAATCTTTATTATCCTCCTCGAGTATTGATTGTTCAAGAAGAGTAGTCAAAGGCAATGTACTAACCTTCTTCAATTTCTGACTATATTCTTTATATTCCTCTTCCTACTTCTCCAATGCTTCAATATATTGATGCATTTCCCCTATCAACTCTTCTGTCCCTTTGTGAACTTCAAAACTTTCGACCAAAATTTCACCTACTTCTTGATTTATCTTGTCAAACCACCTATCTAACATCTCCGCTTTGCCCCTTACTTGTACTAAATCATCTACCTCCTTTTTGCTCAACATAATTGGAGTCTCAATAGCAGCTACCTGTTGTGATCTTGGAGAAGAGACACTTTTCAAAAAGGAATGCAATTGATCTAACTGAGCCTTAAGCTCATCTTTCTTCTACTTATCCTTTAACATCCTTGACTTGGTTGTCGAAGCTAACACATCGATTAGACTCATCTGCTGATCTCTGGTAGGCCTTCCCAAGTTAACAGTATTTAATTGATAATCCATTAACTGCATGTCTCCTACCTCCTTTTCTATCATCAGTATGGCACACTCAGCAACAATTTCTCCCTTGTCCATGAGCCTAGTGGAGTGTAGGATCTTGGCCTTCTTTTTAGGCATTTCTTGTTCAATCTCCTTCATCATATCCTCGCAATTGAGAGGTTGTGAAGGTGTTACTGTTCTTTTCTGTAGGTCCAATTTCAGCCAAGTGGGAGCACATGGAGCAGTAGTCATCATAGTGGAAGAAGAAGCAATAGTAGTAGTAGAGGGTGGTTGAAAATTTACTTGGGGTTGAGAATCAACCCTTGGTTCCTCTTGTTGTTCTTGCACCACATGCATCTATACAATCTTTTCAGCCTCTTCCCTATCCTTTTGTTCCTGTATCTTCTTACCTTCTTCTTCCTTCTTCAACCTCTCTTCTTCTAATCATTCTCTCTCCATTTTTTCTTTCTCCAATCTTTCCTTTTCTAATCTCTCCTTCTCTATTCTTTCCTTTTCCAGTTCTTCCTTATCCAATTTTTCTTTCTCTAGAGCTTCTTTCTCTAGTTTCTCTTTCTCTAAAGCCTCTAGCTTTTCTTTCTCTAATCTTTCTGTCTCTAAAGCTTTAAGCTTTTCTACCTTTTCTTCTTCTTCTTGTTTCTTTCTAACCAGCTCTTCGGTGTCTTTTTCCTTTCGTAATTGTTCTGCTTCTTCTTCCTTTCAGTGAGCTTCCTCAGCAAGCTTTAACTTAGCAACCAGGACTTCTTTCTCCCTTCGATGTCTTGCCTTCTCTTCCTCAAGGTCATGAATCTTTTGTATTAATTCTAACTTATCATTTTCCTCTTTAACCTTGAGTTCATGTTCCTGTTGCCTTTGCTGCCTCTCTACTTCATCAACTTTTGACTTAGCTTCAATTTGTTGCTGCTATAGTATGGCATCAGTTTGTGTCTTGGCATCCATTAGCTTTTTCTTTTCTATTTTTGTAGCTCGCTCTTCAGCAACCTTCCTGACTTCTTCAAACAATGCCCACTGATCCTCTTGTGTCATTACCTGTTTAGTATCCTCCTCTAGAGGCATATTTTCTTATATTCCTTTATCTGATAGAGTCTCATCCGAGTCTGTTCCAACATCATGAATCTCTACCCCTTTTCCCTTCATGGATTCAACTATGTCATAAAGAGTTTCCTTTAGCATCTCTTCACTTTGCTTCTTTGCAAGTGGGACTTGAGTAGAAGATTCACCTAATGTAGGTGTTGAAACAACCGATCCCATTTGAGCATCTCCTTCTTGTGTTTCTACTTCATCAACTACTACTTCAAGCTCTATTTCTTCAATGTTCGGAGGAAGGAACTCCAAAGGCTCTTTAGGAGGTGTCTTTCTTTTGAGTCCTTTATATCCTTTCCCCTTTTTGGGAGTTGGTCCTTAAGGAGTTTTGGTTCTTAGAACCAACCATTGCATGCTTCTATCCAAGACTGCTCTTCCTATCTGATTAATATCAATAGTTTCCTCACTACCCCAATCAATTGGATCCAGACTTTTAGTTCCTATGTTTAAAGCTTCATAAAATTGATCCAATACAACTCCATCATCCACCAATGTGTCAGGAATGTCATTTTTGACTCCAAACTTTGACATGAGTGTGATGGTTAATCTTTCATAATTCTTCTTCCTCAAATCATACTCATCCTATCGGTCACTCCATAAATCTTCTAATAAATTAAAATGCTTTTCAAACAGAATAGGCAACAAGGAATTCATCTTACCCTTCGGGTCAAAATATTTACGAGCTGTATATAAACCTAGCTTTAATTGTATCAACTCACTACAGATCACCTTTTCTCCTACCAAATGCTAACAGCTATACTCACCCAACTTCATGGGGAACTTGTGACATCATGCCTTATGTTTTAATCCAAACCGAGCATTAACCCCAAGAGCCTGATATACAAACTCCATCAACACTATCCTGTTGTTGCAACAACACCTTGGAAAAAAATGTGGATGGCCTTCAAAACCACCTAGCCTGAAATATGTAAACCTGGGGTATTGAATATACCAACATCCCTATTCAGCAATAAATGCCATGGCCTCTTGACTCAGTCTGTACCCTGCATCTCCATTGAGTTGATTAATGACCACATATATGAATGCATCATTAACCCTTCTAAATTGAGTCTCAACAACCTATAGAGACAGCTGGTTATAATGCTCCCACACCTTCTTCTATCCATCTAACACTCCCATTATCCCCACTCTGTTTAGACCTGGGAAGATACCCAACCTTGCTGCTACATACACAATGTAAGAAGTCATAAAAATGAATTTAGTCTCCCTTATGATGGTCAGTTGATCATGAATAACATCTGATACAATCATCAACCAATCAGACTGATGGGTGCCATTTAAAATTATCTGGATGAAGGGAAACATCCACTCCTTGAAATGAAAGGAATCTCTCTTCCCAAAATCCCTAGACAACATCATTATTTAATATGATACCTCCTTATAGAAATCTGCCCTCTTTGGTTGATCTGCAAGCTTGGTTAGAGACTTCTTCTGTCTTCAACCATTTTTTGTTCAAGTGAGACTTGTTGGATTCCTTATATTTTCTATATTTCTCTAAGGCCTTTGCCTCATCCAACTGCACCAAGTTCTTGGGATCCGGGACATTAAATATACTTTGAAACATATGAGGAGTAAGATCAATGATTACATTATCTTGGGAATCCATGCATTGTTGGGTAGCTAGATTGTAAGCTCCTGCAACTGTCAAGATTAACTTTAGGCATTAGATTGATAAAGGAAATAGAGTGATATGGGCCAAGACTGAATCAACAATTCTTTGTGTCCTCCCTGTTATATCTTCAACAAAGGTTTCTAAATACAACTCCTCAAAATTTCATTGGCCTATGTTTGTGTTGGTGATGTCTGACCAATTTGATTCTACTTTGCTTACTTTGACAACAGGACTCCTATGATTATACCTCAAGGTATAAGGTAACTATTCTAGCTTGATCTTTTTTGGTTTAGGTGCTGCCTTTGATGTTCCTGTAGGACGGTTCCTTTGGGAGGATTCTCCTGAAGTTCCCGACATCCTCTTAGCTTTCCTGCAACAAAACCTCTAGTTAGATCCTTGAATAAAACATATCAAAATGTGTCTTTAAAATCATACCTTTCAAATATATATCGATGGCGGAACTAGGCAACAAACATCTTAAATAATCCTCTTTTAACATACTACCGGGCTCAGATCAAAAACTGTTATTGACATTCTACTAAATAGAAGTAGGCTCGGAGTCGGAAGTGAAATAGTGATCAGAACCGGAACCAGAATGGAAACTGATTCGGTTTCCTTCAGATTTTCTGTTTTCATATTCTGTTTCGGTTTCGCTTCCAATTCTGCCAAAGTTAACATTTTCATGAAATAAAGCTTCTCACTACAAGTGGAATCCAAGATGGGATGGAAAATGAAATTAACAGTAATCATAAGAGTCATCCAAAACTCTAAATCAATTCCGATCCCGCTTCCGCCTATGTTGACCATGACATCATCAATGATTTTAACCATTTAACACATAACTCCATTATTAAAGACTAAGGTCATATTAAAAGAAATAAGGCTTAAAATATATCATGAAAGGACCATGCCCATATGACTGTGGGGATGATTGTATTTTAGGGCATCATATTTAATTATTTTAAACGTGATCACAGAAATGCATAAAACCCTAATTTAGAAAACACGATATAAAAACTAGGGCACAGATTTAACCCCTCTATTTTAACCAGACGAATGCGTAAATAAAAATCCTAAGGAAAAACAAGATCTCACAAACCCTATCTCACTGAAAAACATAAATTAATCTACATTATTAGTGAACCCTAATTAAATCTACGTGTTTAAAACCTAATGCAACACGACGCGATCACGACAAAACGTGAAAACGACCATGCCCCAACTCACTATAAAACCAGAAATGCAAGCATAAAAACGAAACCAAGAAAAACAAACAAGCAAAGAAAAACAAACACACCATCCTACTGAGATGATGAACTTGCACAAAGATCTAAATCAAACAACATGAACAAAGAACACGAAAGCAAATAAAATAAAAACGAGAATAGGAAACCTACCTCGAATGCAAAACTTGGCTAACCTTCTGAATTGATTCGCAAGAAACTATCTCATCCTCCTTCAATCGATTCACTCAGATGAACTCCATAGCTGCTCTATTTCGCTCTTTGATTTCTTAACAATGATAATAATAACGCATTTAATCCCTAATCAAGGTAAAAATCAGTTTCTACCTACAAATGGTAGCTGTCATTAACGTATTAAATGCAGCTAAGCGGAGTCAGAACTGGAGAAGAATAAACACTTCACTATAGTGTGACTTTAGTAAAAAAAGTCAACGACCAAGAAACGACAGAAGTGGAATCGGAATGGAAACTGATTCAGAAACTTAAGGAATTTCCCAACTTCGTTCCCATTTCAGGTCCGGGTCCGCCAACAAAGCACAAAACGAA
This sequence comes from Sequoiadendron giganteum, assembly GCA_007115665.2. NCBI lineage: Eukaryota > Viridiplantae > Streptophyta > Pinopsida > Cupressales > Cupressaceae > Sequoiadendron > Sequoiadendron giganteum. Next base: position 310,002,284 of record CM021107.1, on the reverse strand, counting down.
ACAAAACACACAAAAAAAAAAGACCGAAATAATAAAACTTAACACAAGGACTTAGATTAAAACCAAAAGTTCAAAAAGCGGAGGCGGAGATAGAATGGATTCTGATTTTGCAATTTTGAATAAATACCAACTTAATGTCCACTTTGGATCTGGCTTCGATAAAGAGAAAGTAAAAGGCCAAAAAGAAAGACTATCGGGATGGGGATCAAAACGAGTTTTGAAAGAAGTTTCAGAACTCAATTTGGTTTCGGGTCCAATTCTAATAGACTAAACCAAAGAAAAACAAAGTGTTGGAAACAAAACACTCCAAACTTTATTTGAAAAACAACAAAAGATAAAAATAGAAAAGGGGGACCCATTTTGACCAAGACAAAAGATGGGGTGGTTATGCAAGGCATAACAAACGGTGACTCGGCTGGGAAAATGGTTTACCCATTTTCAAGATACCCAAAGAAAATTTCAGTCACCCTAAAACTACTTGTTTTATGAGACATACTAACTTGAACAAGATCAGATATATGGAGGATAAGTTTGAGCTAGAATCTCAGATGTATGTGCTCATGAGTTATTTCTGAATCCGAGTGTGTGCAATGTATTGTGCATCATTCTTTGTAGATACTTTCTCTATTTGTGAATAACTATACCTAAGATTCAAGCTACATAGGTTGAGTCTTTTAACTATCATGTAGTAAAATCCTGAGAATTGCTTTGTTGCCAGACAGATTTCCATAGCCCCGACAGAGATATCTCTAGTTCTCTCAAAGCATTGCTCTACTGCCAGCCAGGCGTCCATAGCCCCGATAGAGATACTTGATTATCCACTTGATATTGAGTTTTCCTCTTCTTTCTTTCTTTTCTTTCTTTCATTTATTTTTCTTTTAAAACCTTGCTTGTGGAAATCTTTTGTGTACCTTCCTCAATACTTTAGACATAATGAATCTGAAACATGGGTTGAGAACTACTATGGATTTCATGATAGTCTTCGAATCAGATTTTTCACTTGAATCAAAGGGTAGAGCCATTCTAAAACAAATAGGTACTTACTCATGCAGATGTTTTCCTAATTTGGTGACAGATCTTTGATCACAATTCATGAGATATTCACAATATATCTTCTATCCTTAATAACTTTTCCAACCCAAACTAGAATGGTCATAAAACATAAGTTTCAGAATGAAATCCTTTTCAATGGTGATAATGAAAATACCTAAACCAATTTCTCTCCTAGTACCAGTAGCATACATTGAATAAAAACCCCTTAATTTGAAATGAACAAAATGAAGATCCCCAATGAAACAAGACAAAACAAAACAAAACAAACAAAAATAAAGAAAGAAAACAAACAAAACAAAAGAAAAAACTAAAAATCAGAAACTTAATTACATATGATACAGTATAGTACATTTTTCTTTAAAACATCAGACCTTTTATGCACCAAAATAATGCTTGAGAAACTAACCATTAACTGGTAATGGAACAAACACTCCTGTTAAGGTACTCAAATGAAAAGCATTCTTGCCTAATATTTTAGCCACTTGATAAGGACCTAACCAAAGTCTATCAAATTTCTGATGATCTCCTTTCTTCTCCCTAGCCTTATCCCATAATAATAGAGATCTGATATTCTAAAGGCTTTTATCTTGGCTCTTTTGTCAAACTAGTGTTTGACAACAGCCTGATGCTTAGAAAATTGCTACAAAGCAGCATCTCTTTGCTCTTCCATGTTTAACAAATTAAGTAGTCTAACCTCAATCCTATCATCCTTGGTATAAAATTCCTGCATGAACTTGAGGACAAGTATCTGTAAATGGATTGGGAAGATTGGATCTTGGCCATAAACTAATTTAAAAGGTGAGTTTCCTAAAGCTGCTTTGATCCTGGTTCGATCTACCCATAAGGAAAATCTCAACTGGGTGTGCCAGTCCTTAGGATGATTCTCTAACAAATTTCTTATAACTTCCAACAACTTTTTATTTGTGGACTCAGCCACTCCATTTCCTTGAGGGTGGTAATTGGAAGAATACTTCAAAACAATTTTATGTTCATAGGCCCATGAAATGAATTCAACAAAAGAAAAAGTAGGGCCATTATCACATACCAGAGCAAATGGAACTCCAAACCTGGTTGTGATATTCTCAGTCAGAAACTTGATGACCACCTCTGTGGTGCTATTCTTGCAAGGCCGTGCCTCAGTCCAACATGTGTAGTAGTCAGTTGTAGTCAAGATGAATTTATGACCTGCAGAAGAATTTGGATTAATTACACCTACAAAATCAAGTGCCCATTGAGCAAATGGCCTTACCTCATATACTAGTTGTAGGGGCATTGTAGGATTTCTTTCTCTAGGTGCAAAAGTATGGCATACATGACAAGTCCTACAGTGCTGATGTGCATCTCTAAATACATAAGTTCAATAATAGCCCGATCTTAAAATCTGACCTTCCATGAAACTTAGAAATAACATGCTTAGTTTCTTGCTGATCCAAACAACGTAGGAAAATTCCTTGAAAATTATTTTTGTAAATGGATCCCCCTTTGAGAATGTAATGAGTACTCTTCATCCTCAATGCTCTCCTCTGAGTAGCATTCATTCCTTCTAGACATTTTTTATTGAGGAGGAAGAAGATTAAATATGTATACCAGGGATCCTTGGTGAATGATTAGATAGTTTACTGTTGGCAAGTGATATTTCTGTCTACTTTAGGAATTGCTTTTGACAATCCTTGTCCTCGAACGAGTTTCATCGGGTGAATCTCTAATTCAAACTCCTATAAGATTGCCATCCATTTCCCTCTTCGTTCCCCTAATTCACTTTGCATCAGAAGAGACTTCATAGCTGGATCTGGAACTATGGCCATCACTTGACTTCGAATTATGTAATGCTTGAACTTCTTCACTACTCGCACCAATGCAAAGGCTTGTTTTTCTATTGGTGAATACCTTACTTCTGCATTCTTAAATGGAGAGTTCATAAAAGAAATTGATCTCTCCTCACTCTCTTCTCTTCTCTGTGTTAAAACTGCTGCAGATGAATGGTCAGAAGCAAAAGAGTAAATGTAGAAGGGTTTTAGATAATCTAGGCTTATCAAAACAGGTGCCTCAGATATAGATTGTTTAATCTGCATGAAAGAAGACTTAGCCTCTTCACTCCACTCAATTTTCACATCCTTCTTCATCATTTCATTGAGGGGTTTGAAAATCTTTGCAAACCCTATTATAAATTTCCTAACAAAACTGATCCTTCCAAAGAAGGACCTCATTTCCTTCTTGCTGCCTGGCTTGGTCAATTTCAAAATGGCCTCCACTCGGTCAGGATCTATGGAAATCCCTTCCTTTGATATAATGTGACCTAAGAGCTTCCCTTCAGACACTCCAAATACACATTTCTTTGGGTTAAGAGAGACACCATAACTTATACATTTCTTTAGAACCTTTTCCAGGTCTGCAACATGGTCTTCTCTATTCCTAGAGAAGATGGTTAAATCATCTATATAAATGATTATACATTTTCCTATTAGATCTTTGAAAGCTACATCCATTTCCCTTTGAAAAGTAGCTCCAACATTGATGAGACCGAAAGGCATCCTCCTGTAAGCAAATGTGCCCCATTTAGTGGTGAAAGCAGTCTTCATCCTATCCTCATGACTAACCAAGACCTGATTGTATCTAGAATAGCCATCCAAAAATGAAAACATCTAGGATCCATTAACCTTTTGTAATACTTCATCAGGAGAAGGTAATGGATAATTGTCTTTCTCAGAAGCCTTGTTTAGATTCCTGAAATCAACACAGAATCTGATCTCACCATTCTTCTTGCGCATAGGAACCAAATTAGCCACTCAGGTAGAATGTCTAACTAGAAAGATTATTCTAGCAGATAAAAGTTTCTACACCTCCTTCTGAATTAAGGGCTCAATTAAAGCATTGACTAGGCATTGCTTTTGGTGAAAAGGCTTGGCATCTGGCTTGAGAGGGATGGTATGAGTAATCACTGATGTGTCAAAAGTTTTTAGATCATCATAACTCCAAGCAATAGCTTCAATGTTCTACTCCAAGACCTTGATTATCTTGTCTTTAATTTCCCGAGGACAAGTCTTTCTTATAATAACATTCCTTTCTGGGCCAAAGTGATTCAAATTAACAGATTCATACTTCCCTCCATCACTCTTTGTAGGCACCCTTTGGCGAGCCCTTGGGTCAAAGTCAAATATCCTCTCTAAAGCAACCATCCCTTTCAGAATGTTATTACTCTTCAAATCCAATATCCCTTATGGACCCTCTTTCTCAGGATCCTAATCTCCCTGATCTCGTTCAAATTCATCTATTATTTGTCCTCGAAAAAACATCAGAACTTTCCAAAAAGGCCAATATGTGTTGATCATCATCAAATACCTGAAAGTGTCTAACATTATCTGGAATAGCTGGGATTGAAATCAACTCAACTAAAAACCTCTTTAGATCAAAATTTTGCATGGGTTCCAATGTGCTAGCAACAACAGCTAGAGCATCTACAATTTGATTAGCTTCCCTAGGGATCAGACTAATCCCAAAAACATCAAAATCTTCGATTAAATTCCAAACCCTATTTCTATACGCAACCAATCTTTTGTTATGACATGTTTATTGGCTACGTACTTGCTTTACAAACACCTCAAAATCTCCCATAACTGTGAGAGCAGTGACCTTCTTCTTATGAGCAAACATAAGACCCCGAGCAAGTGCTTCATACTCAGCCACATTGTTTGTGCAACCCAACTGCAATCTATAAGAAGCAAAGTAAGTTTTCCCTTTCGGGTTAGTTAGCTCAATTCCTGCTCCACTTCCTGCTTTAGATTTGGAACCATCAAATTTAAGAGTCCATAATTGATCCTTGGCTGGGAGTTCTTTCTTTTTAGTGATAACAGGGGATGACTTACTTGAGATGTGTGGCAGCACAGACTTTTTCTGTTTATCAGAATTTAACTCAAGACAAAGTTCAGTTGAAGATTTTTCTATGTTTTCAGCCTGCTCAAAAATCACTTCCTAAACACCCTCTTGGGTTAAATTGCAATCCAACTCATTTCTCATCAATGCCTTGGGTATTGGAAAATTATCTAGGGTAGGTGTATTAAATAGGAACTAGGACACCTCAACATCTTGTTGGATTTCAGAACATACAACCTGAGTCTGTTCTTCTGGTGAAGAACCTTCCTGTTGAGAAGGACTAGCCCATGTCAGAATAGTTGCATCCTTAACTTTGAAAGAAAACTCATTGATGCGGGTTTGGGCTTGTTTCTCTTGACATATCTGTTGAGGCTGATCTACATGACTTAGAATATCTAAGCATGATTGACATGTTAATTCTGAATGATTATGATAATGAATTCTACACCAATTAGGAAGCAATAAACTACTCAAATCAGTTTCTTCTCCTAAAACCAACTTATCTTGTTGCAATTTCTTTATCAGAACTTGCTGGTTGATGCAGGTCATTGGGTTACTATGTTCTAGGGGCAAAGTATCCCTAGGACTGACCATAGAGAAAGTAAGGACTTCCTCTTGTTTGTAAACTCCTATCTCAGTCTCAAAATATGCTACTTCATTTGAAGCATTATATTCTGTAATCATATGTTTGAGTCTAGGTTCACTTTCAATCCTTATCTATGTTGCAACCCCTTTCCAGGGTAGCCACATGTGAGAGAAATCCAAGGACAAATATCCACCTATACTTTTCATTAGCTCCCGACTTAGAAGCATCCCATATGTCTTTGGGATATCAGCGACTTGGATATCTATATAGGTCTCGATCCTTGGATCTGATCCGACCTGTACATGCATGTTTTTCAGTTCACCTACAACATTGACCTCGGTTTTATCTAACTGAATCACTTTCTTGTTGGTCGAGATAGGACTCAATCCTATCTTTTTACATATTGAAAAGGGCATAACATTCCCTGATGCTTCAGAGTCTAATAAACAATTATGCAAATTCTTTCCAAAAATCCTTAAACTTAAAAGAAAAGGTGGGGTACTGGTCTTACCTTTATTAATGGCTGCATTTGTCTCCTTTGCTGGAGTCACTTTACCTTTTCTCTTTAAGCGATCTGTCTCCTCCAAGGCTTTCAATACCACCTCACGTTGAGCTGGGCACCACTTCATGATGTTAAAGAATGACAAGAATGTCTTTTGTCTCTGCAATTCTACAATGAAGTCAAATTCTGAATCATTCCTAAATTGATACTTAGGTAAAGGAGGCAAATTGCCTCTATTCTGAAGATTAGAAGGTCCCTTTGGTGGTGGTGGATTATTATTTGCATTTTGGTTTGGTGGGGCCATGTTGTTTGGGGGTGCAGATGTAGTAAATGAGCCCTTATTCTGATTTCTTAGAAAATGACCTCCTTTGGACTGAAAAGTTTGAGCATCATATACATCTTCCTCTGGCTCATTATCTCCTTACATAGGAAACTGATATTTTTCTTCAATAGTTTTATAAGTCATAGCAGTACTGACTGGCCCATTATCTTGATTGGAATTTCCTGCTGGAGGATGGGCATTGGCTTGTGCAATCCTTACAATCTTCTCCATTTCAGGGCAGTTAACTTCAGATTGTGCTACAGTAGCATGTAGCCTGCACTGATTAGTCATGAAATTGAGGTCAGCAACATTAGCAGTGTGTGGTCTCTCCTTACTAGACTGATAGTTATGGGGAACTCCCCCATTGTTAGGTCCAGTATTCCACTATCTATTTTTGTTGTTGTTGAACTTCTGGTTATATCCTCTGATCTGATTTTGGTAATTTTGGTTAGAGGAATTTTGACTCTAAAAGTTCCGGTTCCCATTCTGATTGGAATAATTTCCCTGATTGTTATAACCTCCCTGATTCTGATAATTCTGATTTTGGTTATGGGGAGGGTTTTGCCTAAGCTGTGCCATGTCATTAGACATTTGAGATAGAGTCTTCTTGAGAGTCTCTAACTCACTTGTCAGTTGGATAGTTAGCTCATTTTGCACATTCTGTACTATGGCTGGGGAATGAACATGGATTGATCCCCCCACTTGTTGTTGTGGATTTTGAGGTTGTTGGGAAGAATCTTGCATGCCATTACCGAAAAATGGCATGGTAGGTGGAGCTTGTAGCTTAGACACCGGTCCATATTGGGAGTAAGACATCCTTGGGACAATGTTGTGTAATGGTGGGTTAGGCATTGATAATTCATGGGAGGAAGAGCTACTCCTTAACCTCCTAGTTGCAAACTTATCTGTTGTTGCAACTTGATGGCCAGATGATAGACTTTAGACAAAGAGTCAATCTCACCAGGCTGATAAGTTCTCTGCAAGAATAGGCCAATTAAGGGATCAATAGCTCTTAAATATGCTTGTATGGCAATATTCTCAGCTACTAGATAAGGATCTTGCAACCTACGAAACATTCTTTGGAATCTAGTATTGAAAAAAGGTAGTGGCTCATGATGTTCCTTTCTTATTATGGCAAACTGGTGATACAAAATGGCAGGGTCTACATAAACCCAAAATTGATTAATAAATGCATTTTCTAAATCTGTTTAACCTAGGATAGATCCTCGGGGAAAATTTAAATACCAGTTATATGTCATATCTCCTAAACAGTAAGGAAACATTTTACATACCACATCTTGATGAGAAACTTGAGCTCGTGTGCAAGCATCTTTGAATGCTTGTATGTGCTCCTAAGCACTTCTTGATTCACAATGTAAATATTTAGGACACAACTTTTCTAGGTTCTTTGGTAAATCATGGATTCCTCTTGGAATAGTCCCTAACAGACAGGGGTTATTCACAAAGTAAGCCATGGGTGGGATTGGTTGAGCAAGCAATGATATAGGATGAATTGGTGGAGACTCAAGCCTGCTTGGTGGTGGTGATGTAGGTGGAACTAATGGTGGTGTAGGTGGATTTGGTGAAATCCAGGTGGATTAAGTGGTGGTGGCAAGGTAGGTATCAATATCCTATGAGCATGGGGTCTAGGTCTGACTGAGGTTTGAAGTTCTTCAAATGGTTTAGGATTAGTGGAGGATTTGAGAATCCTCCCGTATTTCTATAGTGAGAAAGACAAAATGTGAGCCAGCTTGTTCTTTCAGCCCTCCTTCTAGCACCAGATCTGTTGATGGTGAAAATGACATAAACAATGTTAAAACAAAATATTTCTACTCTATTTCTCCTGAAAAAGAAAGACAACATATAGTAGCCTAACTTCCAAGGTCCTGGTAGTTGGTTCTCAACTGTCTAGTGTCAACCAATTGGTCCATGCAACTATAATATTCAAGGGGCCTGTGCTAGTAACAAAGAATGCAAGCAATGACTCATTTTACTGAACTATTTTAGTAAATCAAGGGGGTTTCAAACAAAAGAAAAAGATAGATTAGAGGGTAAACCAGTAAACATGAACAAAACTCACCTAGCATCTAGACATATACCTTCAACAATAAATATTTTCCAATCAGATCAAGAAAACCAAAGCATGATACAATTCACAGAATAATCTATACCATTGTATGCATCTAAGGTGCTTATTTTAATTCGCTTATCACAACTATTTCAAAGAGTTTTTTAAAAGAACACACATTGATTCATTGCCAAGATCATAGATCAATAGACTTCAATAAATTTAATTCAATGATAATCTAACAAGATAATCCTTAAATCCGGCTTCTTCTAATGACTTTCATCACATAAGAAACAATCATGTTTTAGCACAATCACTAGCATACAGATAGATTATAACTCATCATCCTTATCAAGTAAAAATTAATTCTAACACCATATTGAATAAACCTATAATTTTATTTAACTGTAAAAATCAAGTAACAATGTATCTCTGTAATCACTACGAAAAATTCTATCTTCTAATATTAGGTGGCCAATTCTATTCTCTATCAGCTGACCCTTACAATATGATACCCAAAGGGTATTTATAGATATACAAAATTTGAAGTCCATTTCTATTTTAAGCTGATCCACCTTTTTAGGAACCAAAACTCTCTTGGAAACTCAGATCAATTTGATTTTGAGTTCTTACATTAAACATTCAGTTAAACTAGAGAACAAAAAATAGAAGAGAAAAAAGGAAGTCATGTGCTTCAAGAACTATTAGTGTTGCATGCAACATGCAAAGAAGAAGAAAGCCATGCATGCACGAGATTTATGCATGTGAAGTTGGTTCTGCAATAAAATCGTCATAACTAGGAAGACTTGTTGTAATACATCTAATTCTGGCCCATGAACCCAGCTGTCTTCAAACTTAATTCGCTCCAATTCTGCTACAGCAAACCCTCTCATATCCTTTATCTTTGTCAACTCTCTTTTAGCAGCCTTTATCTCTTCTTTGACGTCCATCAGTCGATCTATCACCAGATCTTCACCATCATCTCCTTTCTGCATGAGTCCTTTAAACTTTTCACCCAATTTCTCTTTTAACTGGCTCAAAGGCAGGCCTTCCTTTATTAGCATATTAACATCTACTATGATAGTGATGACCGCCTCCAACTCCTCAAATTGTTCAGTTAGATCCTTAACAGCATCTTGGACTTCATTTCTATGTTTGCACAAGAAATCTATTCTGAATCAGAGTATATGAGAGGTCTTTTCCACAAAATCTTTATTATCCTCCTCGAGTATTGACTGTTCAAGAAGAGTAGTCAAAGGCAATGTACTAACCTTCTTCAATTTCTGACTATATTCTTTATATTCCTCTTCCCGCTTCTCCAATGCTTCAATATATTGATGCATTTCCCCTATCAACTCTTCTATCCCTTTGCAAACTTCAAAACTTTCGACCAAAATTTCACCTACTTCTTGATTTAACTTGTCAACCCACCTATCTAACATCTCTGCTTTCCCCCTTACTTGTACTAAATCATCAACCTCCTTTTTGCTCAACAAAATTGGAGTCTCAATAGTAGCTACCTCTTGTGATCTTGGAGAAGAGACACTTTTCAAAAAGGAATGCAATTGATCTGACTGAGCCTTAAGCTCATATTTCTTTTGTTTATCCTTTAACATCCTTGACTTGGTTGTTGAAGCTACCACATCAATTAGACTCATCTTCTGATCTCTGGTAGGCCTTCGCAAGTTAATAGTACTTAATTGATAATCTGTTAACTGCACATCTCCTACCTCCTTTTTTGTCATCAGTATGGTACACTCAGCAACAATTTCTCCCTTGTCCGTGAGCTTGGTGGAGTGTAGGATCTTGGCCTTCTTTTTAGGAATTTCTTGTTCAATCTCCTTCATCATATCTTCCCAATTGAGAGGTTGTGAAGGTGTTACTGTTCTTTTCTGTAGGTCCAATTTCAGCCAAGTGGGAGCACATGGAGCAGTAGTCATCCTAGTGGAAGAAGAAGCAATAGTAGTAGTAGAGGGTGGTTGGACATTTACTTGGGGTTGAGAATCAACCCTTGGTTCCTCTTGTTGTTCTTGCACCACATGCATCTGTACAAGCTTTTTAGCCTCTTCCCTATCCTTTTTTTCCTATATCTTCTTACCTTCTTCTTCCTTCTTCAACCTCTCTTCTTCTAATCATTCTCTCTCCATTTTTTCTTTCTCCAATCTTTCCTTTTCTAATCTCTCCTTCTCTATTCTTTCCTTTTCCATTTTTTCCTTATCCAATTTTTCTTTCTCTAGAGCTTCTTTCTCTAGTTTCTCTTTTTCTAAAGCCTCTAGTTTTTCTTTCTCTAATCTTCTGCCTCTAAAGCTTTAAGCTTTTTTGCCTTTTCTTCTTCTTCTTGTTGCTTTCTAACCAGCTCTTCGGTGTCTTTTTCCTTTCGTAATTGTTCTGCTTCTTCTTCCTTTCGGTGAGCCTCCTCAGCAAGCTTTAACTTGGCAACCAAGACTTCTTTCTCCCTCCAGTGTCTTGCCTTCTCTTCCTCAAGGTCATGAATCTTTTGTATCAATTATAACTTATCATTTTCCTCTTTAACCTTGAGTTCATGTTCCTGTTGCCTTTGCTGCCTCTCTACTTCATCAGCTTTTGACTTAGCTTCAATTTTTTGCTATTGTAGTATGGCATCAATTTGTGTCTTGGCATCCATTAACTTTTTCTTTTCTATTTTTGCAGCTCGCTCTTCAGCAACCTTCCTGACTTCTTCAAACAATGCCCACTGATCCTCTTGTGTCATTACCAATTCAGTATCCTCCTCTAGAGGCATATTTTCTTGTATTCCTTTATCCGACAGTCTCATCCAAGTCTATTCGAACATCATCAATCTCTACCCATTTTCCCTTCATGGATTCAACTATGTTATAAAGAGTTTCCTTTAGCATCTCTTCACTTTGCTTTGTTGCAAGTGGGACTTGAGTAGAAGATTCACCTAATGTAGGTGTTGAAACAACTGATCCCATTTGAGCATCTCCTTCTTGTGTTTCTACTTCATCAACTGCTGCTTCAAGCTCTATTTCTTCAATGTCCAAAGGAAGGAGCTCCAAAGGCGCTTTAGGGGGTTTCTTTCTTTTGATTCTTTTATATCCTTTCCCCTTTATAGGAGCTGCTCCTTGAGGAGTTTTGTTTCTTAGAACCAACCATTGCACGCTTCTATCCAAGAATGCTCTTCCTATCTACTTAATATCAATAGTTTCCTCATTATCCCAGTCAATTGGATCCAGACTTTTAGTTCCTATATTTAAAGCTTCATAAGATTGATCCAATACAACTCCATCATCCACCAATGTGTCAAGAATGTCATTTTTGACTCCAAACTCTGACATGAGTGTGATAGGTAATCTTTCATAATTCTTCTTCCTCAAATCATACTCATCCTGTCGGTCATTCCAAAAATCTTCTAATAAATTAAAATGCTTGTCAAACACAAAAGGCAACAAGGAATTCATCTTACCCTTTGCGTCAAAATACTTACGAGCTATATATAAACCTAGCTTTAACTATATCAGCTCACTGCAGACCACCTTTTCTCCTACCAAATGCTAACAGCTATACTCATCCAACTTCATGGGGAACTTGTGACATCCTATCTTATGTTTTAATCCAAATAGAGCATTAACCCCAAGAGCTTGATATACAAACTCCATCAACACTATCCTATTGTTGCAACACCTTGGCAGCAAATGCGGATGGTCTTCAAAACCACCTAGCCTAAAATATGTAAACCTGGGGTATTGAATATACCAACATCCCCATTCAGGAATATGGCATCTTGACTCAATCTGTACCCTGCATCTCCATTGAGTTGATTAATGACCACATATATGAATGCATCATTAACCCTTCTGAATTGAGTCTCAACAACTTGTAGAGATAGCTAGTTATAATGCTCCCACACCTTCTTCTATCCATCTAACACTCCCATTATCCCCACTTTGTTTAGACCTGGGAAGATACCCAACCTTGTTGCTGCATACACAATGTAAGAAGTCATAAAAAAGAATTTAGTCTCCCTTATGATGGTCAGTTGATCATGAATAGCATCTGATACAATCATCGACCAATCAAACTAATGGGTGCCATTTAAAATTATCTGGATGAAGGGAAACATCCACTCCTTGAAATGAAAGGAATCTCTCTTCCCAAAATCCCTAGACAACATCATTATCAAATATGATACCTCCTTATAGAAATCTACCCTCGTTGGTTGGTCTACAAGCTTGGTTAGAGACTTCTTCTCTATCTTCAACCATTTTTTGTTCAAGTTTGACTTGTTGGATTCCTTATAATTTCTATATTTCTCTAAGGCCTCTGCCTCATCCAACTGCACCAAGTTCTTGGGATCCAGGACATTCAATATACTTTGAAACATATGAGGAGTAAGATCAATGATTACATTATCTTGGGAATCTATGCATTATCAGGTAGCTAGATTGTAAGCTCCTGCAGCTGTCAAGATTAACTCCGGGCATTGGATTGAGAAAGGAAACAAAGTGATATGGGCCAAGCTGGAATCGATAATTCTTTGTGTCCTCCCTACTATATCTTCAGCAAAGGTTTCTAAATACAACTCCTCAAAATTTTTATTGGCCCAAGTTTGTGTCGGTGATGTTTGACCAATCTGATTCTACTTTGCTTACTTTGACAACAGGACTCCTGTGATTATACCTCAAGGTATAAGGTAATTGTTATGGTTTGATCTTCTTTGGTTTAGGTGCTGCCTTTGATTTTCCTACAGGTCGGTTCCTTTGGGAGGCTTCTCCTGATGTTCTTGACATCCTCTTAGCTTTCCTTCAACAAAACCTCTAGTTAGATCCTTGAATAAAACATCTCAAAATGTGTCTTTAAAATCATATGTTTCAAATATATATCAAAGGTGGAACTAGGCAGGAAACATCTTAAATAATCCTCTTTTAACATACTACCTGGCTCTGAGCAAAAACTGTCATTGACATTCTACTAACTAGAAGTGGGCTCGGAGTCGGAAGTGAAATAGTGATCAGAATCAGAACTGGAATGGAAACTGATTCGGTTTCCTTCAAATTTTCATTTTTCATATTCTATTTCGGTTCCGCTTGTGCTTCCGCCAAAGTTAAAATTTTCATGAAAGAAAGCTTCTTACTACAAGCGGAGTTAGAGATGAGATGGAAAATGGAATTGAAAATAATCATAAGACTCATCAAAAACTCTAAATCAATTCTGATCCTGCTTCCGCCTATGTTGACCATGATGTCATCAATGATTTTAACCATTTAATGCATAACTCTCTTATTAAAGACTAAGGTCATATTAAAAGAAATAAGGCTTAAAATATATCATGAAAGGACCACACCCATATGACCGTGGGGATGACTGTGTTTTAGGGCATCATATTTGATTATTTTAAACGTGATCACATAAACACATAAAACCCTAATATAGAAAACGCGATATAAAAACTAGGGCACGGATTTAACCCCTCTATTTTAACCAGACGAATGCGTAAATAAAAATCCTAAGTAAAAACAAGATCTCACAAACCCTAACTCACTGATAAACATAAATTAATCTACATTACTAGTGAACCCTAATTAAATCTACATGTTTAAAACCTAACGCAGCATGACGCGATCATGACAAAATGTGAAAACGACCGTGCCCCAACTCACTATAAAACCAAAAATGCAAGCACAAAAATGAAACCAAGAACAAAAAAAAAACAAAGAAAAATAAACACACCATCCTACTGAGATGAAAAACTTGCCCAAAGATCTAAATCAAACAACACGAACAAAGAACACGAAAGCAAATAAAATAAAAATGAGAATAGGAACCCTACCTCGAATGCAAAACCTGGCTAACCTTCTAAATTGATTCGAAAGAAACTATCTCATCCTCCTTCAATCGATTCACTCAGATGAACTCCACAGCTACTCTATTTCGCTCTTTGATTTCTTAACAATGATAATAATAACACGTTTAATCCCTAATCAAGGTAAAAATTAGATTTTCTACCTACACATGGCAGCTGTCATTAACGCATTAAATACAATTAAGCGGAGTCAGAACTGGAGAAGAACAAACACTTCACTACAGTGCAACTTCAATAAAAAAAGTAAATGACCAAGAAATGGTGGGAGTGGAATCGGAATTGAAACTGATTCAGAAACTTAAGTAATTTACCAACTTCGTTCCCGTTCCGGGTTCGGGTCCGCCAACAAAGCACAAAACGAAACCAAACACAAAAACAAAAGGAAAAGACCGAAATAATAAAACTTAACACAAGGACTTAGATTAAAACCAAAAGTTCAAAAAGTGGAGGTGAAGACGGAATGGATTCTGATTTTGCAATTTTGAATAAATAACAACTTAACTTCCACTTTGGTTCTGGCTCCGATAAAGACAAAGTAAAAGGCCAAAAAGAAAGACTTTCGGGATGGGGATCGAAACGAGTTTTGAAAGAAGTTTCAAAAGTTGATTTGGTTCTGGCTCCGATTCCAACAAACTAAACCAAAGAAAAAAAAGTGTTGGAGACAAAAGACTCCAAACTTTGTTTGAAAGACAACAAAAGATAAAAACACAAAAGGTGGACCCATTTTGACCAAGGCAAAAGATGGGGTGGTTATGCAAGGCATAAAAATACCGACACAGGGTCTGGGACCTGATTGAAGGCTTCGAAGCATTCAACATCCAAGCCATACCTAGAGAGCATAACTTCGGAGTAGACTGAATGGAAACTGTTGGATCTCAGTTTGAGCTAGCTTTTGAGTTAATTAACAACAAAAATTCAGTGTGAATGATCGTGTGGCCTACAGTCCCAAATAATGATCAAGACTGGCAAGTTTTTGATAGCGATGCTCATATTACATCATTTCTCCAGTTGTCCGAAGAATTTTTTGACCAATTACAGCCGAAGATCGTTGAGGCCTATGAGGATCAAGTAATCTAGCTAAAATAAAACAAGCTCCCAAGGGGTTTCGTTACTCTTGAGAGTATTTTTGATACTACTGACACAAGGAAAGACAAGAGAAATCTTGTAGCTGATAAAGATGACTATACCGATGTGCACATCGGAGAAGATAAAAAGCTTAAGGTCAGAAAAGGAGTCTCGCAAAAGAATAAAGAAAGGTTGAAACATTTTTGAGAGAAGTATCTGAGTGCGTTAGCATGCTCATATGATTATCTTAAGGGATATGATCTCGGGATTATCCAACACACCATTGAGTTACTAGAAGGAGCAAAACCCGTGCATCAACGACAAAGGCCAGTAAATCCAAAGATCGAGTTGCTAATGTCACAAGAATTAACTAAGTTGATTGCATCTCAGATAGTGTTCCTGATCAAACACAACACTTGCGTGTGTAACCTGGTGCCGGTCTGGAAGAAGAATAGTGATATACAGTTGTGCATTGACTTCCGAGACCTGAATAGAGCATCCTTGAAGGACCACTACCCTTTGCCTTCCATGGAGGTAATTCTACAAATAGTTGTTGGTTCTGAGATGTTTTCAATGCTGGATGGTTTGTACGGCTATAATCAAATTCATGTGAAAGAGGAGGACCAACACAAAATAGTGTTTACTACTAAGTGGGGGACATACGCTTATGCTAAAATGCCCTTCGGACTTTCAAATGTTGGAGCCACTTTCCAACGAGCTATGGATATTTCCTTCAAGGATATGATACATAAGATCATTCTTATTTATCTTGATGACTTGACAGTGTTCTCAAAATCCATCAAGGATCATTGTGATCATCTTGAGCTTGTCTTCTAGAAATTCCAAGAGTTTGGGATTTCTTTGATCCCAAAGAAATGTGTGTTTGGGGTCCCACAAGGGAAGTTGTTGGGTTATGTCATCTTGAAGGAAGGTATTGCCATCGATTCGGAAAGGGTTAAAGTGATCAAGGAACTCCCTCTACCTTTCAACCAAAAAGGAGTTCAATCTTTTTTGGGAAAGGTTAACTTCATCAGCCGGTTCATAGCAGACTTCGTAGGAATCGTTCGACCCATCACCTTGATGTTGAAAAAAGACCAAATTTTCAAATGGACAACGGAAGCTAGAAAATATTTCGAACAGATAAAAGAGGTCATCTATTCTTCTCCCATGTTAGTTAATCTTGATTTTTTGAATGACTTCATTATGTACTTCTTTGGTGGTAGCATGAGTATGCTACTATCTTGATGCAGAAGGACGATGAAGATAAAAGATAATCACCTATTGCCTTCTAGTCACGCACTCTGAAAGATTATGAGCTAAAGTAAAACTTTGTGGAGAAGCAAGCTTTTGCTATTGTAAAGGGGCTGAAGAATTTCTAACACCTTATATCATGCAACAAGGTATTTGTTTGTGTGCCTCACCCTAGTGTGAGAGAATATATTATGGAAGGTGAAATTACTAAAAAGCGGGCTAACTGGATAACCAAGACTCTTGAGTATGACATCGAGATCAAGCCAGTCAAGACTATGAAGGGGAAGGGGCTGTGTGAATATTTGGTAGAAAAAAATGAAGCAATTACTGAGTCTGAAGTCCCATAACCCATGCTGCTAAATGAAGAGAGCTCCAAAGATGATTTGGCTGGATGCTAGAATTAATTTTATACAAATAGGAAGGTATTCGCCCAACCTCCCCTCATTTAAAAGGCATTTTTATCGATTGCAAAATAATGGTTATGTACTATTAGAGGGAGTTCTTTTCAAGATAAACTTTAATGGCGTGTTGTTACAATGTGTAACACAAGAGCAATCAAAAAAGATATTGGAGCAATAGCACAGTGGCCCAACCGAAGGAAATTTATTAGCGAAAACTACTGCAATCAAGATTATGTGTGTTGGTTATTTATGGCTGACATTATTTAAGGACTCGTATTCATTGGTGAATTCTTGCAATGAGTGTCAATTTTTTGTTGGGAAAAGGAAAAATGCTGCCATGCCACTGAAACCAATTGTTGTGGAAGAACCATTTGCTCAATGGGGTCTTGACTTTATTGGCATGATCAATCCATTTTCATCAGCTAGACATAGGTGGATCCTGATGGCAATTGACTATTTCACCAGATGGACTGAGGCTGTACCATTGAAGAATGCAACAGAGGCATAAATCATGAATTTCCAGGAGGAACTGGTAGCCAGGTTTGGCCCACCAAAGAAAATTATATCAGATAATGCTAAAGCTTTTCTCAACTCCAAAATTAGCTAATATTCACTAAAGTATGGAGTCTTCCTAAAGAAATCTTCTAGCTACTACCCACAAGGGAATGGCCTTGCTGAATCTACAAACAAGAACCTCATTAGGCTGATCAAGAGAATAGGTTCAGAACATCAAAGGGATTGGCATAAACACCTCTGGACAACACTATGGGCAGATTGTATCACGCCCAAGAAAATATTGAAAACATCTCCTTACAAGATAGTATACGGGAAGGAGGCGCTATTGCCAATCTCTATGGAAATCCTTGCAATCCAACTACTCAAGTCTCTTGATATTGAAAAAAATGGAGCAATGGAGGTATGGTTTTCAGAATTACTTGAAGTTCTAGAGAAACAAGAGCACGCTCTCGAGGCAATGACCAACCACCAATAGGCGATAAAGAGATGGTTTGACAAGAAAGCATCTGACTAGGTTCTACAATGTGGAGACTTGGTGCTCAAGTTTAACGAGTGCGGAGCAAAGCCTGATCAACATGGCAAGTTTGATAGTCTCTGGGAAGGACCATTCAAAATCACATAATATAAGAAACGTAACTCATTTGAGTTAGAAACAATGGAGGGCGAGGCCTTGGGTATTCCAGTTAATGGAATACACCTCAAAAAATTTAATTAATTCGACTTTTGCAATAAGTGTGTAAATATGTATATATTTTCCTTGCTTTGTTAGTTTTGGGTTATTCTCAGTGCTTTCTTAGATCAACAACTACATTGATGCAAGGATTTAAAATAAAATAAGGAAAAGAGCCAGAATATGGAAAATACATATATTGTATTAATTATAGAAACATTTACATCTGTATACATCCTGACTTAACGGGGCCCTTAATCATGTTCCAAAATACATATATATATATATTGTCACTGAAAAATATTGCAGAGAATGTTTCAAATACAATAGAAAATCTTTCAAGATGAAGTCATTGGTTGGTGTGCCTAGTGTGGCTGCTGATTTTGTAATAATTAAATGCAAAGGCTCACGAAAAGATATGGCGATGCTAATTTTGTGCTTTTCACAAG
Organism: Sequoiadendron giganteum; assembly: GCA_007115665.2. Classification (NCBI taxonomy): domain Eukaryota; kingdom Viridiplantae; phylum Streptophyta; class Pinopsida; order Cupressales; family Cupressaceae; genus Sequoiadendron; species Sequoiadendron giganteum. Next base: position 309,983,689 of record CM021107.1, on the reverse strand, counting down.
AAAAAATAAGAGCCACCATATGTGAAGTCATATCTCTTAAATGTGTAGAGTCTTTTGGAAAGTTGGCGGTCTCTTCGCATGCATGAAAAGGGTTAGTGGTGCATGGTATAACTAATGTGAAAATATAACATGTACCCTTTCTAGTCCAATTTTCTCAAAAATCAAAAAGATAGATAGGAGCATGCAGAGGGCATTAATTGTGCAAGGTTGACAAAGTGTTAACCACTTGATTCATTTGTAAAGATAGAGAAGGGCTTTCAAAATATAAGTTGCAAAGTTTGTAGACTTCTTCGAAGACATAAGTAAAATGGTTGAAATTGCAGAGAGCTCAACTCAGGCCGTCGGCACCGAAAGCATTAAAGAATAAAGAATGCAAGTGTCTTGCATGAATATTTATGCCCAATATTCTTATGCAACCCCAGGTATTCCAGGAAAGCCTTCGTGGCCCTACACTAAGCTACCGAACCAAAAAGTGTTAATCGTGGTTTCTCCTAGAAACCAGGCCTTGGTTTCAAAAGATTGGGATAATGTTCGAGATCTAGAGTTATCTCAGAACCCCAAAAGCTTAAGAGAGGCTGCATGTGAAAAAATGAAAAAGATCACTGATCCTTTTCATAGATGATTGTGGAAATGTGGGATTCCTTAGTATATGGTCCCTTTGGTACACCTTTGCCCAGAAATTGTTGCTACCTATGCTAAATTTGTTGATGCCTAGACATGAATTATAAGCGAAAAAAATTTCAGGGTGGTAATCTGTCACCAAGCCCTCCAGGATATATTGTGCATTCTTTTTAATGCTCTTGAGGGTGTTGAGGATTTTGATATTTCCAGACTGCAAAATTACTGGAGGATGCTTGGGTTGGTGTAACAATTTTTTAACACCGAAACGGGTAAGCCATTAGATAACTCCATCCCTCCTAGCTTCCCTCTTAGTCTGGATGCTTTTAAAGTAGGTTCAGCCTCTATCTTCTCAATGTTGGCATTGGTATGTGGATTGGATACAGATAAGGAAGTCTTAGACTTCCAAATGAGTCTTAGATTTATGCTAAAAAAGAATACCCAAGCTCTGCCAATGGACTTTGCAAAGGTCATTGTAGAAGGGATGTGCCAATAGCTGAGGGAGTTCGAACTTGGTTCCAAGTTCAAGTATTCTTCTTTCTTTACCTACATGATTTTGCATCAGAACCCAATTTTTTTTCTGCAATATCTACCCCTCACAGTATTTGATGAAAATGGTGCTAGAAGGCCAGTTTTGACCTGGACTCCTATCCTCTCAATTTTTTTTTACTATTACATGTTTTTAGACTCATTCCTAGCTCCAAATTTAAGAGCTTTGGATCATAATGGAGGTAGTATGTCTGGTCACTTGATGTAGAAAAACATATCATGGATGAAAGGTCCTACACCACCTTGCGATTGGTTCTTCGGTACGAATTTCACAATGCTCCGTATGCAGGGTTTTGTCCGGGAGCCTTTTTGGCTCCTGCATTTTGTTTCAGATAGGGTACTAGCCTTGGAGGTTTTCAAGTAGCTGTGCAATATTGAGAATGATTATTGGGGAGGAAAGCATCTGACTTCCCATTTGACACTGCTAGTCATGTTTGGCTCTGTATCATTGGTCAAAAAGAAGAGCTTGAAGGTACATAGCTCTGAAGTTTTGTACTCTAAGTTGGGCCACCTTGGGTTAATGGTTATCTGTGACACATGGTAGTATAATCCATAGGGTAATTTGGGAGAGATAGGCATTAGGATCCCTCACCAGCCTCAATCATTTTGGGACCCTCAAAGAAATGCAGATGAGGGAAATGAGGGATTGTATGTCGGCCTTGAGTACATCCCTTTTGGCTCAGGTTGACCACCTTGGCTGATTTTTTATCACATAATGGTGAAGCCGAACCCCAGCCACAAAATAAATCAATTTCTCTACAACTAAATAAATAGGCTCCATTGGAAGCCTGAAAGGATTAAAGATTTCTAGATTTGTAGGAAGGAAATAAAGAAGACTAATGGGCTCTTCCAGGAGGTGGACTCAGACAACTAGTTTGATGATATTTGGTGTCACAAGCATTCAGAAAGTGAGGAATCTCTTAACTCTTCAGGTTCCAAAAGGTTCTATGAGGTAGAAAGTGTAGCTCCAGAGCATGAAAAGGAGGTAGCCCAAAAGGCTCCCATAGTTGAAGAAGATCCTGCATGAGGAGAGGTAGTCAGTGTAAAAAAGTCATAGCATGAAGACTCCTTAAATACATAACTATCAGAGCCTACTAGCTCCTCTAGATTAGGCATGAAGAGGCCGAGATCTTTTAGATGCCACCGAAAGCTTATTTTGGACCTAGATGATTCCCTAGAGGAGAAGAGGCCACAAATGGAGGAATCAGGAAGAGGAGAAGAGTTGTAGTGTGAAGAGGTGGTTGTATCTGCTGCAGGTCTTTGGGAAACTCAGGTATTTTTTCCACTTCTTCTCTCTTCTATGTGTTTGGTCTCCTCTGCATCTGCCCATACCATGTCATTCGTGCCAGCTGTTCCTATCACTAGTTACCTAGGGAAGGTCAACATTAATTCCCATAGGGGTCCCCTTTCATCTCCTACTATGTCTACTACCCATGAAGCACAAGTAATGGTACCATTTCCTGACCCTCTGAGTCAGCAGTTTATATCTCTAAGGCCTTAGCATCAGGTAAATACTTCCAACACTCCTTTTTCCCACCTTTTTCCCCAGCAACTATTACTAGGCCTAGCAAATCCATCAATACATTCAGTACGCTGTCTTTCTCACTAGAAATTCCGCGTGAGTCTCCTTTTGCTAGTGCATTGGGTATTTCATCCTAGAAATATTTCATGCAGGTGGATGCAAGAAAGGGTGCTCGGGCTAGCCGAATTCAAAAAAAGAAGGGAAAAGGACATAGCCAGACTTGTAGAGCCCCTTTTGCAGACTGTGTTCAACAAAAGCCAAAATTCGTTGATGTTTGCAAATTTCACACCCATTGTAATCAAGTCGGTCAGAGAAATGAAACCAAGTGATTATTCTATCAATGTCGTAGGGCTTGACTTGTAGCAGGCTTGTCCATAGGATAAGGTTGAGTTAATGGAGAAAAATCAAAGGGTGGTGATAACGGATTTCCTCAAGCTCAGTCACCAAATGAAGAAGAATGATGAACAAATAAAGGAGATGAAAGGAAAAGTAGAGATCTGGTTAAACAAGCATAAGGGCCAAGAAGTTGAAATCAATCGTCTACAGAGTGAAAGGAATGTCTTTGAGAATAAATTCGCCGAGCTTCAGGCCTTGGGTGTGGAAGTTGTTTCGGCCCTATGAAGATAAATTGAGCAATTTTGAGCAACGAAAGCGGCCCTCCATGATGAATTGAGGCAAGTAAGTGATGGCATGAAATAGCTCTGACAGAGTACCAATGAGGAAGTAAATGAAATGAATGTTGCATTAGAGCAGGAAACAGAAAAACAAAGGCAGACCAAGTTAGCCTTGGGGGAAAAGGAGAAGGAGGTTTCTACTCTGAAGAGTCAGTTATCGGGCATGGAGGGAGGTGTTATGGAATTGAGGGCGGATTTGAGTAGCAAGGCTACAAAATTAGACCTTTTGAAATCCCAACCTCCTATATCCCAAATGAACTCACCGAAGATAGCCAAAGAGCTACATGCAGCATACTGGGATAAGGTTAAAACACTATGCCTTACATTGTAGCCCACCCTCAAATTTATGGTATAGGCTACTAATCTATGTAGAGTTGTTAGTGAAATGATGCAATGGGTGTAGAAAATGACTTTTGATAAAGTTCTAGAGGCCAAGCGGTTGTTAGGAAAATTTTATACTGCTTCTGATGAGGCATTAAGCAGTGTGGGGATCGAGGACCAAACATCGGTGGCCATGTGCGTAAATATTCTCATCTCTATGCATGAGGCCATCTAGCATGTCAGAGAGTGCAAAGCAAGGCTAACTCTGATTACCCATGATATGCAGGAAAAAGTTTCCCACCTAACTCAATGAGGGCTTCCATCACCCTTCATGACTGATCAAACAGTGGTAGACATTGAGCACATTATTGAGAAGATTAAGGAGAAGAAGCAGAATTTATCAATTTTCCAATCCTTTGATCAATCTCCAACTACCACAAATATTGAAAACATGATACATCAGCTGGCATAACTCTTGTTCTAGCTTGAATCAGAGGCAAAGGTATCTGGTGGATTACCTTTTAAGGCAATTATTGATCTAAACATGGCGCATGAAAATCTACGTACTCTCTCTGCACCATCAAATGAAGTCTGGACATTCCTTCAAGCTACCCTCTCTCAGCTGTGAGTGATTGTGAAGGAGTTGGATTGGTCTATGAGACCAGAGATTCTGGGGTTCTTCATTCCGTAGGAAAAATGTCCTCGTGAGTAACCAAACTATGAATATTTATTCACACACCACTTTTTCCTTCATGGTTTCTCTTTATTCTGCATCTTCACCTTTTTGTTTTGGTATCGCTCACAGCTTCTCGGCAGTCACCACGTGGTGTCCTATTAGATCTTTCTTTTGGGTCATCTCACCTTCCTTTTTCTAGGCTCCGTTTATTTGACATGTGGCCTCCACTTGTTTCTTCCTGATTTGGGCCCACACTGTAGTTTCCTTTGCTAGTAGGTTTTCCACGCAGCACTTATTCATGCATCCGTTATCTCGGGTTCGACGCTTGTGCATTGGTCTTCATTTTGATGTCGTGTGTTCTCTTTTTCTGCTGTTGTTTGACACATGTCTCTTTAGGATGTGCCTACTGGCATGTTGCTAGATGATCTTTTTGTTGGTTCCGGCTCAAGAAAATCTCATTCATTGATGGCTTCGTGGAAAGCATATTTCTTCTTGGGGTCCTCAAGCAGTGGACTGGCTTATTTAAGCAGTCTTTTCTTTATTTTATTGTTTTGTTGTTAGATGGATAAAATTTTCCCGAGCACATGGAATTAGCCTCTATAGTGTTTTCTTTTGAACTTGAACTCATAGACTGTGCCATTCAATTCAGCCTTTCTGTTTTCATGTATTTAATAGGACATTAAACTATGCTTGTATTTTCTGAAATATATGAACATCTATTTCAAGATTTTGTAATCTTTATGCAACTTAATATAATACAAATCATGTTGCTACTCTTCTATGTTAGCTTATGTTGTATGGGTTATATTATGAAAATAGTTTGATGTTCTTATGTTTGCAGTGTTGGGAATCATCTATTTGATAAACACTAGTTACTATTCAAGTCTTTGTATTAGCATTGTGCTTAATTAATTCCTTTATGATCTAGAACATCACCTCAGCTTAGGTTTGTTTATTTTACGTTCATCTTCTTACCCTTTTCCTCCCCCCCCATAAAAATTGAAGAGCCGACTTCGATAAAACCATGAAGGTCACTTAGCTACGTCCATAGGTCCCCCAATAGCTAAGTTTCCCATAAGGCTGCTGCCTGCAAACTTTTGCGTCAACACTAACTATTACAATAGATCAAATCTTGTAGAAAATGAATTTTTGTTTCACTTCACTTCAAATAATTTTATCAATAATTTTTATGGATTTTCTTATCATTCTACACATAGATTTGGGTGCAATTGATGAAGCCCTTTAGAACAATTATTTTTTTTGGTACAATTCCAATGATTGATAACATATTATTAAACCACAAGATGAATTTTCTGAGATTGGAGGATGTAACATGACTCTCTCCCATGTGATTTATCATGCATGTTTTTCATGCCCTAATTGCAAATCTATGTAAGGGCATTGAATCTTCATTAGGTTTTTGTATATGCAAGGGGAAACTTAAATATCCAAGTTGATTTATGTTTTATGTGTAACTTGTGTATATGATTGCAACTCAGATGTTAGAGTTGGTTCATAACTTATAATGGTCATGTAAGAATTTTTTAGAAAATCAATATATGACAACTTTCATCTTGTTTCACAATATGTCTCCACTAATTATTTACAATTTTTTGGATTTAAGGAAACCCTAAATACTCATATTTACAAAATTTTGTATCAAACCTCAATTTGGATCTAAGGGGTGTAGTAAAATATTTAATTTCATACATGTGTATGTTGTGTGAAACCTTTAAAACTAATAGGTGAAGCTTTAAAATACTTTACAAATTTTTATGTCAAGATTACATTATTGGTTTAAACGGAATTTGAGGGTTGGAGATCTATAAGATAGATCCAAGTAAAACAAACATATGAAAGTTATGGTTTCATGTAAGGGTAAGTGCATGGATCTGTGACACAATTTTGGTGCCATATTGCACTCACCAGATTTGGAGAGCGCCAAATTTGGTGCTTGCCAAATGGGTTGTTTCATTTGGCTATTGCCAAATTTGGCTCTCGCTAAATGTCATTCATGACTTTTGTAATGCATTTTTCAAAACTCTTTCATTTTCTCTTTCTATATTTCATGTATATAGGTAGGATGTTTGAGAGTGGCTTTAGATGTCTAGGAGTTATAATGCAAATTCTAGTTTTTGGAAGATCTTAAAAATTTCAGAATTAGTCAAATTTCAATAATCGGGAGGTCAAATTTCAGTAGTCAACAAGTCGTATCATCTTTCACTCCCACTCTCTCCTTCTCTCTTCTCTCTCTCTCTCCACTCTCTCTCTCTCCCTTCCTCCCTCTCTCCCCTCTCTCTCTCACACCCCTCTCTCTCCTCCCTACATCTACCTCCCTCCCTCCCCTCTCTAATTCTCTCCATCTCTTCTCTCTCTCTACATCTCCTTCCCTCTCTACTTATCTTTATCTCCCCTCTCTCTCTTTACCTACCTCTCCCTCCATCACTTTGTATCTCACCTATGTGTCCCTACCTATCCATTTCCCTCTCTACTCTCTATCTCTCCTCTCCCTCCCTCTTCCTACATCTCTCACTCACTCTCTATCCCTCTCTCCCCCCCTCTCTCTCTAACTCTCTCCTCTCTATCTCATAATTCTCTATGCCTCCCTCTCACTCTATCCTCTCTATCTCACCACTCTCCCATCTCTCTCTCTCTCTCACAAACCTTTATCTCCCTCCCTAACACTCCCTCCCTCCCTCCTTCCCTCTCTACTTCTATCTATCTCCCCTCTCCCTCCCTCCTTCCCCCCCTCTTTCTCTCTCAATTTCTCCTTTTCTCTATCTCAATTTCTCCTTTTCTCTATCTCACCATTCTCTCTCTCTCTCTCTCACTCACACAAACACCTCTATCTTTCTCCCTACCTCTCCCTCCCTCCCCTCTCTACTATATATCTCTCCTCTCTCTTTCCCTCTCTATACCTACCTCTCCCTCCATCACTCTCTCTCCATCCCTCTCTATATCACCTATGTCTCCTTTCCTACCTCGTTCCCTCTCTACTCTATATATCTCCTCTCCCTTCCTCTACCTATCTCTCTCTGTCTCTCCATCCCTCTCTCACTCTCTCACTCTCTCTATCTCACCATTATCGCTATCCCTACCTCTCACTCCCTCCTCTCTAAATCACCATTCTCTCTCTCTCACACACACTTTCTCTCCTCTCTAAATCACCATTCTCTCTCTGTCCCACTCTCCCTCCTTCCCTCTCTCTATCTCACCTATCCCTTTCTACTTCTCCCGTCCTCCAACCCCCATCTCTCTCTTTATCTCTCTTTCTCATTCTCTCCTTACCTCTCAACTCTCTATCTCACCACTCTCTCTCCATCTCACTCTCCCTCCTTCCCTCTCTCCCTCTTATCCCACCCTCTCTCCCTCCCTCTCTACCTACCTCTCCCTCCACTACCTACCACTCTCTCTACCTCTCTCTCTCCCTCCCCCTCTTTCTCTCTTACTCGCTCCTTCCCTCTATAATCTCTATCTCTCCCCCCTTCCCTCTCTACTCTCTTTCTCTCTCTCCCTTCCTCTCCCCCCTTCCTCTCCCCCCTCCTTTTCTCTCCTCTCACTCTCTCTCCCTATCACACACACTCATCTCTATCTCCTCATTTCCTCTCCCTCCATCCCTCCACTCTCTACTTCTCTCTATCTATTAGCTCTCTCTACATCTCCTTCCCTCTCTATTTATCTTTATCTCCCCTCTCTCACTTTACCCACCTCTCCCTCCATCACTCTATATCTCAACCATTTATCTTCCCTACTGTTGATGGTGTTTTTATGCACTTCACAACACAGGTGATGTGTAGGTGCATCACCTCTCTTGAAAGACAATCTTCCACAATCAAATTGCAGAACACTATCCCAAGGTCTCTCGGATGTCAGGTCTTGATAGTGCTTGGAATATATCAGTTGTTTGATGTGATTTTCTGGAATCAGATGGTGGTCTTACATGATTTAAAGCTGTAGGAGAATTGGGTCAATGAATGGAGCTCTTTGGATATAAAATTACTGCACTTTTTTGGAGGCTTAAACAACAGTCTTGGACTCCATTGTTTCATCAGATTTGGCTTTACAATGTGCAATGAAGCTCAGCACAGGTTGTTTCTTAAAAAAAGAAAGGAAAAAAGGGCAGGGAAGAAGGATTGTACCTGGACCTGCAACTACCGATGAACAATGATCATGGAGGTTCCTGCTGTGGATAGTTTCCTTAAATAGGATTTCACTTAATCTGAATTCTCACAATGTCATGAAATCTATGCTATCTTCTAAGGACTGCAGATATTCATCATTCATTTGCCATGTAAATGTGAACAAAGACAAAGTTTAAAGAGCAGCTATGAAATTACAGTCTAGGCTAATTTTAAACAGTCATTTACCAACAACAAATGACCAAAAGTATGGACAAGGAAAGGATACACACAACAGAAAGCTTCAAAACCAAAGACAACATACTAAGTCCACTAAAGCTAACTAAAGGATACTAGAACAAAAAATTAACTTGAAGTAAAGTTTTAATTAAAGGGAGAAGAATCATGAAACATGTAGAGAAACCCAAAAAATACACCAGAAAATGAATGTATTTTCTATTATAATTTTTGCAGCATGCCTTTACAACAACTCAACTCTCTTCAAATGAGAGGAGGAGAGCCCTATTTATAGTTTTCAAAATGAAAAATAAGTGGCCAAGATTCGATTCTATTGTGTGGCCAAGATTCACTTTACACTAGGGTTTCACCTACCCCCAAATATATTACATTTATAAAACATTTCTTGTTTTTTCCCTATTTTGTCATCTAGTGACAACACTGTAGCAATTTCATCTTTTTTCTATTTGCCCTTTGCTGCAGCTACTCTTTGAGGAATTCTTCATCAATGACAGGGTTGCCTTCGCACCTCTTTAAAGCTGCATACTCCATGAAACTCAAGATTAGTGGCTGGAATTTATCTACCTCCACGATATTCAATCACAGCACTTGGTAGCTCCATTCTTGGGAGTTGTTAATGAGCTTCTTCCAGTCACCATCATATTTGGCAACATTATCTCTGAAAAGTTTTGATTGGGAAAAGGTTAGGGCAGAAAAACTCATGAAATCCATGGTGATTTTAGATGACATCCCATCCTCCATGCTCTTTAAGAAGTATGGATTTACTCTCTTCGGATTAATTTCACCAGCGGGCAACTTGTATCCTGTCATTAGCTTGAGGTATTGAGCACAATCCTATCTGGCCTCCTTGGCCCATTCGATATCCGGAACCACCCATTCCAGAATCTGCTCCAGCTTTCCCTTTCGATGGTCAAAGTTTCGCTTCCACACATTCACTAACCAGTGGTCATCATCCTTGAGGGAAAGGTCCTTCTCCCAAACCCCGCTTGCAATGCGGGTATGGCCTCAATTTTTGGGTAGGCTGCACTGTACTTCATTGGGAGCCCCTTGTAGACTTTCTTCGTACCCTCAAGATTTCTCTGTACTTCTAAGAACCTATTTTATGTCTAGACAACCAAGCTGATACCTGTGTTTCCTATGTCAGATCAACCACTTGTGCCTTGAGCTCCTCCTTTGAAACCTTATCCTGTTCGATAAGATGCACCACCGTGGCAACCAATTCCTGGAGGTGGTCAAACTTTTTCTTCCTTGTAGCCACTCCCAAGTCGATGGTGGAGATGTTATAAGTTATTCCTTGTTCTCCAACCACTAGTGTTGATATTTGTACCGCCCTAGATCTGGAGGCATCCATAGTTACCTTTGATATGATCTTTGGCCTTTTCTCTTTCTTGGTGCTTATCTGTGCTCTGGCTATTATGACTTCCAACCTTGCCTTAGGATCCTTTAGGGTGTGAGTCTTTTGCTTCAACTGCCTTTCTAGCCAATCAGGTACTTGGGGCTCTTCCCTGGGTGACTCACCTTGGTTCTTGCAATCCTCAGTCCCGATTTTAGTGGATCTAATGACAAGGGCCCCCTTCTTAGTTCCTGCATCCTCCTTCTCATCAGAGTCCTATTTGAGCGTTATACACTTAGTGGGAGACTTGGTGCGCAATTGCTCGTTGGAGGGATCCTCCCTTTTAGCACCCTTTTCTTCTTCATTTTGTTTGTGTTCTAGTTCCCTGGGCTTATCTTCTTGCTCATCTTCATGGAGGGATGCTTCCTCATCATGTTCTGGGGTTTGGCCATGCTTTTCAGTTGGAGACCTGCTGCCTTCAGTCTCTGGAGTAGTAACTTCTTCATCCACCACAAGCCGATCTTTAGCTTCCTTATCTTCAATCTCCTTAAGCTGCTTGCTCCATTTGGCCTCAAGCTCGGGATCATGGGTTTCCCAGACTATCTCAGTGTCAAGCTCCTCGCTGTCCTCACTAGAAGATTCATAGGCCACCTGATCGATCTCCCGACGTTCGAACAAAGGGTGCTCATGGTATTCAAATTCTTCGTCTTCTGGCCTCTTCATAGCCTCTAGCTATTGTTGCTCAAGCTTGTCTAATATTTACAATGTCACCTCCATTCTTGGTGGTTCGGTAGGGGGAGGTAGAGTTGGAGTGTTGGCCATAGCCTGAGCTATTGTAGCTTGCACCATTGGACTAGTAAGCATCCCTGAAAGCTCAGATGGAACGTTTTGCATGTATTTTACAAAGGATTCCAGGAGGGTGAGGAAAAGCATCGTGGTAGTGGAAACAAAGGGAAGGGAAGGAGACATAGAGGAAGAAGAGACCAGCGAGGTTGTGGTGGAGGATGAATCCACCGGTATGACTTGCACGATTGGAGATGTGGAAGCAAGGTGGACAGAGATGTGCATCGCAAGCAGGGAGGAAGCGAAAACTGCAAATGAAGTATGTGGGGTGGTGGCAACAATAGCATGATTTGTAGCAAATAGAGACCTCGGCGAGTCAGACTCTTCTCCCTTGATCCAATGAAGTGGACCTTTGGGTATCACAGACATCTCTATGCCTCTGATTGTTTCCCTTTGTTTCTTTGGTGGCTCACCCTCTGATGCCTTTCGGGCATAAACCTTTGGATTGGGCAACTACTCACTAGCTTGTTTTCTCTTTTTGGTTTTGACTGATGGTGGGTTTTGGATGTTTCCCCAATTGTAGCGGTGGCCGCCCCACCATTGGAGCCACTCAGTTCACTTTCGAGTCCCTTAAATGTTAAGGCAACTCCTTGTTGCTTCAATCGGGCTACCTATTGGTCGATCCACACCTTTGTTCAGACCTTGATGGGTTTGGTGAGTTTGTCGAGGTCATCAACCTCTCACTCATCCCAATCAATTATAGGAAATGGAAAATTTGCTATGACATCATATCCCGGATTGATCACCATGCTTTCATCCTCTTCAAGTTGATCAAGAATTGGGAAAATGTTTATTCTCCATACGTAGAGGGCAGTCATGCGCATGTAGTGCCATAGTCGCACTTCAAGATCATCTCTACAATTAGCCCATAAATCCTCAACATTGTGGAGTTGGGCATACTCCCATACCAATGCCTTTCTAATATGACCATACGGGTCAATTTGGGGCTGAGCTGTATGTTGCCGGAAGTGGTATTCGACCAAATCCCTTTCTGAGTATCCCGCACACTGGGAGGTATGAATTTTATACATTCCTTGGCCGAGTCCAATGGGGTAAGGTGTACTCGCCAAATGCTTGCTACTCAGGATATTATGAATGTGTCGTAGCTACCAAGTCATCTCCAATAGTATAATCCGATCATTGGGGTATCGAGGCAACTTGTTTGGTCTTTCTATAAATCCTTAGGCACATATGTAAGTGAACTTTGGAAATTGTATATATAGAAAGGCGTATTGCTTGAGGAGGGCCCTGGCACTGTGGGAAACTCTTCTCTGAAAGTCACCTCCTAGAGACTGAATGATGTAGGTGATGAATGCATCATTCACCATACAATAATCCCTCTTGAAGTTTTGGTACTCCAGTTGAGGGTACTTATCATAAGGTTTGAGCTCTGCTCTCAATGCCTCACTCAGTATTGTAGTCAATCCATGATAGTGCCGCCGATCTACGAGGGAGTACACCAAGTAGGATGCCATGAAGAACTTGGAGGTCTTCTTCAAATTTGTTAACTTTTCATGGAAGCAATCACTGGTTATCTCCCTCCAATAAAAGGCTGTGCCATCACTGCGGAGAATTTGCTCCGCAAAGTAAACCATCCACTCCTAGAAGAAGGCCGTAGTAGGAAGACCCATTACTCAGCTTAGCAAGGTCACAAGGTCATGGTAATCTTAGAAGAAATCACTATGAAAAATCTCATGAGGGAGCTTGCCGACACTACCTCGCTTATCCTTCAACCAGTACTGATTGATTAGTTTCTTGCATTTCAATGGATTCTACTCCCATAAATCCTTGCATTCTTCTATGGTGGGGGTCTCCATGCTCTTAAAGGCAGGGATGTGGAAAGTTGCTATTATACCAGGTAGAGACATATCTACAAGGACATTCCCATCTTGATCCATTATGGTTCTGGTCTTAGGCTGATATGCCTCTACACATGCCATCACCAATTTCGGGGCCACCAAGGCTGGTGGAAAGCCTATAGCTTTGGCAAGTCTACTGCTCCTTATCAATCTTCCTTTTTCTGTTTTGGGATTCACCCCGACTCTTTGTGTAAACTCATCAATATCGACCTGACCGATATTGGTAACCATGACATCTCTCCAAAGAGTAGTGATTTGGGACTGTAAGGGCACCCCTTGAAACTTGTATTTCATTTTATCCTTATCCTCCTTGCCCCGGGTGCCTTGGCTATTCCTTTCCCCTTTTCCTTGGAGGCACAAGAAGTTCCTGTGTCGGATTCCATAAATCCTGCACAAACGATAGGGATTAGCAACATTATTGTGGGAAAGCGGCCTTGGACAAATCCCTGCATATGAAGGTTAGATCTACAATCTCCATTCATATTTGATAATTGTCTAGCATTTGATAAAACATCATTAGAAAGCAAAGTAGGTGACTGGGACTTCTAGGGTCAGAGTTCCCTTGGCAAAATGTAGTTTGGAAGGCCAAATGAGGCATGGGACTCCCAAAGGCACTTCCCAATGCTGGATCTATTCAATTAAGGGTTGTCGTGAAAGAAGACCTAATTTTAGAAAGTGGGTCAAAGTCCATTTTGGATTTGGAGGTCATTTGAGCCTTCATTTAGGCATTCAAGTATTAGCTGCAGGAAGGCCACCTGAAACGGTGCAGGGAAGATGGATCTTTGGCCACCAGATTCTGGAGCTCAGATCGCGGTCATCAGGAAGCAGTTACGGGTCAACCGTCTAGGATGATGAAATGTTAGAGGCAATCCAAGCGTGGAATTCTAGAGGGTAATCCCCAGAGACAATTTTAGGAGTTGGAAAAGCTCGGCGGTAGACCAAGGGTCGGGACCCGGTAGTTAGAAAGATGGAAAAGTTCGGTCGTGTAAAAGGGTGCCGACGGAATGGAATCCCGGAGATGGAATTTCGGAGTCCGGGGTCTGAAGGGTGTTTGGGCGTAAGTTCTTCATTTGGATTTTATGCAAGGAAAAAGGGGGACCGGGGTTCGGGAGTTGAAAAGATGTCCCGGGGTGGCCGTGTGAAATGACAAAAGTGACATGGAGTTCTGGGGGGAGCTTGGATGGTTGATTTTTTGGTGCAAGTTTCAAAGGATTTCATGCGACCGGGGTCCAAGGTTTAGAAGGACACTCAAGGAAGGCCGTGTAAATGACGAAGGCACAACGGAAACCCGAGAGGGGAAGTCCGGAGGCCGGGACCTGGTGCAAGTTTAGCTGCTGTCTTTTAAAGTTCAAATTCGTGCCAATGGCCATGGACGAGTCCGAGCCCGAGTAAGGTGGTCGCCTATTCAAAAGAACAACGACGAGGAGGTCCAACTCCAGTTTGAATTTTGACCCCTCAAACGATCGATCTTGCACATTTTTTTAAACATGGGTTTTATAGGAGGGTGTTAACATGCCAAATTTTTGAATTAACTTTACCCCTTACTTCATTCTAAGTTCAAATTCTTTGAAAAAGGGGAAAGCAGGTGCAGCAACAACCCTACCTCCAAATCCCAAAGAAGTTCAATGCCAAATTTTGTGAAGAACCAACGAAGCAAGATTTTGGGCGCGAAGGCGGAAGATGCTGGGGCGTCGTTGGGCTTTCAAAATTTTTCTCTCACATGAAAGTGACAGGTGAAAACAAGTTTATAGCCCAAAGCCCAATTAATGTTGTAATTTAATGCTCCGTACATTGGCAGATTGGGTAAGTTCAATTTTACAGATGGCAGCGGGGAGTCTGGAGTCTAGAGGTTTGGGAGACGTCCAGCCATGACCGTTTGAAACTTGCACAACATTAAATCACACAGCAGATAGGGACCTGAGATCCGAGGTCCAAAAGGTCATCGACCCTCCACTATGAAGAATGACAAAACTCAGGTGGAATATTGGAAATGAAACTCTGAAATCTGGGGCACGAGGTCCGAAAGGACGTTGAACGCTGGACGCCAATGACAGAAAAATCAAGACGGAAACCCGGAAAGGGAAACCTAAGGGTCCGGACTTGGAAGGGGTCACGGATTTCAGAAAGGCGTTCTGACAAGGGAAACCCGAACTGACTTCAGATTTAGCATTTTCAAGGGGGGCAAAGTTTGGTCAAACTTAAAATGTGACTTTGAGAATACGTTGACCCTTTAGGACACAAAAATAGGCACGTGAAGTGAGGCAAAGCGAAAAGGTTCTGGAAAGCAAAAGAGGGAAGAGAGGGTCCCCATTCTGAATGGGGCGTGTGTGTAATAAGCACAACAAATGATGACTCTGCTGGGAGAACGCTCTCGGCGTTGTAAAGATAAATATTCATTCTAAACCCATGATCTCTGGTTTCGCACACCAAAACTATTTTTCAAAGCTGAACTAAGAATAGGTTAAGGAAGGCGAGATTGAATCATGCTGCAACATATCATAGAGGTGTGTGCATGGTGAATTCATTTACTTTCCTCAGGGATAGCATGAGCAACCACTGATCGGGAGAGATAAGCTACGTAGTTCACCTAACTCGAAAAGTAACCTGGACATTGCTCCACTGCCAGTCAAGTGTCCATAGCCCCGACGAAGTTATCACTATGACCCCACGAACATAGCTCTACTGCCAGCCAGGCATCCATATCCCTGATAGAGATATTCGCACACCCATACAGTTGTTATTTGAACTTTATTTATTCCTTTTATTTGATATTTCTTTTCAGCACTTTCCTCTTTTCCTTTTGTTCAACCATGTGGGAAATGAAGCTCATAATGGGCTTGAAATTCGTAGTGGTCACTTGAGCAGACTTTAGATTTTTCACTTATCCCTTCTTCCCAGTAATCACCATACAATTCTTTGGAAATGTTAAAATGTATTTATGTTTGTTCCATGATAAATGTAGAGGATTCAAGTGGATAGCCATCCTAGGTTAGTTCAGAGTTTGAAAGTTGAAAACCAATGCTTAGGGGCTTTCAAAGGTTAGCAATAGGGAATGGAGCCTTATCTAGAGAACAACAAGCGAGCAGGTAGTGGGGCCAACCGTTTATCGAGCCAAGCATGACCACCACTGTAGAATGAGAAGGCTCTTCCAAATGAGACAAAATAGCAGGGACAGTGAGCAAAACCAAAAAAAAAAGCAGGAAACCTATTCTAACCTATATATAGGTATTTACATAAACAGCTCTAAAAGAGCTTAGGCCTAGAAGTAATGCTTAAGGTGCTGCCCGTTGACAGGCAATGAGACATCTTCACTAGTCAAAGTCTTTAAGCGAAAAGAATTATCTCCCAGGATTTTAGCAATCTGAAAGGGGCCAAGCCAGAGCTTGTCGAATTTATTATGTCCCCCTTTTCTTTTTGTGGGCCTTGTCCTAGTAGAGGACCAGATCAAAAATGTGGAAGACCTTAACCTTGGCTCAGCGGTCGAACCATCTTTTGACTACACTATGATGTTTGGTGAAATTTTCTATTGCACAGTCTCGTACTTCCTCAAGGTGCAATAGCTCGGTGAGGCGAGCTTCTCTGCGGTCTCCATAAAAATCGTTGAAAAACTAGAGGGTAGGGATTTTCAAGTGTATGGGAAAGACCGGCTCTGAGCCATAGATGAGATGATATGGGGAACCTTCGAGGGTAGCCCTGTGACGGGTGCGATCCGCCCATAAGGCGAAATGAAGTTGGGTATGCCAATCGTTGGGATTCCGATCTAGTAGCTTCTTGATCATTGTGATCAATTTCTTATTGGACTCAACAAGGACATTGCCTTGGGGGTAATAATTAGATGAAAATTTGAGGGTGATACCATAGTCAAAGGCCCAACTTGTGAATTTTAATGAAGCAAATGTAGGGCCGTTATCGCATACCAGAGCATATGGGCAACCGAAGCGATTTAAAATGAAAATTTCTAGGAAATTAATTACTACTTTAGTTGTAAATTGCCTACAAGTTATTGCTTATGTCCATCTAGTGTAGTAATCGAAAGTGATTAGAATGTACCTATGTCTAGCAGATGACAGAGGACTTACCAAACCAATGAAGTCGAGACCCCATTGCGCAAAAGGTCTTACCTCTAGAACAGGTTGCAATGGGACAACAACATTTCTCTCTCAGGCATCAACAATCTGGCACACGTGGCAGGTACGAACATGACCATGAGCATCCTTTAAAACGGTGGGCCAATAATACCCAACTCTAAAGATTTGGTGTGCAGTTGATAGACAAGAACCATGACCAGTCTCGAACTTATCATGAAATTCCTTAAGAACACTATCAACTTCCTCCCTACCCAGGCATCTCAAATATATACCTTCATGATTCTTCTTGTACAATATGGCACCCTGTAACATATAACTGCTGCTTTTCAGGCTAAGGGCTCACCTCTGGACTCCCTGCAGATGAGGTGGATATTTATGATTCAACAAGTAGTACACTATATTGTCGTACCACTCCCCTAGGGAGACATCCTCCAGCTGGTACTGTTGTACCATGAGTTCAGGTCCAGCATCAATAACTACCTCTGCCATTGTTCTAGTGAGTGCCTACCCTCTTACTAGATTCATTGGCTGGATTTCCATGTCATACTCCTATAGCAATGTGATCCACTTTTCCCTTTGCTCCCCTAACTCATTCTTCATAAGTAACATTTTCACTGCGGGGTCAAAAACTATAGCAAACACCTTGTTGCACAAGATATAATTCCTGAACTTCTTGACTCTTTTAACAAGGGAATAAACCTATTTATCAACATTATGATAGCATAGTTCAACATCCTTCAGGGGGGTGCTCATGAAGGTGATCAGATATTCACTCCCCTTGTCATCCTTTTGTGTCAAGATGCTGGCACAGGAATGATCCGAAGCAAAAGAGTATATGTAGAAGGGCTTGAGGTAATTGGGGCTGACCAGCATAGGGGCATCAACAATTTCCTTCTTTATTTCTCCAAAATCCTTCTTTGCTTTTGGGGTCCACTCGACCTTAGCATCTTGTTTTAGCATGGCATTGAGCGGTTTTACTAATTTCGTGAATCCTGTAATGAACTTGCAGACAAAGTTAATCTTTCCAAAAAAAGATTTCAATTCCTTTTTGCTACCTGGCAGCTGGATCTTCATGATGGACTGGATACGTCAGGGTCAATGGAAATTCCCCATTCTGACAGGACATGTCCAAGGAGCCTTCCCTCAGTGACCCCAAATATGCACTTCTTTGCATTAAGGGAACCTCGAATGCGTGACACCTTTCAAATGCCTTGCATAAGTCAGTGACGTGATTACCGCGTTGTTTTGAAAATACTATTAAATCATCCATATAGATGATGATGCACTAACTGATCAAGTCTTTGAAGGTGATGTCCATGGCATGTTGGAAGGTGGTGCCAATGTTGATCAATTCGAATGACATTCATTTGTAAGAAAAAGTTCTCCATTTGGAGGTGAATGTTGTCTTGTGTTGATCTTCGTACTATACCATGCCTAATTCTACCCTGAATATCCATCTAGGAAGGATATCATCTGAGAGCCATTTACTATCTGCAGCACCTCATCTAATAAGGGTACATGATAGTTGTCCTTCTCTGAGGCTCGGTTCAGATTGCGGAAGTCAACGCACAATCTAATTTGCCCATTTTTCTTTCTAATTGGAACCAAATTCACCACCCATGTGGAGTATCTAACTGGAAAGATGATCCTGGTTGACAACAACTTTTGTACTTCCTTATATATTATTGGTTTCAGTAAAGCGTTGACAGGGCACTGCCACTACCGAAAGGGCTTTGCATCTAGTCGAAGAGGGATGGTGTAGGTGATAATTGACATATCATAAGTCTTGAGATCCTCATAGCTCCAGGCGATGACATTGTGATACTTCCGTAGAGCCTCAATTATTCCCTTTCTTTCTTCATGGGCGCACACCTTACTGATGAACACATTCTTGACATTTCTAGCCATTCCTAGGTTATAGGTGTCATACTAGCTACTAATGGTATCCTTCTTATCTTGTTGATCCCGATCTCTGATCTGATCAAGGTCAAATATTCGCTTTAATTAAACCATTCCCCTAGGGATGGTGTTGGTCTTTAGGTTGATAATCCCATCAATATCCAGGTTCGCCTCTTGGGGTTCAACTTTGTTGATTATCTATGTAGCAAACACATCTGAACTAGTGATGAAATCCAGGATATGTTTGTCATCATTGAATTCCTAGAAATTAGCTACATTATTCGGCACTGACGGGACGGAGGTGAGTTCCACTGTGAATCTTCTGAGGCCTGATAGGGACAATGGCTGTAACGTTCTTGTCGCCTGTGCCAAAGAGTTGGTAGTATGATATTGGTCACGCGGAATCAATTGAATGTTGAATGCATCCATCCCTTCCAACAGATCCCATACGTGGTGCCGGAGTTAGTGAGTCTTCGATCATAATAGGAATAAAGCTTTCTGACTTATTTTACAACTAACTTTGAATCTCCATACACTTGGAGCATCTTGACACCCTTTCTTAATGCTATTAAGAGGCCCAAGACCAAGGCCTCATACTCTGCTACATTATTGGTGCAATAAAATTGAAGCTTATGAGCAATAAAGTATGATTTACCTCTAGGACTGATCAACTCGAAACCTACCCCGGCTCCGTGCTTGGATTTGGATCCGTCAAAGCTCAATGTCTAGAATCCAAGAGAATCCTTGGATGTAGAATAGACAGCTTGGAATTCTACCTTTGGTGGGGCCTTTATTTTAGTAACTACTTTAGAAGGTACAGGGATGAAATGTGTTTGTTCGTGTAGTGCAGATTCTATTTTCTCCTTCAGAGTAGCCTATTTTTTAATGTTTTCAATTGCTATTTGACACAAGCAGCATTCAAACTCTAAGTGAGCAACATTATGTACCCTGCACTTGTTAAGGAGGAAGAGTCCTGAAAGTTCATTCAGGTTCCTAGACTAAGCTGATCCTGAACGCACTTTTCCATGAAATCTTGGAAACCATCAAGCAGTCCAAGACTTTTGTCTTCTTCTGACTCTTCATCATCAGATTCTATCAACACTTTGGTGCTCTGAGAGGCATTAGCTAAATTAGTAGGCAAACTACATAATACGAGGAAGACCTCGCTTGTTCCTTCTCCTTCAAGACATTCTTGCTTGCTCAGGTACGACATCGGGGAATAATTTTACCTGACTAGCTACCCTGTTAGGCTGTTTGTTTGCTTGCTGACCTGCTAGCGGGTCAACCTTACTGTTGAAGATCTGCCTAATAACCGGCTCACTTTGCTGATCATCAAAGGAAACCTTCTTCGCCAGAGTTTCCTGAGTTGACCCCTTGGGTTGAGTCCCATTTATCATCTTGAAAAAGGCATTCCTAATGACAGGCACCTTTAAAAGTTTGAATGCGGATAGACTTAGCTTCACTTTCTTGAATTGCTTAGCAATATACTCCCCTATTTTATCAACTTATTGGTCAGAGGAAAAATTTTGGGAGGAGATGGTGGCCTCGCTTTGGTTGATGTTTTGTTGTTTATTTCAGATGAGATATCATGTGGGCGTCTGGGGAAAACCCGAGTTATTATTTGCATTCAAATCAAGAGGGGTGCTAAAATTATTCTGCGGGGTGGAGGTCGTAAAAGGACCTCGAGCATGATCTCCAACTTGTCTATTTCTGAGGTTGTAAGGGGTAGTCCATTGGTGGAACATTTAGACTTCATCTTCCCTAGAATCTTCTTCATCATCCTTAGGACCATTATCTATTGAATCAAAGAGCTGAGCTAAAGGACTTTCACAACCTACCTCTTTTGCCTTGTCTTTGCTGCTCTAGTCAGCACCCTCCAGTTTTGGTGTGTTGCATTCAACCCTTGGGAAAGGAGCTTGGTTTAGCACCAACACCAAGGAATCGTATGGATCAGACGGGACAATATCCCTACACCCTGAATTGTCCACTGTATTATGAACTTCTACCTAGAAAATCTCAGCGACAGTTTGAAATTCCAAACAATCCAGTTTGGAATGGAAACTCGTTTTGTGGATGCGACACCAACTAGATAGAGCAGCCTCTTCCAAGTAAACTCCGCTTGTAGGATTCTCATTGCTATTAGGCTGATCAAGAGGCATGGGAATGCCACCATTGTTAGGGCGTATATTCTATGTCTGATTTTTCCTTTGGAAGGGCCTTCTGTCAAAGTTCTGACCCAAGTTCTGATTTTTGTCATAATTCTGCCCCGACGATGTGCTAGCATCCTGATTATCCCAATTTTCAAGCTGATCTCGGTTTTCCCTATTAAGGTCGGCCTAAATTCTCTTTTGTGATGCCTACAGCTAGTTGTTCTAATTCCTTAAGTGCATCATCTCTGTGGACATTTTCTTGATCATTTCTGTAAGCTTGTCAATCCTATCCTTTTCGATGTTGTTTGGTTGCAGCATGCCGTTCTGAAGGAACATGGGTTGTGCCACCGGCTGATTCTGATGAGCAGGTGGTAAGTCCATCACTTGAAGGTACGTGGGCACCTAGGATTGTTGAGGATGTGATTGTTGCTGCTAGAGCAGTAGTTAGTGAGGTACTGGATATGCTTGATTCACTAGCTACCCTGGGTGCGGAACCAGAGGTAGGTGTGGTACTTGATTCAACAAGGGCGTCTGATGCTGCAAGGATTGCTCAAGCCCCTTTATTTGTGTTGCATGTGTGGTTTTCCCAAGAAAAGGTAGTGGACCAGAAATGTTCTACCCCAAATCTGTGTTTTCGATAATGGCTTCAGCATATGCATCGACCAACCTAGTAGGCGGTGGTCTCATTCTTTTCACTAGGGCAGAAGTGAGATTGTCCAACGTTACATAGTAAACAAGCAGGATGGAAACATCGTTGAAAATGTACGGGGCCTACAACCGAGTGTACGCTCTATGGAAGCAGTCATTGAACGAGTTGATCGGTTCATTGATTTCCCTTTGAATCAACATGAAGTGTCAATACAAATCTGTGGGGTTGAACGGGGTATTGAACTTCTGCAGAAATGCATTCTTCAGAAGATCCCATGTGTTGATAGTTCTGGCTAGAAGATTGCCATACCAGTAGAAGGATTCCTCCCCTAAGGAGTAGGGAAAGAGCCTGCATGCCACATCTTCGTATATGATCTACATAGTCTTCAGGGAAATTTCAAAGATCATGACATGCTCCTCAATTATTCTTTGTGGATCACGGGAGTTGAATTTCATGCAAAAATTCTTGGGATTATTTGGCATGTCATGGTAGAGGTTGAAGGTGAGAGGAGATGGGTTATTACCTAGCCATACCATTGGAAAGGGCGGTGGAGGTGGCTGCACTAGATTGGTCTGTAACTGTGATGGGGTAGCGACAACTAATGAGGTAGCCACAAGGTTGGTGACTGTGCTCGACTGAAAGGTAGTGTTCAGCCCAGATGGAGTGAAAACCTAGAAGGTTGTATGGGTTAGATGAGTGGAAGGTGGTACTGGCAATGAAGGTGAAGAGGATGGAGGTGAAAGAGTAGTGGGATGATTCGACGAATTGGTGATAGATGGTTCCCTACTTTTAGCTATTTTAGCTTGGATAGGGGGCTGTAATTCCTGAAACTCTCCCTTGTTCAGTGTAGATCTCAAGACTCGGTGGAATCTCTTAGGGGAGAATGACCCAATTCAATCTAGCTTTACCTTTCTTCCCTCCTTCTAGCTCTAGTTCTATTGATGGTGTTTTTATGCACTTCACAACACTGGCGATGTGTAGGTGCATCACCTCTCTTGAAAGACAATCTTCCACAATCAAATTACAGAACACTATCCCAAGGTCTCTCGAATGTCAAGTCTTGACAGTGCTTGGAATATATCAGTTGTTTGATGTGATTTTCTAGAATCACAAGGCAGTCTTACGTGATTTAAAGCTGTAGGAGAATTTGGTCAATGAATGGAGCTCTTCGGATATGAAATTACTGCACTTTGCTGTAGGCTCAGATAGCGGTCTTGGACTCCATTGTTTCATCAGATTTGGCTTTACAATGTGCAATGAAGCTCAGCACAGGTTGTTTCTTTAAAAAAAAGGAAAAAAGGGTAGGGAAGAAGGATGGTACCTAGACTAGAAACTACCGATGAATAGTGATCATGGAGGTTCCTGCTGTGGACAGTTTCCTTAAATAGGATTTCACTTAATTTGAATTCTCACAATGTTATGAAATCTATGCTATCTTCTAAGGACTGCAGATATTCATCATTCATTCACCACGTAAATGTGAACAAAGACAAAATTTAAAGAGCAGCTATGAAATTATAGTCCAGGCTATCTTTACATAGTCATTTACCAGCAGCAAATGACCAAAAGTATGGACAAGGAAAGCATACACACAACAAAAATCTTCAAAACCAAAGACAACATACTAAGTCCACTAAAGCTAACAAAAGGATACTAGAACAACAAAGTAACTTGAAGTAAAGTTTTAATTAAAGGGAGAAGAATCATGAAACAAGTAGAGAAACCCAAAAAATACACCAAAAAATGACTGTATTTTCTATTATAATTTATGTAGCATGCCTTTACAACAACTCAACTCTCTTCAAATGAGAGGAGGAGAGCTCTATTTATAGTTTTCAAAAATAAAAAATAAGTGGCCAAGATTCGATTCTATTGTGTGGCCAAGATTCACTTTACACTAGGGTTTCACCTACCCCCAAATATATTACATTTATAAAATATTTCTTTTCTTCTCCCTATTTTCTTATCTAGTGACAACACTGTAGCAATTTTGTCTTTTTGTTGTTTGCCCTTTGTTGCAGCTACTCTTTGAGAAATTATTCATCGATGATAGGGTTTCCTTCGTGTCTTTTTAAAGCTGCATACTCCATGAAACTCAAGATCAGTGGTTGGAATTTATCTACCTCCATGATATCCAATGACAGCACCTGGTAGCTCCATTATTGGGAGTTGTTAATGAGCTTCTTCCAGTCGTCATCATATTTGGCAGCATTATCTCTGAAAAGTTTTGATTGGGCAAAGTTTCAGGTAGCAAAACTCATGAAATCCATGGTGATTTAAGCCGACATCCCATGCTCCATGCTCTTTAAGAAGTGTGGCTTTACACTCTCTAGATTAATATCACTAGCGGGCAGCTCGTATCTCGTCATTAGCTTGAGGTACCGAGCGCAATCCTCTCTGGCCTCCTTGGCCCATTCGATATCAGAAAGCACCCATTCCAAAATTTTCTCCAGCTTTCCCCTTCGATGGTTAAAGTCTCACTTCCATACATCCACTAACCAGTGGTCATTATCCTTGAGGGCAAGTTCCTTCTCCCAAACCTCACTTGGCAATGCGAGTATGGCCTCAATTTTTGGGTAGGCTGCTCTATACTTCATTGGGAACCCCTCACAAACTTGCTTCGTACCCTCAAGAGTTCTCTTTACTTCTAAGAACCTATTTGCTATCTGCACAACCAAGTTGATACCTATGTTTCCTATGTCTAAGACTTGTCAGAACCAGTTTTTTGTAGTCTTATTCAAGTTCCTTCTCTTTTCCAATTTGTTGATCTTCTCTTGAGATAACAAATTAGGTGGGGCTGATGACGTAGTGGGATTCTCATCTAGGGATGACCATTGCTGAATATAGGCTGTCAGATTGGCCACTTGTGCCTTGAGCTCCTCCTTCGAAACCTTATCCTGTTGGATAAGATGCACCACCATGGCGACTGATTCCTGGAGGTGGTTGACCTTTTGCTCCCTCGTAAACAATCCCAAGTCGATGGTGGAGATGTTATAAGTTATTCCTTGTTCTCCAACCACTGGTGTTGCTATTTGTACCATCCTAGATCTAGAGGCATCCATAGTTACCTTCGATATGATCTTTGGCCTTTTCTCTTTCTTGGTGCTTATCTGTGCTCTAGCTAGTATGGCTTCCAGCCTTTCCTTAGGATCCTTTAAGGTGTGAGTCTTTTGCTTCAACTGCCTTTCCAGCCAATCAAGTACTTGGGGCTCTTCCCTGGGTGACTCACCTTGGTTCTTGCTGACCTGAGTCCCGATTTCAATGGCTCTAATGACAAGGGCCCCCTTCTCAATTCCTGCATCCTCCTTCTCCTCATCGGAGTCCTTTTCAAGTGTTATACACTTAGTGGGAAACTTGGTGCACAATTGCTCGTTGGAGGGCTCCTCTCTTTTAGCACCCTTTTCTTCTTCATTTTGTTTGTGTTCAAGTTCCTCGAGCTTATCTTCTTGCTCATCTTCATGGAGGGATGCTTTCTCATCATGTTCTGGGGTTTGGCCATGCCTTTTAGTTGGAGACCTACTGCCTTCAATCTCCAGAGCAGTAATTTCTTCATCCACCGCAAGCCAATCTTCATCTTCCTTATCTTCAATCTCCTTAAGCTGCTTGTTGCATTCAGCCTCAAGCTCGGGATCATGGGTTTCCAAGACTAACTGAGTGTCAAGCTCCTCATTGGAAGATTCATAGGCCACCTCATCAATCTCTCGACGTTCGAACAAAGGGTTCTCATGGTATTCAAATTCTTCGTTGTCTGGCCTCTTCTAGCCTCTAGCTACCGTCACTCAAGCTCATCTGATATTTGCATTGTCGCCTCCATTCTTGGTGGTTCAGTAGGGGGAGGTAGAGCTAGAGCATTGGCCATAGCCTGAGCTATTGCAACTTGCACCATTAGACTAGTAAGCATCCTTGAAAGCTCGGATGGCACATTTTGCATGTATTTTACAAAGGATTCCAGGAGGCTGAGGACAAGCATTGTGGCAGTAGAAATGGAGGGAAGGGAAGGAGACATAGAGGAAGAAGAGACCGGTGAGGTCATGGCGGAGGATGAATCCACTGGTATGACCTACACAATTGGAGAGGTGGAAGCAAGGTGGAGAAAGATGTCCACTGTAGGAGGGAGGCAGCGAAAACTGCAAGCAAAGTATGCGGGGTGGTGGCAATAGCAACAACAATTGCAGTAGATAGAGACTTGACAGGTCATAATCTTCTCCCTTGATCCCATGAAATGGACCTTTGGGTATCACAGATGTCTCTGCGCCTCCAATTTTTTTCCTTTGTTTCTTTGGCGGCTCACCCTCTGATGCCTTTTGGGTATAAACCTTCGGCTTGGGCAACTGCTCACTAGCATCTTTTCTCTTTTTGGTTTTGATTGATTGTGGGGTTTTGGATGTTTCCCCAGTTGTAGCAGTGGCCACCCCACCATCAGAGCCACTCGGTTCACTTTTGAGTCCCTTAAACGTTAAGGCAACTCCTTGTTGCTTCAATCGGCCTACCTGTTGGTCAATCCACGCCTTTGTTCAGACCTTGATGGGTTTGGTGAGTTTGTTGAGGTCATCAACCTCTCACTTGTCCCAATCAAACATAGGTAGTGGAAAATTGGCTACGACATCATATCCCGGATCGATCACGATGCTTTCATCCTGTTCAAGTTGATCAGGAACTGAGCACAAGTTTATTCTCCGTACGTAGAGGGAATTTATGTGCATGTAGTGTCACAGTCGCACTTCAAGATCATCTCTACAATTAGCCCATAAATCCTCAATAGTGTGGAGGTGGGCATACTCCCATCCCAATGCCTTTTTGATATGACCATATGGGTCAATTCAGGGCCGAGTTGTATATTGCCGGAAGTGGTATTCAACCAACTCCCTTTCTGAGTATCCTGCACACTAGGAGGTATGAATTTTATACATTCCTTGGCCAATCCCAATGGGGTAAGTTGTACCCTCTAGATGCTTGCTTCTCAGGATATTATGAATGTGCCACAGCTACCAAGTTAGCTCCAATAGTATAATCCGATCATTGGGCTACCGTGACAACTTGTTTGGTCTTTTTGTGAATCCCTAGGTATAGATGTAAGTGAGCTTTGAAAATTGTATATTGTGAACCCCTAAACTTGAAATGCACAAGAGCAACAAAACACATTAGTTGTTAGTTCAAATGCATGCAAACAAGTATGAGAGATTCCCCATAAAATCCATCTATTCAAACTAAACTAGGAAAATTAAGAACACAATAAACTTGAAATAAAAAAGATTTAATCCTAATTAAGCTAATAGCATGATGATCTTATGGGGAAATTGGTGCCAATGGAGTGTTGCAATTGGCCCTTTCCCAATTCTTAAATAGCAATGGTGTGTGAATGAGAAATGGTCAAATCTCCAAAGAGATTTGAGCATAACCTTGTTGCAAATCTTGAAAGATGATGAATAGTTGATGGCAATGGGTAAAATTGGCTCTCAAGTTGAAGAGAGTAACTTTGCATATGATTGTGGATGAGAAATGAGGAGATAAGTCTCCAATTTATAGAATTTAATTTGGAAGAGGTGAGCAAGATTGAGCAATGTGGGACAAAGGATAATCCAATGGCATTGTGCCACTTGTCCACATGTGATTGGATGAGGAATGAGCACATTTTGGCCAATGTGCATGATAAATGCATAAACTTGAATTTTGAAATATTGAAATGACAAGGTGGATGAGAAGTCAAATGGAGTTATGACCACTTGGCTCAATGCAAAGGACATGTAAGAGGCATTGAATGCCTTGTTGGAAGGACCAAGCCCACTTGGCCTTTTTGAATTCAAATGAGGGAATATTCCCTTTTGATGCTTTGTGAAGGAAAATAGAGAATTAAATAAATCAAAGTAATTGATTTATTGTGCAACTTGCATTCTTTAGATGATTTTAACAGGAGGGATTAAGTTAATCATGGTTTTGATTAATTTTAGAGAAGAATTAGATGATGTGACAATCTAGACTTAGATTTATGAATTGATTTAAGTCAATAATTGAGAGGAAATGATTTATTAAATAAATAATTTGATTTATTTAATCAAGAAGGAACATGTTAGATTAAATCAAATAAGGTTTTAATTTATTTAATTTAATAAGAGGACTTTAGAGAATTTAATCAAATAAAATGATTTATTTAATTAAACAGACATGTAAGGTTAATTAAATTAAATTGATTAATTTAATCAGAGGAGGTGATAGACTTAATCCAATAAATAATGATTTATTAAATTAAAAGATAGAATGTGATGAAATGCTAAGAATATGTTTTAGGAGGAAATGTTGTTAGTAATCAGGATTAGGTGTGTCGAAACGAAGTTGTACATTTTCCATGTCTACATTTTGCCCCTCTTTGAAGCAATGTAATTGTTGCATTGATTCAATGAATAAACTACTGTGATCAAAGGTTCAGGATTTTCTCAAATTTTTTTAGATGCCCCACTGCTGCCACAGTGGAAGGATATTGTTGGATATTTCCCCCTCAAGAGATTGGACGAAAATTTTGATATTTTGGATGATCTCGCGAAAAAGATGACAAGGTGCCCGACAAGCCAGAAATGCCCCAGAATGCTAGAAAAATAGATTAAAATGCCAAAAGGGGTACAGAATGACTCTCAATTGGATGAAAATGGGTTTGGGGGACCAAAACCCTTGTTGGAAGGTCAAATTAGGTCAAAAAATTCTAATTTTCAGGCTTAACTAGACCTCGAGGGGTCACTTTCAATACATTTACAATTTTAACCTTGAAAAATTTGACAGTTGAGCTCCGAGTCTTAGACAAAATGGTGCAATGACAGCTTCCTCTGCACATGTCAGAGCGGGTATGAGTATATCAGTGACCACCCATCGCAGGACCCACAGTATGTACCCCTATCCGACCTTTATTTTTCTCGTTATTCATGTATTTATTAGGGCTTAGGTATGGTCAAGTCAACGCAGCGCGATATAGCGCCATGGAAAATTCACAAACAGGCTTGTGTGGTCCTATATAGGATTGCTTGTGCATAGAGCGCCGTGCAATGCAGTTTTTCATTTAGGGATTTTCGGGTAGGAAACTCAGTCGCTCGCTCAAACAGTGCCGCGTGGGCCAGTTTTTCCAATTTAGCTATCTAAGTCCACCGCGCGGCGTAGTTTGTGATAGACTTATTTAATCCAATAACTAATGATTAATTAAATTAAAATTATTGTCAAACAGCGTCGCACGATGTAGTTTTTGCAGTAGGCAAAAGGTTCGGGATCCCCATATATAGTGACCTCCTCGTTTTGATGTGAGAACTTGATGCATTGGTGATAAGTCGAGGCCACTACCTTGATTCCATGGATCCACAGGAATCCCAGGAGGATGGTGTATGGTAGGTCAATGTCGAGGACTTGGTAGGTGGTTTCCATGGTTGCCGACCCCACTTGGATGGGGATTTTGATAGTGCCCTAAGACACTCTTTCTTGGTCATCATATGCCCTTATCGTGATGCTTTTGTTCTTATTAATGGAATCCTCGGTGAATCCCAATTTCTTTATGAGCTTTAGGGAATAGATGTTAAGGCTCGCACCTCCATCCACCAGGACTCATTTGACTTTCCTTTTATGGATGAGCACTTGAAGGTGGAGTGCACGGTTATGAGATGGTTGTGGGGGGAAATCGTGGTCAGAGAATGTAATGAAATTTGGGGTAACGATGTTACCCACCATAGCCTGGAATTGCTCTGTGTCAAGGGTGGCGGAGACGGTGGATGCAACTAATTCTTCATCAAGGATATTTCTATGGGAGACGAAGATTTTCAATAGTTCCATGATGGAGATTTGGGTGGGTGTTCTTTTTAGCTGGTCAATGACATTGTAGTCATAGGGGATGACCTTTGTATTAGAAATGGGGGTCTTAGCTGGTGCCCCCGATAATGGTAACCTTTCTGATACGTGTGGTGACTGCATAGTTGTTGTTGGCTCCTTTGAAATTTATGACAGTGACCATCTCATCGACGCATCCGACTATCTCCTCGTACACTAGATTAGCACTAGCATACTTTTGCTTGCCCTTATTGTTCCTCTGATTATTTCCTTGATTGTTCCATTAGTTGTGGTTGGACATCAGATTCATGTATATTTTTAGGTCTTGGTTTCCACCTGGCTATTCGATATTGATTATTTTATCCTCAATGAGGTCTTGGATGATGTTATTCAGCCTCATGCAATTGGCGATGGTATGTCCTTTGACCTTGTGAAAGTCACAAAGGAGATTTTCGTTATACCATAGCGGTTTGGTCATGGGTTCTGCTTATTGCTCTGAGTTAGAGACTTTGATTAGATTCTCCTTGACCAACTTCTTCATTATGGACTCAATCGATTCACCAAGAGCTATGAACTTCCTCTTGGGGGGATACTTGCCTCAGGGAGGTGGTCCTCTTTGATTAACCAAGTTGTTGATTTGATTTATGGGCATTGGTTGTTGCTGTGCTACTACCACATTGGTCTGGACATTGTTATGATTATGATTTTGCAGTTGATGATGATTTTGTATGTTCTGCTTAGGGGAACTGATGACCACTTTAGCATCGACCATGCCGTCGTTCATGCTATTTTTATTCCTCGACCATGTTCAAGGTTTATCATTGTAGTTATTAGATGGGCAGTTATCTTGGGGTGGAGTGAATGTTGATGCGCCTCCTCGTGTAGTAAGGGCTCTTTCGATGTTGAGCACCTTTGGGATCAATTGATCATAGGATGTGTTGCACTGCATTTTCAAGTAAAATGCCAAGTTTCATCTAGATTGGCTATGATGGTGCAAACTTGTTGTTCTTCCGGCATGGTCCACTTGCTCTAATTGGCCTTGGACCACCATCTTTGCAAAAAGGATGCAAATAGCTCTCCTTTCCTTTGTTTGAGTGCTAATAGTTCTTCCAAACTAACGTTCGCACCATATTGAAAGTATAATTTTTAAGGAAAGCTTCCACGATTTCCTCGAATGTTTTAATGCCCGTGGGTAGGTGAGAAAATCATTCCATGGCTAGACCAATCAGAATATGGGGGAAGAGTCGCATTAGATACATGTCCTTGTATGCGACCTCCATGTAGTGCACCTGAAATTCCCTGACGTGGTTTTCAAGGTTACCCGTTCCATTGTACTTGTCAAATTTGGGGATCTAAAATCCCTTTGGGAATGGTATCATGGTGAGACTTCTGCTGAAAGGATAAGGGCATAAGTTGCCCAGTGTTCTTGTGGTTTTTCCTATTTGTAAGTCCAACTGTTGCTGCGAAAGCAGTTTGATTTGTGTTGCGACATCTTTGCTCAGATCGGCGGTGGGATGAATGAGTTGTGAGGTGTTCGAGGTGTTTGATGGGTGGGGAGAACACTAGTGGGAATATTCTACAAGCTCTTATGTGCATTCAAAGCCTAATGGTATGCCTGCATTTGTCTCAACAACACTTGTTGTTGAAATTGCTACTGTTGTTCCAACAACGCTTGTTTTTGGTCCATCTGTTGCTGTTCCCATGAAGCCTGCTATTGATCAATCTACTGTTGTGCTAGTAAAGCTTGTTGTTGGTCTAGTTGTTGTTGCGTCAACAAAGCTTGTTGTTGGTTGAGTTGCTATTGTGCGAACAAAGCTTGTTGTTTAGCTTGTTGCTATGCCTGAAAGTCTTGCAGGGCTTGTTGGTATGCTTGCAAATGGATCGCTTGCAATTGCGCTTGGTATTGGGCTTGTGCCTATTGCTGGGCTTATGCTTGTGCTTGAGCTAGAGTTTGAGCTTGTGCTTGTGCTTGAGCTTGGGCTTGTGCTTGAGCTTGTGCTTGTGCTTGAGCTTGTGCTTGTGCTTGAGCTTGGGCTTGCTGCTTTTGCTTGAGTACTCTTTGTTGGTTGGAATTTCGAAGCGTTTGGATTAGGGTGGTGAATGAATTTGCTGTGTTGTCTTTTTGTGGGATTGGTGGTGGAACGGGAATGATGCCAACCGTTGTGACCGATGAAGGGATTATGGCGGTGGTTGGTATATGGGTTGTTGGAGGGGTCGTGGAGATGTTTGGTCCTTGAGAAAGCATGCTTTGGGATATTTGAGGACCAACGAATGTGTTTTTGGGGGTGGTTTGAATAGTCATGATTTGTGATGCTGCAGGCAAAAAGAGAGGACTTGATGTGATGCTCATATTGCCTAGATCTGAGAAGCTATCGATGTTTAGGGGGGGAAACCCAATCTGAGAGGCAATGTGGTTGTGAACAAAAATGGGGGTAGTGGTGGTAGGCTACCCTGGAAAGAAAAAGGATCAACGACTTTAGTTGTTCTAAATAAATCACCTTCTCCTTGTGGTAGAGAAGTTGGTATGTTCAACTGATAGGCTGGCGAGGCATGGAATGAAGATGAACCAGCGAGATTATAAAATGTGAGTGGGACGTATGGGTGCAATGTATTTTCCGGAACAAAATTATCTGGTGTAGTGTTGACAACGACCTCTTTGTTGGCGACAAGGTGGTGCTGCTGTAACTCTCAAAACATGGCACTTCCTTTCTTCACCAATGGTGAGGTTGGTGTGATGACTGAAGCGGTGGGAGGCACTTCTTGATTGATATTTGACATTGGGGATGCATTTGTAAGGGGCATGTCGGTACTAGTGCTTGCACCAAGGTCGGGGGAGGGGGGGGGGAACTCGACCCCTCCTCCCATTAGTGTATTTAAGTACTTGAAGATGGCATTGACAATTTTGTGGTTCTCCGGATTTTGAACCATTTTCATTATTTCGGATTTTGTCATCCCCATGTCTTCATTTGTGATGTCCTCTTGTTGACTCTCCTCTTCAGGATTTTGTGATGATTAAGGAGGGTTACTTGGGGGATTACTTGATCCCGCAAGGTTTATTTCAGAGGTTAACTAACTCATGTCCATAGAAGTTGATATTTCACTGATATTCTCCATGTTCTTCTTGTATTGAGATCTAGTTTGAACCATAAAAAAATAGGGATCGTTTGATCCTAACCTTTCAGGTTCAAAAGAGAAGAACTAGGGAAGCCAAAGATCAAAGAGGGTGGTAATGGTGATGGGATAAATAGATGGAACGAGTGAATGAAAATTTTGGAGAAATTTTGAAGGGTTATGCTAAACTTGTAAGGACTTAGATTGATTGTGATGGTTTGAATAGATGTATTAAGTCAAACAGGATTGTAGTGAAGTTGTATTCCCTAGGAAGTTGCGTTATCCTAGGGGAACTTGCACAAGTGGATGAATTAGCTAAGTCTGTTAAGCCAATGCGATTTGTGAACTAGTAAACCTTACAAAGTTGTGTTATCCTAGAGGTAAATTCATCCAAAAGTGTTGACTATTTTGGTTAGGTGTGTTAAGCCAAGATAGGGTGATGTTGGTTTAGCCCTCTAAGTTTAGCAAGAGTGATTTTTCTAGAGTTCTCAAGAAGTTTGATGATGGGATGAGATTTGATTCGATGAAAATATGGATGGGGATGCGCTTTGATCCTAGAATTGAACCTAGAAACAACTCTTTCTACAAGATCTCGGTGTTGAAGAACACGCTATACTTCCTATGGGAGAAAAGAAAACCTTTCAAATAGTTCAGGATTCTATTGGTAGTAAAATGCATACAAAGTCAGATTGTTCCTTGAAGCCTTTTTGTAGAAGTTGTATACAAGTCTTTCTCTTACTTCAAGGAGCATCTCAAGGCATTGCTCATGGGCTTTTAGGCTTATCTTTTTGAACTTTGGCTTTGGGATTTTAATCTTGCAGGAAATCATTGGAAACGACACACATGAAGTTCAATTTTGTCTCTTTATCTTGGTTTAATGACTTTCTTTTTATCAAAGACACTTGCTTGCTTATGTTTCAAACTATATATCTAGTGTCCCACTTTCTTTCTCATCCCACAAGGTCCATTGTTTGGAAATCGAGGAAAATAGGGAAAAAGTTACCTATATTTAACCTTTTTGAAAACAAATGATGATAGAAGTCAAGCACTTAGAAACCTCTAGGGATAGAATCCCTAGGGAAAGCAAGAGTGGTTTAAATTCGTCAAAGGTATTTATCTTTTGAAAGGGGTTTGAAATTTGAAGGTCTTTGCGAATGTACATTTTTTAAGTGTTTTTTGAGATCCAAGCAATGTGTTCTTTTCTTTCAAGCACTTTTACAATCCTAGGATGATGAGGCAATATCTTATTGGGTTCCCACTTGGATAAATCCAACTGTGCATATCTTGTGCGAATGGCTAAATGCTTGACCACACTGGCTCCCCTCCATGACACACACTTCTCGGGTCAGCCAAGCATTAGTACCCATGAATCTCCCATGGCATAGTTTCCATTTCTACAACAAGACCGCATGTATAACGTGGGGTGGATTCAAAGGACATGACCTTTTGCACCAATAAGATAGACAAGGTTTTGGCCTTTTTCTAATCAAAGGGTTCTAATGCGAGCATTCTGTCCGTGGGGGATTATCCAACATTGGCGAGAGTCCATTTTTGTCCATCTCGTCAGAATAATCCTCATGATTCTTGAACTTTCCTCAAGAATCCACACTTATATACCGGTTGGAGTTCGTTTGGCTTTAGTGTATTCCCGATTGGGTCATTCCCTTGGGTGATTACTTTTTCCCACAAGGCAGGCCCTCTAAGATAAACAAAAGCGAGCTAACATATCCTGTTGTTTACACAACCTTTGTTGAAAAATAAAGGGGAAAACCTCTACAATATGTCATGCTCACACTCACATGTTTTGTTCAATTATTAAGCACCCAAATTGAAATGTGGAGGAAATCCTTTATGCAACTTAGTGTCACCAAAAAGACTTTTGATTCTCAAGATCGCCGTGAGGCACGAGAGAAGCACATACGCCTTTTCAAATGATACTACTTTGCAAAAAGGATTACAAAGCATAAAAAGCACATGTTCAATTTTAAACTTCTCAAAGCAATGATGAATTCTTTTTAAGCACCAAGTGAAATGTGAGATTGCCTTGTTCAATTGTTAACCTTTAAACAAAATCTAGTATGTTTGTCTTAGGTTCTTTTTTAGCCCCTTGGAAACTTTTGAAAGGAGATTTGATTGTTTATTTTAGAACCCAATAGAAATTTAGTGTCCTAAGATCAATGAACTTATCAAATCCTTTAGAGAGTGTTGAAAAACACTTTAGTGTTTAAAAACACTTTGTACAAAGTGAGCATGGTGTCATAATAAAAATTTGCTTGTTCTTTTTAAATCCAAAGTGAATTTAGTTTTCCTAAGGCCAAAGATATTTAACAAATTTCTTAAAGAGTGTTAAAGAACACTTTTAGTGTTTAGAAACACTTTGGGTTGGTGAACATGATCCTATGATGAACTTCTTCCTTTGCTCCAACCTACAAAAAATGATAAAAAACCAAAGAGAAAAAAAAAGACAGAAAACAATGTGAAAGATTTAAAAAAATCTGAATTTAATGAGCACATGTCCAATTTAAATCTCACTGTTCAACTGCGGCACAGTTTGCAGAAGCAGTGGAGTTTGGAGTGAAAGCAGCGCTATATAGTGCCGCATGGTTGACTTTGCACGACGCTCTACAGAAATAGAGAGTGCAAAAGCGGTGCGACAGAAGCAAGCGGTGAAGTTTGGAAGCGGCTTGATTTGAAATTTTGAATTTTTTTAGACAGGACAGACAGGCGGTAGAGTTTGGAGGACACGCGGTGCGATATAGGGCCGTGGCACTGAAAGCGGCGCAATATAGACCCGCGCGGTGGACTTAGGAAATTAAAAAAAAAAGACAGGCGGGGAGAATCTGTGGTGATGTTTGGAGAATTTAAACGCAGGTGAATATGGCACCGTGCCTTTGGGAGTGGCGAAGTATTGCACTGCGGTGCTGAAAGCGACGCAATATAGCGCCGTGCAGCCGAGTTTGCTATGTCTATAAAAAAAAGTTAGAAACCGCAAAATTTTAAAAAACGTGATTGAATTTTTGATTCAAGCCCTCCTTCTAGCGCCAAAATGTGAACCCCTAAACCTACAAATTCACAAGATCAACAAAACACATTAGTTGTTAGTTCAAATGCATGCAAACAAGTATGAGAGATTCTCCATAAAATCCATCTATTCAAACTAAACTAAGAAAATGAAGAACATAATAAACTTGAAACAAAAAAGATTTAATCCTAATTAAGCTAATAGCATGATGATCTTGTGGGGGAATTGTTTCCAATGGAGTGTTGCAATTGGCCCTTTCCCAATTCCTAAATAGCAATGGTGTATGAATGAGAAATGGTCAAATCTCCAAAGAGATTTGAGCATAACCTTGTTGCAAATCTTGAAAGATGATGAATAGTTGATGGCAATGGGAACAATTGGCTTTCAAGTTGAGAGTAACTTTGCATATGATTGTGGATGAGAAATGAGGAGAGAAGTCTCCAATTTATAGAGTTTAATTTGGAAGAAGTGAGCAAGATTGAGCAATGTGGGACAAAGGATAATCCAATGGCATTGTGCCACTTGTCCACATGTGATTGGATGAGGAATGAGCACATTTTGGCCAATGTGCATGATAAATGCATAAACTTGAATTTTGAAATATTGGAATGACAAGGTGGCTAGGAAGTCAAATGGAGTTATGACCACTTGGCTCAATGCAAAGGACATGTAAGAGGCATTGAATGCCTTGTTGGAAGGACCAAGCCCACTTGGCCTTTTTGAATTCAAATGAGGGAATATTCCCTTTTGATGCTTTGTGAGGGAAATAGAGAATTAAATAAATCAAAGTAATTGATTTATTGTGCAACTTGCATTCTCTAGAGGATTTTAATGAGAGGGATTAAGTTAATCATGGTTTTGATTAATTTAATGAAGAATTAGATGATGTGACAATCTAGACTTAGATTTATGAACTGATTTAAGTCAATAATTGAGAGGAAATGATTTATTAAATAAATAATTTGATTTATTTAATCAAGAAGGAACATGTTAGATTAAATCAAATAAGGTTTTAATTTATTTAATTTAATAAGAGGACTTTAGAGAATTTAATCAAATAAAATGATTTATTTAATTAAACAGACATGTAAGGTTAATTAAATTAAATTGATTAATTTAATCAGAGGAGGTGATAGACTTAATCCAATAAATAATGATTTATTAAATTAAAAAATAGAATGTGATGAAATGCTAAGAATATGTTTTAGGAGGAAATGTTGTTAGTAATTGGGATAAGGTGTGCCAAAACGGACTTGTACATTTTCCATGTCTACTTATATATAGGAAGGCGTATTGCCTGAGGAGGGCCCTAACACTGTGGGAAACTCTTCTTTGAAAGTCACCTCCTAGAGACCAAATGATGTAGGTGATGAATGCGTCATTCACCCTACAATAATCCCTCTTGAAGTTTCGTTACTGCAGTTGAGGGTACTTATCATAAGGTTTGAGTTCTGCTCCCGATACCTCACTGGGTACTGCAGTCAATCCATGATAGTACCGTCGATCGGCGAGGGAGTACACCAAGTAGGATGTCATGAAAAACTTGGAGGTCTTCTTCATATTTTTAAACTGTTCATGGAAGCAATCACTGATTATCTCCCCGCAATAAAAGACATTTCCATCACCACGAAGAATTTTCTCTGCAAAGTAAAACATCCACTCCTAAAAGAAGGCTGCAGTAGGAAGACCCATTACTTAGCTTAGCAAGGTCGCGAGGTCATTGTAATCCTCGAAGAAATCACTGTAAAAAAGCTCATGAGGGAGCTTTTTGACACTACCTCACTTATCCTTCAACCAGTACCGATTGATTAGTTTCTTACATTTCAATAGATCCTTCTTCCATAACTCCTTGCATTCTTCTATGGTGGGGGTCTCCACGATCTTAAAGGCAGGGATGTGGAAAGTCGTCATTATACTAGGCACAGACATATCTACAAGGATATTGCCATCTCGATCCACTATGGTTTTGGTCTCAAGCTGATATGCCTCTATGCATGCCATCACCAATTCTGAGGCCACCAAGGCTAGCAGGAAGCCTCCAACTTTGGCAAGTCCATTGCTCCTCATCAATCTTGCATTTTTTGTTTTGGGATTCACCCTGACTCTTTGTGTAAACTCATCAATATCGACCAGACCGATATTGGTATCTGTGACATCTCTCCAAAGAGTAGTGATTCGGGACTGTAAGGGCACCCCTTGAAACCTATATTTCATTTGATCCTTATCCTCCTTGCCCTGGGGTGCCTTGGCTATTCCTTTTCCATTTTCCTTGGAGGAACTAGAAGTTCTTGCATCGGATTCCATAAATCTTGCACAAAAGAGAGGGATTAGCAACATTATTGTGGGAAAGCGGCCTTGGAAAAATCCTTGCATATCAAGGTTAGATCCACAATCTCCATTCATATTTGATAATCGTCTAGCATTTGATAAAACATCATTAGAAAGCAAAGAAGGTGACTCGGGCTTCTAGGGCCGGAGTTCCCTTGGCAGAATACCATTTGGAAGGCCAAATGAGGCATGGGACTCCCAAAGGAACTTCCTAATACTAGATCTATTCAATTGAGGGTTGTCGTGAAAGAAGTCCTGATTTTAGCAAGTGGGTCAAAGTCCATTTTGGATTTGGAGGTCATTTGAGCTTTCATTTAGGCGTTTGGGTATCAGCTGGAGGAAGACCGCCATAAACCATGTAGAGAAGATGGATCCTCGGCCACTGGATTCCAGAGCTTGGATCGCCGTCATTGGGAAGCAGTTACGGGTCAGTCATCCAAGATGGCGAAATGTAAGAGGCAATCCAGGCATGGAATTTTGGAGGGTAATCTTCAGAGATAATTTCAGGAGTTGGAAAAGCCGGGCGGTAGACCAAGGGTCAGGACTCAGTAGCCGAAAAGACAGACAGGTTCAGTGGTGTTAAACAGTGTCGGCGGACCAAAATCCCAGAGATGGAATTTCGGAGTCCGGGGTCCAAAGGGTGTTCAGGCGTTAGCTCTTCATTCAGATTTTACGCAAGGCGAAAGGGGGGCCGGGGTCCGGGAGTTGGAAAGACGTCTTGGGGCCGCTGTGTGAAACAGAAAAAGTGACACGGAGTTTCGGGGATGGAATTATGGAGGTCGGGGTCTGGGAGGAGCTTGGATGGTCGATTTTCTGGTGCAAGTTACAATGGATTTCATGTGGCCGGGGTCCAAGGTCTGGAAGGACACTCAAGGTAGGCCATGTAAATGATGAAGGCACAACGGAAACCCGAGAAGGGAAGTCCAGAGGCCGGGACTCGATGCAAGTTTAGCTACTATCTTTTAAAGTTCAAATTCATGCCAACGGCTGTGGACGAGTCCAGGCCTGAGTAAGGTGGTCGCCTATTTCGAAGAACAGCGATGGGGAGGTCGAACTCCGGTTTGAATTTTGACCCCTCAAACGATCGATCTTGCACATTTTTTAAAACATGGGTTTTAAGGGAGGTTGTTAACATGCCAGGTTTTCAAATTTACTTTACCCCTTACTTAATTCTAAGTTCAAATTCTTTGAAAAAGGGGAAAGTAGGTGCGGCGGCAACCCTACCTCCAAATCTTAGAGAAGTTCGATGCCGGATTTTGCGAAGAACCAGCGAAGTGAGATTTCGGGCACGAAGGTGGAAGATGCTAGGGCATCAATGGGCTTTCAAAATTTTGCTGTCACGTGAAAATGATAGGTGAAAACAAGTTTATATAGCCCAAAGCACAATTAATGTTGCAATTTAATGCTCCATACGTTGGCAGATTGGGTTGGTAAGTTCAATTTTTCAGATGACGGCAGGGAGTCTAGAGTCCAGAGGTCAGGGAGACATCCATCCACAACCATTTGAAACTTGTGCAACATTAAATCACACAGCAGATAGGGACCTGGGATCTGAGGTCCGAAAGGTCGTCAACCCTCCGTTGTGAAGAACGATGAAACTTAGGTGGAATCCTGAAAATGGAACTCCGAGATCCAAGGCCCGGGGTTCGAAAGGACGTTGAACACCAGATGCCAACGATAGCAAAATCAAGATGGAAACTCGGAAAGGGAAACTCAAGGGTTTAGACTCGGGAGGGGTCACGGATGTCAGAAAGGTGTTCTGACAAGGGAAACCCGAGCTGATTTCAGATTTAGCATTTTCAAGGGGGGCGAAGTTTGGTCAAACTTAAAATGTGACTTTGAGAATATGTTGACCCTTTAGGATGCAAAAATGGGCACACGAAATCATGCAAAGCGAAAAGGGCCTGGCAAGCAAAAGATGGAAGAGAGGGTCCCCATTCCAAATGGGGCATGTGTGCAACAGGCACAACACCTACCTCTTTCCGTCTCTACTCTCTATCTCTCATCTATCTCCCTCCCTCCCTCTCTCTCTCTCTCTCTGTAATGTGTAGAATTCTTTAATTCTAAGAATCGACAATACTTTAAATAAATTCATTTATATTCAAAAGGAAGTCGACACTTCATTCATTAGAATTCATAAAATCCAAATGACTTCAAAACAACAACTTAAAGTCTACAAAGAAATTCATCATACATGCAATTACATTCATAAATACATGTAATCTTTCATGACATTTATAATACAAAATATTGTAAGAGAAATTACAATTCGAGACTTAGGTATTTTGTCGCCTTAAGCTCCACAATAACCATACAAGACTTAGGCATTCTGTCACCTTAAGTTCTACAATAATTAATTCAAGAATAAAATAATACATATATGAAGATATCTTCATTTGATCTTTGATCCAACTGCTAACCTTCAAACATGAAGACGAGAACAAGGTTCAAGAACTTTTTCCACCCAACCTCAAAGCTTACGCTTCCCCGGAATTCCTTAGTCATTCAAGGAATACCTGACCCTACACGAATCACTTAGCAAAAATAAGTTGACAAGCAGATGGAATCTGATGTGTGCCTAGTATAACTAGTAATTCCACAAGCATTTTCATTTTTCTAATTCATTTAAGAAACAAGAAAGTTCGATACTAGGATATCGTAGAGAGTTAAATTCATTCCATCTATTTCAATGGTCCTTAAGTTACTTGGCCAAGTAAAATTTCATGCACGATAAATAATAGTAGTTTTGGAAAAGCAAAACTACGCTCTCTAGAAGCCCATATTCGGCACCCGTCCTGGAAGGTAAACTTCCAAACATATGTCATGCACATTCAATTATCAAGCATGCATGGTTCCATTCAAATAAATAAAGTATCTTTCACAAACACATGAATTGCACTTTCATTTTCAACCAAACATGGTTTTTAACACAATAATCTCACAGTTTAAATCACAAATAACATACTGTTTATATTCAAAATAAATAATAAAAATAAATTAAAAGAAGGTGTATCTCAAGTATGTAATCTAAATACATATTTAAACAAGAATTAAATGAGCACAAATTCTTTCAGTTCATTTACTCATAAAATTTATCTACACTTCACATTTAATCCTTTTCTAATTCATTGTATTTCAAAGAAAATATATTTTTAACTTGTTTTTTTCTCTTTCTAAATTTCATATTTCCTTTTAAATAAAAATATCTTTTCAAAATCATAAAACCTCATATTTACTTTTATTTTGTAGCAATTTAACATCATTTCTAGAGAATTATCATATCTCACTTTCTGCTTTTCAAGCATACTTAAATACCCAAAATTATTTTAACTTTCATTCTGGAAAACATTTAATAAATTTAATTTTTTCTATGTTAACGATTTCCTATTCTTTTCTGGTAATTTCCAATTATCTGTCTATATAGTTAACAATTTTTTTTTTCTTTTTGGGGGTTTTCTGAATCTAAAACATGCTAAAACAAAATTCTTTAAATAAGAAAACTAATGTCTCTTATTGTTTTCTGTTCAATTTGGTTCTATAATTTTTTGTTCAAGTTTGTTCTTTTTCTACTTGAAATACAGTCTGGTGTTTATTCCTTTCTTCTAAATTTAACAAAACAACAATATTTTCTCAAATAGCAATATGTTCTCATTTTTATTGTTTTTGTGAAAGAAAGAAAGAAAAATAATACAAACATTCATTGTTTCAAGACTGGTAAATATTTTATTTCAATAAACTTACCTATTAATCTCCTATAGTAGCCGTGTTTTCTTGAATCTGGAGATAAACCTTTGTTCTTCTGTTCTTTCTATGAATGTATTTTCTATAGCTGCTCTCTGACTGTCTTTCTTTTTCCCTCTATCTACTTTCCTTCTGTTGTTCCTATGGTCTTTTATTTTTGTTCTCTTTTTGTGTCTCTCCTCTTTACTTCCCATGCATCTCACACCTCTCCTTATTTTCCACGCACTTGCACTTCCCTTATTTCCTTTCTTCTCCTCCTTCCTACTGGCCGCAACCTCTCTTTTTCCTCCCTGCGTATGATTTCTCAAGTAATCAAATGAAACTCTATTCCTACTTCCTACAGCTGCGCCCCTACCTCTCTTCACCCATGTGCCTTTCCTTCTCTACACATTGCTTCCCTGTGCACATCACTCCTCTGCCTTACATGTGTATAATGGTGGGGAGATTCCTATTCTAATCTCTCCTCCTATTGTCTACCCACCTTTACACCACCTCCACATACGCATGAGGATATCCCACTCTCATCCTTGCGCATGGTGTAGAGAGTAGATTTATGCTCTTTATTTCCTACTCTCTTCTTGCCACGCCCTTCCCAATCTCCTCCCTCTCATGCGCCTTACCTTCTGTATCTTTATCTACCTCTGGTTGCACCTCTTGTCTCCTCTCTACACTCCTCCCTGCGCATGATGGATAAAGATTATTTGTTCTTGTTTCCCCCTATTCTCCATGCTCCTGCGCTTTACCTCCCCTTCCCAAGTGCCTGATTCCCCCTTCCCAAGCGCATGCCTTTTAATCAGCAAAGAGTTAATGAATTTCAAAAAAAATGAAAGAAAGCCTCTCTCCTTCTGTGCACACATGGAAGTTTGAGAAGATTTTTGTTTTAAAGAGAATTAACAGTCCTCCCCCTGGCTGGAATGCATTCCATGTTTTTAACATATAATCTATTCTGCTTTTACTGGCTGTGCCTCTCAAAAATATCAATAATACTGTGTGTATTTTTCTGGTCCATTATCAAAAACGGATTTTTTTCACTATCCTTCCAATTTCGAATTTCTTTCTAGCTCTTCTTTACTCATGCAAAGTATTGGAGTTATTCACAAAGCTGGATCCACTTTTTGTGTTTGATCTTGAGTTTAAATTTTCAAACTCCAAGTTTTAAATTTTGATTGCCTTCCATTGATTGAAGATATTTTCTTCTACTTGTAAGCTGTTGATTTGAATTCAATTCCCAATTTGTATGTAATTTGTTTTTCCAATATGTTTTCAATTATTCAGTTTTAGATATTTGTTTATTTAAACATTTACATTTACATTTATTTTTCTTATTTATCAAATAAGAAAAATACAACTACATCAAATAACACCATGTTATATTTTAATAACTTTTTCACAATTAAAACTCTATTCCATTAATTTGAAATAAAAGCATCATTAATTTTAAGTAATAATAAAATATTGACACTAGAAATTCAATTTATTCGAATAAGATCAATTTCCTCATAAAATAATCAAATCGCCATTTAAAACAACATATCCTTTTCACATATTTGATAAATCAATTAAACTTAATTTAAAATTTGCAAGCATAATTGTAGATACCGAAAATTGGTCTAGGCCTATGAACACCACTTTTGACATAATTTTCTATTATCCATGGTCATGATTAAATGATGTTTATTATTTAATTAACCTTTCTAACACATATTTCCTCTATTAATTAAATACCCCTTTTTAATTAATTCATTAATTCATAAATGACCTTTATTCAACTTGGATAATTAAATAAATCATATTTGTTTAATTATGTCCCTAACTAATTAATTCTTCCTTCTTAATTAAATATGTATTATTTAATTAAACCCCCTTTATCTATCAACTAAATAATTTATTATTTAATTACACCCCCCCTTTTATCATATTTCAACTATAATTAAATATCTTTATTTAATTATTCATTTAACCCCCTTTATCTATAATTAAATATTTATTATTTAATTATTTATATTATCCTTTCCAAACAGTCAAATTAAATAAATTACTTTATTTATTTAATTAAAGTCTCTTATTTTCGAATGTTGAATTAAATTAACATTTAATTCATATTTAATTATTTATGTCACATTCTTCTGTCAATCAGTTATCTAATCATTCACTCACCTTATGACTTGAGATCTAGTTTTAGTTCTCCAGTTATCTCCGGATTCAACACTTGTTTATCTCTATGAGAAGACTCTCCGTTACAACTAGTTGATTAACTAGTTCTAACTCCTGTTTGCATTCGAATGCATTAATCTTCGAGTTCTAACTTTGGATTTTGCATACAAATTCTATTTCTTCTATTTTGGAGATTAGGATTCCGAACTCTTGTTCTAACTCACATTCTAACTTAGTCTCTATCTTCAGTCTTTCCTGAACTCGTGTTCTAACTCGCATTCTAACTCATGTTCTATCCGAGACAGAACTCACATCGCATGGCATTTATCAATCTCATCCATCGATCTCTCTTTCAATCTGAACCGATTGTTCGAAAACCCAAAATATATAAAATGGCCTGTCATTATCATTATTCCTCCTCCCGAAATCATA
Source organism: Sequoiadendron giganteum (assembly GCA_007115665.2). Classification (NCBI taxonomy): domain Eukaryota; kingdom Viridiplantae; phylum Streptophyta; class Pinopsida; order Cupressales; family Cupressaceae; genus Sequoiadendron; species Sequoiadendron giganteum. The sequence continues at coordinate 309,939,547 of CM021107.1, read as the reverse complement.
CACTTTTGAGAAGAGACTTATCTTCGATATTTTTCTTAGACACTTGACAAAGTTATACTTGCATTCAAACACATATATCTAAGGGCAAAAATACTAAAAAGGCAAAATGGAGAAGAACAATCAAGATAATTCAAAGGGGTGAACGCATATTTGAGAAATCAATTAAACTTAATTTAAAATTTGCAAGCATAATAATCACAAAAATACATTAAAATAATAACTAAGTGTGTGTGTGAGATTCCATCATCCTCATTAATTTCTAATGGATATAATGACTCTACCTGAACAATGTTCTTGCCTTCACTCACATTCACCTGTTCCTGCATTCACTTGCACTCAAATCTTCATCAGTAATGACAAACCCCAGATTCCAAAATAATGAATTTCAAATCATCTCATTTTCATTTAAATTTAAATTTAAATTTCAATTCCAATTTTAATTTCAATCTCAATTTCAATTTCAATTTTAGTAATGATCTAACATAAACATGCAAATCTCCTAATTTATATTTTCATTTAAATAATTGATAAAATAAGTACGTGACTCTCTCTCTCTCTCACACACACACACACACACATGCGCACATAAAAAAAATCACCTCTATCTCCTCCCTAACTGTCCCTCTCTCCTATCTCTACTTCTCTCTATCTCTCCTCTACGTCTCCTTCCCTCTCTACCTACATTTATCTCCCCTCTCCCTTTGTTTACCTACCTCTCCCTTTATCACTCTATATCTCACCTATGTTTCCCTACCTACCTAGGGTTGAGGGATTAAGGGTTGGGGGTTGAGAATTGAGGGTTGAGGGTTTAATGTATAGGGTAGAGAGTAGAGAGTAGAGGGTAGATGGTATAGGGTTTAACAATTGAGGGTTGAGGGTTTAAGGTTGATGGTAGAGGGCATAGGGTTGAGGGTTGAGGGTTTAAGGGTTAAGGTATTATGGTAGAGTTTTTACTTGAGTTTAAGGGTTTAAGGGTTGACGGTTTAGGGTAGAGGGTAGAGGGTTTAAGGGTTTAGGGTTTAAGGATTAAGGGTTAAGGGTTAATGGTTTAGGGTTTAGGGTTGAGTGTTTAAGGTTTTAAGGGTTGAGGGTATAGGTTTGAGGGATTAATGTTGAGAGGGAGGGATGGATGGAGGGAGATTGGATGGATAATTGAGATAGAGAGAAGTGGAGAAGATGAGGGAGGGACAAAGATAAATGAGGGTTAAAGATCCTATGTATAGGGTAGAGGGTTAAGGGTAGAGGGGAGAGAGATAGAGGGAGTGATTGAATGAGAGACATATCTAAGAGAGGGAGAGGGGGTAGGAGGGAGAGACTTGAGATAGAGAGAGGGAGTGAGTGGGAGAGAGATAGAGGGAGGGAGGTTTAAGGGTAGGTGGAAAAGGGTTTAGTTTTTAAGGGTTAAGAGATTAGGGTTTAGGGTTAAGGGTAGAGGGGAGAGATATAGAGGGAGTGACTATATAGACCTAAGAGAGGGAGAGGGGGTAGGAGGGAGATATTTGAGAGAGAGAGGGAGTGGGAGAGAGATAGAGGGAAGAGGATTAAGGGTAGGGGGTAGAGGGTTTAAGGGTTTAAGGGTTAAGGGTTAAGGGTAGAGGGGAGAGAGAAATGAGTGAGTGAGAGAGAGAGACCTGAGAGAAGGAGAGGGGGTAGGAGGAAGAGAATTGAGAGATATATAGAGATAGAGAGAGATGGAGGGAGTGGGAGAGAGATAAAGGGTAGAGGGTAGAGTGTTTAAGGGTTTAGGGTTTAAGGGTTAAAGGTTTAGGGTTAAGGGTAGAGAGGAGAGAGATGTAGAGGCTTCAAATGAGGAAATTATGAGTCTAGCAACAAGACTTGGGATGAATATTATACATTTGGAATCTCTTTGTAATAGAGGATGAAATAGAGGGGAGTGTTTCTTAATACATTAAAGAGGCATGGAGAGAATGTTAACTAGGGAGAGTCCCATCACAAGGAGACTACCAATAATAGGAACCATAGTAGTAGAATCCACAAGGGTTTATGATCTAGATACCTAGAGGAACATAAAGTGCAGTCCGAGAGCTTCAGATTTCACTTTTGGATTTCTAGAAAAGTCAAAGTGGACTAAGTCACCATTAGTGGTGAATTAGTACCACTACAATTGTTTTCTAGAGATTTCTATAGATTTGGATACCGTTTTGGCTGAAACAGGCTCTGATGCAATTTTATAGATCTGGGACTAGGTCACCCAGAATGACGTAAGCCTCCTAATAGGTCAAAATTCCAAAATCACTAGCATTTCCAGTCTCCATTCCAATCTACAACACATCTTCAGGTGCACATATTCTATTTCAAAGTTTTTTTTTTGTTTCATAGTCATTTCTAGGTTATTTACTATATGTTTGCATACTATACTATGTTTTTAAACACTTTGCATAGTCCAATTTTACACTTGGTGGTGAACCCCTTCTATCTATTTTCATCACCAAGAGCTCTCCCTTTGAAAATTTTTAATCTCCTTTGTATTGAAATCTCTAAGGTTTTTTCTTGAATGAATTTTAGATCTTTGTCCCTTCCCCTTTAGGTGCAAAACCCTAGAGGTCCAAGAGGTGACAAAAATCCATGGTTCAATAACATTATTTCATTTATTTCTCTTTAAATATGTGATATTAAGATTTATTATGGTACTTTGTAGTATATTTTTATCAAGAATCTCATGATGTATTTTTTATTATATCTTATTTCTTTACCTTGATGGTGTTGGTCTTAGTGAAGGAGTTCAGGGATCTTATTAAAGTCTCACTATAATATTATATTTCTTAGAAATAAATGAAAAATCCACATATTATCACACCACTTCAAGGTTATAGCTAAAAATAAATAATAATAATAAAGAAGTTAGCATTAGAAGTTATGATGGTTTGGGATAATTTTTCTCTTCTTTATTTATAGGTGTAACTATGTAGAGACACATCCCTTCACCTTGACTAGGTTATCTTAAAGAAGAATAGAAACTAAGAAATGAAATTGTTAGGGTTAATCATACCATATGTTCTTATCCTTATTATGCTTAGGAATATAGAATACGAGGATCATAACATTCACATACCCTTTAGAAAAATACTGCTATCAATGCTTAGAAAGTCAAATATTTTCTATGAATTGTTAATCATTCTAATTTTTACTATATATGAAGATGTCATTAAGAATAACAACACCAATTTTTAAGGAAATGGGTGGAACATTGAATTTAGGAGGCTTTAAATTTTTTATTGATATTATTGACACAAAATGAGATAACTAAGGATTTATAATGGCCCTCATGTGTTTTAAGTGCAATATTATTTATATCCTTATCCATTCCTACCCAATATATTGTATCCTTCTTTAATATAACACCACTTCTAATAGTTGTGACATCATATCAAAGAGGGGAAAAATGTAGACACCTAAATATGTCCATTCCCGACTACACAACTTTTACCTTATCCTAGCCATTAATTAAATAAAACATTATTATTTATTTAATTATTTTATCCATCACCTTTATCCCACCTTGTCCTATCCAATTAATTAAATAAATATTAATTATTTATTTTATTAATTTATCCATTACCCTTATCCCAAAACCCTCCAACTAAATTAATTAATTAATTCCTAATTAATTAATTAATTAAGGCTGATTAATCTTCATTAATGTTTCCTCCAATATTTAATTCCACTTTATCCCTCAATCCTTGACCATTTAGTCCTAGCCAAATTATATTTCATTCACATGGATCACAATCTAAAATTGCCATCATGTGACAAGTTTCACTTATATGACTAACTAAGACCTTATCTAGATTGATTGAATCTAGGATCTTGCATAAAGTTAAACTATTTTTTTATATAATCCATCCATTTCATACTATATCTACAAATATCAACCATTCACATAAGAGTATTTCCCTAACCCATTCCTAAGCCTAGCCCTTATACCTCATGTGACACTTGTCACATGACTACAAATTTTAATCCAAGCTCTAATCCTCATTCAATCCTAGCCATCCATTAACCAATACATCTTGGCCATTGATTTATCTCATGTAAGTTCTATAAATTAGAGGCATCTCACCCCATTTGAGTATCTAACTTCTCTCATCCTCTTTTTTTGTTGCTAAATTTTATATCTACTTCTTCCATAGCCTAGCTAATCTTCCATCATCATATAATTAGCTATCCATTTGATCTCTTATCATCTTAATCCTATCATCATGTTGTTAGTTTTTTAAGAAACCACATTCTCTCATCAACACATAAAAATATAAAATCAATTGGAGATTAGGTGCACTCTTTTTTAACTCTATCTAAGGAGAAACATGGGTTTCAGGTGAAGGTATTGTGTGTATATTGCATTATCTTCTTTAAATGATGAGAAAAGGGGGAAAGGGGATAGGAAGACCAAGAAATGGGGGACTTATGCCAACAAGCACAAAGGGGATGTCCACCTAATCACAGATCCAAATTTTTCTATTTCATTAGGAAGAGGGAGAGTGTAAAAAATGATTAGAATTGACCTACGATCCTTTAGGTGAGTCAACCCTAAGTTTGGACACTTTTCTTCCTTATGATAGAAAAACAACAAAATATGACTAAAAGATAGTTTTGGGAGAAGAATAAAAGTGAATTAACAATAAAATTTATGATATCTATCACTTGAAACAAAAATATTATGATAATTCTATCAGAAACAACAACCAACTAGTAGATCTAAGAAGGTTAAGATACTATGCACCTGTCACCAAAAGTGTTGCCAAGTGTCCTACTTAAGACTCATTCACCCAAGGGCGAATGGGGCTTTATACATGGCTTTGAAAGTTCTTTATGTAGTCCTCTGATGTTGGATATAAGGATTTTATTCCCAAAAGTTTGATTGTTAGAAGGTCGAAAATAAAACCTATAGGTGAGTTTTTGTATCTTGATAATTTTGATGATAACTTTGACAACTTTGTAAAATTGCACCTTTGATCCAATTTCAATCCTTCTTCACCTGTAGATTTTCAGCAACACAAAGAGGAGAAAAATGTTGTTTTTGGTGTGTAATGGTTTTCCTTGGTCAAACCATAGTTTGGTAGTGTGAAACCTTGATAATGAAATGAAAGCATAAATGGAAGTAATGATGAATGAAAACTTGTTTATTGCAACTCACCAAGCCCTTTAATAGCTGACCTTAGAGGACTAAATTCCAACACATCACTCCAAGGATTAGATCTTGCATGAAATGGCTTGATTAGATGCTTGAAAAATTGAAACCTACATCACAATGTTAGCTCCAAAAGCAAGCATGAACACACATAAATCTTGACATCAAGATAGTATCTTGAATGTTGTAATAATTGACTAATATATCTGCTCCCCAATGCTCTTGACAATAATCTTTGCTCATATGAAGTTCACTTCTAATTTGTTAGATTTGAATTGATAAAAAGACCTTGAATTTATAAGTGTTCCTTAATTTCCCAACAATTAAACATCAAAATATGACAATTGCAATTTGAATTTGAATCATTAAAATTCCACCAAAAACATATTAAAAATGGGATCCTAAACTTAAGGGGGACCCATTCACCCTTGGGCGAATGGGTCCTAGGCTCTAAACCCTGGACACACATTTTCCAATATGTGTAATTTGATGTTTACAATTGTTTAATGTAGATTCTCCTTTCATAAAATGAAATTAATTAGACTTTTAAATGAATAATTAGGCCAATTAAAGGCTTAATTAAGTCCAATGAATTAATGGGATGCAAGCATAGTGTAAAAATTTAAAGGTGTACATTTTTATACACTGCACTTTATATTATTTACCTTTAATCCTTTCTTTTATTCATTTTGGCACACCTAATGGGACTCATCCTTATTTTAATCTATTTTTTATGAGTTTGTGTTGATTTTTTGTCACATGTTTCATCTCAACACTTCTAACTATATTTTAAAAATTGTTTTGCATATTAGCACCTACGTTCTACAAATTAGTGTTAATGTTCTGTAAATCAATGCCTGTATTCTACAAATTATTGCTTGCATTCTATAAATTAGTGCCTAAATTTTGCAAATCAAATCCTATTCTCTATAAATTAGTGCCTAAATTTTAGAAAATTAGTGCATGTGTCATAAAATAACACTTATATTTCATTAATTTGTGTCTTTATTTCACATATCAATTCTTATGTTTGACAAAATATCACCTTTGTTTTACATATTAGAACCTTTATTTCACAAATTAGTGGTTTTGTTTCATAGATTAGTGCTTGTGTTTAAGAGATCAACACCTTAGCTATCCATTTGATCTCTTATCATTTTAATCCTACCATCATGTTGTTGGTTTTATAAGTAACAATATTCCTCCATCAACACATCAAAATATAAATCAAGTGGAGATAGGGTGCACTCTACTTCAGCTCTATCTGAGGAGAAAGAAGGGATTTAAGTGAAGGTTTTGTGGGGTAAGTACAAGAATATGGGCCAAAAAGGGGTCTTAAGTGGACACTTTTTTTCTAAAATCAAGAAATACTGACCTTGGATGAGAAATTGAGCATAGTTACACTTAAATTTTTAAGATGTAACAAAAACAATGTTTGTAGTGCTCCGAGTCTACTTTCCAAACTACTATTTTTTTTTTAAATGGTATAGATTAAGGGGTTGAAAAAAGGGAGCCACAAAACTTGGTGTTGTTTTTGTCAAAAAACATAACATAGCATGTTTTGTGGCTCCCCTCAAAAGGTTAAATTTTTTTTGGTATTTTTAAAATCGCTTTGTGAGAAATTATCTAACAACATGTAGTTTATGCTTGATTTTTTTGATAATTTTTTAATGAATTTTTTATTTTTTACTAATTTTCAAAGTGGAGACATCTTGAAAAATAGAATTTTGGTTGTGCTACTCCTATAAATTTTGAAAACTAATTGAAAATATTTTTTTTTTTTGTAAATATGTGTAGAATGGATTCTAGTTTATATGAATGTAATTTATTTGAAATTTCAATGAATGGTTAAAAAATAAAGTAAAAAAATACCAAACACTAGTTTTTTCCAAAAAAACAAACACATAAACAAAAGAAATTAAAGATGAAAGGCTTAATATATGTGAAAAAATTAAATAATTAAATAGCTAAGAGAGAGGCTAACATTACCCAAGTGTTTAATTTGTTCAACCTTGAAACATGTGCAAACCTAACGGTTAGCATGAACAAGATTATGTGAAATCCTACAGAATATGCAAAAACATGTCTTTGGAGGTTGGGAAGGAACTCCAAGCCTTTGGGTTGGAAATCCAAATAAAATCCCAAGCCTAGGCTTGGGGATTCCCAAAGCAACATATAATGCGATCACATTATAAAGCACTCACATTATTTTTTTCTTTGCATTTTTTCCTTTTTCGCAAATTTTTGTTGTATGCAAGTCATGTTTGACATAACGTGAGCGCGTTATAACAAACTCGCGTTATGTCTCAATTGGAATGTTTTAAGTTCAAGTTTGTTAAGTATGTTTGATATATGTATGTTTATATATATACATATTTGTAATTATGTATGTATGTATGTATGCTTGTATGCATGCATGTATGTATGTATATATGTATGCATTTATGTATGAATGTATGTATCTATGCTTGTATATATGTATGTATGTATGCTTGTATGTATGTATGTATATATGTATGTATATATGTATGCCTATATGTATGTATGTATGTATGTATGTATGTACATGTGATGTAAGGGGGAAATATAGCATAGGAAAATAGTAAATGAATTAAACTAAATAAATTGAAATGAGATAAAATTCCAAACCCATACTCATGAAATGTGAAATGTAAAGCTATGAATCCAAATAAATAAGAAACTAAGAAACTTAAATGAATCCAAAACAAAAAAAGTATTACCACATGTCAAAGTTGTGTTCATATTAATGTTGTATTATGTTTGAATCAATACGAAACCTCCATTTGATGTTGTGAAAGCTCCAAAGTGTGTTAATGGTGATTGAAGATGTGCGTAAAATCTCTCAAGAATTTGAATGTCAATTCAACATGAATTCGTTGCATAAACTCTATAGATTCTCCCATCATTTTTGAGAATGAAGAGGGTTATTATATAGATTTCATGTTTTGAGATGAATGATCGAGATTTCGTAGTAAAAGATCACGATCAATCATTAAGAACCGTTGAGAGGAAATATAGTGGAATGATTAGTGAAATTAGATTGGATTGATTAGGGGGGTTGAAGAAATAAAGTTGAGTGGTTAGTGGGATTGGGAGATAAATGAGTTAGTCAACCGATTAGAGTGAGAAATCAGTGGTAATGATTTTCTCAATCACAAAAGGGATGTGGATAATTTAATTAATTAAATAATTGATTAAAACTGAGATGAACGTGCAAGTAATGTTTGACTTTAACAAATAAAGGTGTATTTGTTTGTTGACTATGTATAATGATGTTGAATAATTAATTTAATTATTCAAGTTTAGAGAGGGGAAAGTGATTTAATTAAATTATTAAATGATAATAGTTTAATTGATTTAGATGAATAAGGTATATTAGTGACATAATCAAATTATTAATGTTTATTTAATTAATTAAGAGTAATAAAGTTAAATTAGGTGATGATATAGTGAATTAATTAAATAATTAAAGATTATTCAATTAATAGAGGAAAATAGGGTTAATAATGTAAATGATGTGAAATGCAATTAGATTATTGATTATGATGTCGATAATAGAAAAATGTCATTCAGGATGTGTGATATATGTTAGGTCATTTTTACATGTCTAGAGTATGTATGCTTGTATGTATGTATATATGCATGCATGCTTGTATTTATGTATGTATGTATGTATGTATGGTTGTATGTATGTCTATATGTGTGCATGCTTTTATTTATGTATGCTTGTATGTATGTATGTGTGCTTGTATGTATGTATGTAAGGATTTTGGGTTTAGGGTATATAAGGACCTGAGGGTATAGCTTTTAAGGTTGAGGGTTGATTTTTTTGGGTTTAGGGTTTACGATATAGGGTTGAGGGTTGAGGGATTATGGATTAAGTAATAGGTTGAGGGTAGAGGGTAGAGGGTAGAGGGTAGATGGTTACATTTGAGGGATAATATTTAGCTTGTTGAGTGTATAATATTAAGTGTGTAAGGTATATGGATTAGGGTTTAGGATATTGGGTTTAGGGTTTACAATATGGATTGAGGGTATAAGGAATATGGTGACTTGGGTTGAGAGTGTATGGTTTAGGCTTTAAGTATAGGGTTGAGGCACAATATTCAGGGTTTAGGGTATAAGTTTGAATTTATAGGGTATAGGGATGAGGGTTTGTGGGTGTGGGTTTCAAAGTTTAAGGTATAGGGTTGAGGATTGAGGGATTAGGGATTAAGTATATGGTTAAGGGTATAGGGTAGAGGGTTGGGAGTTTAAAGTTGAGGGATAATGTTCAAGGTTGAGTGTCTAAGATATAGGGTTTTGTAATGACGATTTAATTTTCCTACAAGATAGATCTGATTAGTTGTACCTGCAAGTTAAATAAATATCATACAATAGAATGCAAAGGAACAATTACAAGAAATGGAAGAAACTGAAAGGATCTCACCCATTTAATACTCCATGTCTAACTTCTATTGCACCTCCTCAAGCTTTGGAATGATGGATGCCCTCAAATTTGTGTGTGAGCAAATCTATATGCCTAGCCTCTACAAAGCCTTTGAAGGATTTAAATTACTAAACTATGCAACTAGAAACTCAATTCTATTATTGCAAATAGTAAATAAAAGTCTATGATATCAAGAATGCCTATATCAAAAGTCTATTAAGTAAATGATCATGGATGCAAAAATGAGATCAAGATTGTCATTTTATAGAAAATGCAATCTTGAATGGACGGACAAGATGAGAGCTTTAAGGAATGCCCTAGAATCAAAGGTTAAGATTCAATAAGGCAACTCTCAATTAGGGTTAGGGAAAAATACCCATATGTGTGAATAAGATTTAATTAAATGAATTAAATCAAGACTGAATGTGACAGTGGAGATGAAATTAGTAAAAATTAGAAGACAAGAGGATGGGATTTTAGAAAATCAATAATTTTAGAAATTACTTGATTTGTAGAAGAATACTTCTATTTTGAATTAAATTAATTCAAAATAGGGATTTTTTGAGATAACAAGTAATTGATTTTTGAAATTAATTACTAAATGAAGAATTAGTTAAGTATGTGAGATATTTTTAAATGATTTGTTTTATTTATAAATATAAAAGTGTCACATGCCTTAATTAAATAATTAAAAATAATTATTTAATTTAGAAGAAGTATTTAATTAATTAAGTAAATTAATGAATTTATTTAATTAAGAGAGGATTTAGGAATTAGTGACATATTAAATAGATATATTAAAATATATTAATTTAATAATCAAGAGGACATTAATGATAAAGATTAATTAAATAAATAAAATTTTATTTAATTGCAAGAAGACTTTGATAATTAGGGATATATTAGATAAATAAATAAGATTTATTTATTTAATAATCATGAAGAATGAAAGATTATGAATTAATTAAATAATTATGAATTATTTAATTAATAGTTGAATGTGGGTTAGAAACATAATTAACATGTCATAATTATGCTAGGGCAAAAGGTGATAAAATATTGCTTGCAGGCCTTGGTCATTTTTATGTGTCTACAGGTTGAGGGTTTAAGGTTGACGGTATAAGGCATATGGATGGGGGTTGAGGGTTTAGGGCATAAGTATAGGGTTGAAGGGTTGAAGGGTTTAAGGGTTTAAGGTTTAAGGGTATCTAGGGGTTTAGAGTTTAGGGTTTAAGGTTTGAGGGATTAAGGGTTTAAGGGTTGAGGATTTAAGGGTTGAGGGATTGGGGTTTAAGGTATAGTGTTGATGGTAGAGGGTTTAGGGTTTAAGTTTTAAGGGTTGAGAGTTAAGGTATTAGGGTTTAAGGGTTGAAGGTTTAAGGCTTTAAGGTTAAAGGGTCAAGGGTTTAATGGTAAAGGGATTAAGGGATTATGGTTTAAGGGTTGAGATTTAAGATATTAGGGTTTAAGGTATAGGGTTGATGTATTAGGGTTAAGGGTTTAATGCATAGGGTTGAGGGGTTTAGGGTTGAGGATTTAAGGGTTGAGGGTTTAAGGTTTGAGGGTTTAGGGGTTGAGAGTTTAAGGGTTGAGGGTTGAGGGTTTAATGTATAGGGTTGAGGGATTAGGGTTGAGGGTTGAGGATTTAAGGTATAATGTTGAGGGATTAAGGTAGAGGGTTGAGGATTTAAGGTATAAGGTTGAGGGATTAGGGTAGAGGGTTGAGAATTTACAGTTGAGGGATAATGTTCAAGATCAAGTGTCTAAGATATAGGGTTCAAGGTTTAAGGTTGAGGGTATAAGGCATATGGATGAGGGTTGAGGGTTTAGGGAATAAGTGTAGGTCTGGGGGGATATTGGGTATAGGGTAGAGGTTTAAAGGTTTAGGGATATTTTCCATAGTTAGTTTCATTGGATGCCCAAGACATGAGTGACCTCAGATGAATGTCACCAATGTAGAGAAGTGGATTCCATTTTTTTTCAAAGGGAATTAGCAAACCATGTAGATAAAACTCACATAAAGAATTTCTTAGCGAATTGGGTGCTACTTGATATGCATCATAAAATTCCTTAGCTATGTGAATGTCAGGGCCTAAATTTTTGGAAATTATCATCAATTGGAACCATAGAAATTTCTCTTTAAGGCACATAGCATATACCCTAGGTGGTGGTCTACATTCCATAATTTTACCAGTTACCTTCATCATTTCATCTATTTTCTCTTTCATTTTTTGAATTTCCTATTTTTGTCTTTCAATTTCCTTTTTCAATTTCTTCTTTTCTTCTTCCCAAAGACTTTGTTGAAGGTCAGTTCTACCTAAATGGTGGAAACTCAAAGTTTGAAATGTAACAGGCCTCCATGTTATCCTAAGATATTCAAAATATTCAATTAGCAATGTCCTTTTATAAACAACCAATGCTCGACAAGTTTCAAAGGATAATGGTGTTTCATTGGACACTTCAGATTGTTCAAATTGTTCTTCCTCTTGTTGCAGGATGGACTCCTATTTCTGCCCAGAAGGAGATTGTGTTTCTCCTAGAATTTTTCCAACTGCTTCAGCCAAGTCATCAAGACTTGACATCTTCCTTTTATTACCACTACCATGTTGTGCTTCCTCAACTTCCACTATCTCAGTTTGCAGTTCCCCAGGAATAACAAATGAACTTTGTGGAACATTCTCAGACACACTCTGAGAAACATCATGATTGAATTCTTTAGATTCCTCAGGAATGACTATAATTTTAGGTTGAACAGAGGTAGAGGTAACTTTACACTGTTTCCTTGATGAAACTATTTTTGGTGATGTAACAGTTGTAGGAGGCTCTTTCATAGCTTTCCTCTTTCTAACTTGCCTAGAGGATTCAGACTCAACAGGAGAAGGTGATAGTGAAACTATGGTGGCAACAGACATTGTTGCAGGAGAGAGCGGAGTAGAACATTTTCGCTTTTCAACATGAGGTCTTGATTCTGGGGTTTGTTCTGCCCTAGATGACTCTCCTACCTTCATTTTCCCTTTTTCTTTTCTACCAGAAGACCTAATTTTTACTTGGGTAGAGGAATCTGGTGTGGAGGCTGCAGGACTAGGTGCTACAAGAGCAAATGATTCTTGCTCTGCTCCCCTACTCATAGATTCTACTCTCTTTTTCTTTTTCTTGCACTATGTAGGGAGTGCTCTAGGAGGTTTTGGAGGTTGCAGATCCTTCTGGGCAACAAATTCTTGCCAAGAAAGGGGTGATACATCCCTCAAGGAATGCTCAATCAAGAATTTAATGAGGGCATGATGGGTGATAGAATTGTCCTTACCCCTCTGGGTTTCATAGGCACTACATTCCAAAAGGTTTAACAAAAAGTTTGGAACATTGATAGCTAAACCATGCCTCATATGACTCAATAGTTTGAAATGATAAGAATGCAAATAGAAAAAACGTCCCAGACAAGTCAAATACTTGATTATGAAGGTGGCATATTCTGAGTATGGAGGAGGCAGTGACACCTATTTGCATCTTTGTTTGGAAACCTCTAAGGATCCATTTGTTGGTATTGTGAATTCTGCCCTAGAAAAGACAAAATTTCATCCTGAAGGAAAGTTATCTCCTACTGGCGGAAGCCTAGTTAAAGGAATCTAGCTTCTCCCTCTGAAAAAGTTCTCAAAAACTCACATGCAGCTTCCTCATTAAAGGAATCTATCCCCAAAAAATAATTTAGCCATCCACAATTGTTGAATGCCTGAACCACTTGAGGATTTTTCATCAAGGCTTCATGAGTTGTACGCTCATGTCTCACTAACTAGCCACCCATATTCACAAATTATCCCTGCTGAGATTCCTAAAACTCAAACTTCTTCTAAAAATTCGAAAAAACTTTTTTTTTTCGCCCTGCTTCTTTCTTTTTTGCTGTCACCTTTCTTTACTTTTCAAGGAATGATACAAAGGATACTTGCATGAAATGATTATTAAAAACTAATCAAATCAAGCAGTTAACTTGTTGATTAGGATAAAAGCATAGAGTCATACTTGGTAAGTATAAGAAAATAAAACTGCCTTGACAGACATGATAGTGGCACAATAAAAAGTTTGAAATGGATTATCCCCACCCCCTACTTAAAATTTGGCACGTGTCCACACATGTGCATAAGGATAGGTGAAAAATAGGCAATAATGACTGATAGATACATAGCAATTAATGAATAAATGAAATAAATAAACGATGTGACAATTAAAGATATCGCGTACCTTATAATAAGTGCTCATAGATGCTGGGAAAGATCACAACTCAGCTTGGAATGATGGCTAGAATGGAAATCATAAATGGAGGTGGTACGGTAGGATGGATGACATGGATGGGTGACGTGGAATAAGATGGAGTGAATGATGGTGATGGATGAAAAATGGAGAAAGTGGCTTCCTTAAAAAGGAAACCTTTATTATGAGCATGCAACATAGCATTTTAAAGAGATGCTGCAGGAAAAAGGCCGAAGCATTTTGTTGCAGGAAGATCAGTGGCTGCATTTGAACAAATTGCTTCATAAATTCTTTTTTGGATTCTGGCTTATGATACAACCTAAGATGATGTCCATTAACCAATAGCTTTAATCAAATAGGATCTATTGTATCCAACTGAACTGAACCATTATCAAACAAAATTTCTATTTCATAAGGACCAAGCCATCTTGTAGTGAGTTTACCTTGATTTTCCTTGTACCTGGAGTCATAGAACAACGCCCAATCACCGACAGAGAATTGCTTAGTTTTGATATGGTGGTCATGTAATTTATTTCTTTGCTGCTGGATAGCTTTAGTATACTGCAGGGCAACTTTCCTTATCTCATCCAATGCATTCAGTTGCAGGAGGTGTTCCTTTTGGGATTTTGAAAGATCAATGTTAAGCTGAAGAGCAGTTCTTAAGGTCTTATTCTCAAACTATATTGGCAACATGGCAGTTTTTCCATAGAGTAACTCAAAAGGGGTAAACCCTGTAGTTGTTTTCCATGTTTTCCTATAGGCCCAGACTACTTCAGGAAGGAAATTGCTCCAATCCTTTTTGTGTAACTATACTGTTTTAGTAAGGATTTCCTCTAATTCTTTGTTGGTAACCTCTGCCTGACCATTGGCTTGAGGGTGATAGGGGCTAGACTTTATGTGCCTAATCTTGTAATCATTCATCAATGTAGTGATTAAGTTTGATGTAAACTAAGCTCCTTGATCAGTAACAAGTTCCCTTGGGACTCCAAATTGAGTAAAAATCTACTCATATAGGAACTCAACAATTTTATTGTCACGGGCATGTGTCATTGCTTTCACTTCCACCCACTTGGTTACACAATCAATGCAAACCAAAATGTATGATTTCACATTGGATGGAGGATCAATAGGCCCAAAAAAATCCATGCCCCACTTGTCAAAGGGACTGACTACCACTTGAGTATACAAGGTCATTTCATCAGACCTTGTTGGTCTCTCCATGCGTTGACATCTATCACATTTTTTGGTGTAGGCTACAACATCCTTGTGTAGTGTGGGCCAATAATACCCTATAGCAAGCACTTTCATAGATGTTCTCTTGGATGCAAAGTGCCCACCACATGGCTCATCATGAAAAGCATGCAAAATGTGATAGGTCTCATCTTCCCTAACACACCTTAGCATGACATGGTCACGTCTTGTGTAAAATAAATAGTCTGCAATCCATGAAAAGTTAAAACTTTTCTCTATCAACAATTTCCTGTCCTTTGGTGAGAAGTGAGCTGGGATCTTGTTGGCTGCTAAATAATTTGCAATATTTGCATACCATGGAGTTTATGCAGCAATAGAAAATAGATGTTCATCAGGAAAGCTATCATCAATTACCTCGGGGGTGGTAGGTGTAGTTGTTTGAAGTCTTGACAAGAAATCAGCCACCACATTAGCCCGACCTTGCTTATCAATAATTGTGATATCAAATTCCTACAACAATAGGAGCCATCTTGCTAATTTGCTAGATATGGCAGGCTTATTCATGAGGTACCTTATTGCTGCATGATCTGTATGAACAAATATTTGGTAACCAGTGACATAATGTACAAACTTGTTTAGGGCATACACAACTGCTAGTATTTATTTCTCTGTGACAGTATAGTTTAATTTAGGGCCTTGAAGGTTTTTGCTAATGAAATATATGGCATACTCTATGGAATTCTCTTTCTATCCTAAAACTGCCCCTATGGCATAATCAAAAGCATCTGTGTGTATATGAAAAGGCAGAATCCACTTTGGTCCTTGAAGAACAGGTGCCTGAGTAAGTAAGTTCCTAAGATGTAGGAAAGATTTTTCACAAGCCTCAGTCTAGTTAAATTTAGAATCCTTAGTCAATAAGGCATATAATGGACTGGCTATTTTGCTGAAATCTTTGATAAATCTTCTATAATATCCAGCATGTCCTAGGAAGCTTCTAACATCCTTTTGTTTCATAGGTGTTTTCAAAGTTAGAATGACTTCTATTTTTGTAGGATGAACTTGAATTCCTGCTTGAGAGATATGATGGCCTAAAACAATTCCTTCTTGCATCATCATAAAACACTTCTCACTATTCAAAGAGAAATTGTGCTCCTTACATCTTTTCAACACTTTCTCCAAATTTGCTAATTCTTCTTCATAAATAACTCCATAAGTGGTGAATTCATCTATGTAGATCTCCATAGAATCATGAGAAATTTCAGCAAAAATACTAATCACTGCCCTTTGAAATGTTGCAGGTGCATTACACAGGCCAAAAGGTAAGATAGAGTAGGCAAAATTTCCCCATGGATAGGTAAAAGTTGTTTTGTCTTGATCCCCAGGGGAAATTTTAATTTGATTATACCCACTATATCCATCCAAAAAGGAGAAATACTTTTTACCAGACAATGAGTCTAGCACTTGGTCAACAAATGGCAGTGGAAAGTAATCCTTTTCAGTTGTTGTGTTCAGCTCCCTATAGTCTACACAAACTCTCCATTTTCCACCTTTTTTAGGAATGATCACCAATGGAGATACCCATTGACTATCTGAAATGGGGTAGATAAAACCAACATCAAACAATTTTTGGAGCTCATTTTTAACTATTTCCCTGAGTGCTGGGTTTATCCTTCTTTGAGGCTGCCTAACAGGTGAGAATTATTCCTTAATGTAGATCCTATGAGTAAAAAGTTGAGGATCTATTCCCTTCATATCCCCATAGTCCCATGCAAAAGCTCTGTGTTGATCTTGCAACATTGTGACTAGGGCAGTTTGTTGAGATTGAGGCAGCTTATTATTGATATTCAGACAATAGCCTGGAGACAGTTCCATTTGCTTGGTAAGATCATTCATGGAGGCTACTGATAAAGGTGGTGTCTATATTTCATGTGGAAGCAAATGTTGATAGACTGTAGTAATTTTAGGTGGCAGGCTCTCAGGATTCAGGTGCTGCAGGAAGCACTACTGAGGATAGCTATCTAGAACAGATGGAATACTCATATCAGAGTTGGACTGCGGTAAAAGTAGGCCATCCTCACTCTGAAGTTGGGAAAATGGATTAGTTTGTAGCATCATTAGCTGAGCCAATGAATTGACTTCTTCAGTTTCTTCTCCTAAATCTAGCCAAATTGGTTGAGACAAGTCTGGCTAAGGTTGGGCAAGTGGGTATAAGCCAATTTCTTTGTTGACTGACCATTAGAAATTATCATGTCTCTTAAATGACATCCTATAAAAGCATCAACTGTGGCTAACCATGGTCTACCTAGGATGATAGGATATCCTCCCAAAGTTGCCTTAGTGGACAATATGGTGAAATTTGCTGAGTATTCCCAAGACCCATGGTTGAAAATGATATCTTCTACCATGCCATCAGGTATTACTGTGGAACTATCAACAAGCTATAGGATAGTAGGTGTAGACCTGATGGTTAGGATATTCAAATACTCCATAGTATGCTTGGTCATTGCATTTATGGTTGCACCAAGGTCAATCAAAACATTCTTTACTATCTGGCCATTAATATTTATTTGTACCATAGGACTCCCAGGGTTAGCATATTTTGGAATGACTACCTTCTCTAACACAATATCTACCAACTATCCTAGAAAATCAATAGTTTGGGGATCCTTTTTCTTTCTTCCAGGTTTCTTCAAACAGGCCTCCTTAATGGCTTTCCCATAAATTGGGGCATCTTTAATGGATTGAAAAAGGGGAATTTGAATGTGTACATTCTTTAGCTGATCCAAAATATCAAAGATAGACTCTTCCATAGACTTGGATGTAGTAACTTGCAATCTCTGAGGAAAAGGCGGTTTGGATTGATGCTGCAGGACAGGCTCCTTAGAGATAGTATTTGATATAGGTATAGGTTCTGCAGGATCAGTAGGTTGTTCAGAGGTAGAGTCTAGAATCTTAGTAATTACTGGTAGCTGTGGAACAAGGAGAATGGTTCTAGACCTGAGATGGATATCATTAATATTCAGAGCATAAGCTGGATACTAGTTGGCTTCTTCAAAATACATAGGCTGTTGTTGTGGCTACTGCTTATTATTAGGATTTGGCAATGGTTGAGAAGGTATAGGAATTTGTTTTGGAGGGCCAGTATTTGCTATAGGTACTGCAGAAGGTGCAGGAGGTGGCATGAGGGCTAGAGGTTGTGGCTGTTGAAGCTACAGGAATCCACGGGATTGGTTTTGCCATTGCTGAGAACCTCTCCATTGAGGATTTTGCTGCTAGTTACCTTGGGGTGGAGTCCATTGTCCTTATGGCTGCTGCCAACCTCCTTGAGGATATTTCCATTGAGGACTCTGATAGTTAGGCCAGTGTGGCTGAGAAGTATTCCAAGGTGGTGATGGGCCATATGTAGGTTGCCATTGGTTATTGTAATTAGAATAAGGATTACCAAAAGCAAAGGGTCTTGAGTCATACCTTGTCTTTGAGCCCATGGACGCCTTTGTGCAATGAAGAATACTTGGTCATCATCACCCTCTACTGCCTTAAAATTAGTAGGTAATTTCTAAGCCTCCAGGTTAGCCACCATCTTACATCTGCAGTCACATTTTTTCTGTCCACAATGAGAATAGAACTCAGCTAAGATTGCTTTAGCTTCCTCATGTTTCTTCCAAGCTTGCAAAGTATCCAATTGTGTAGCCATGTTGTTTATGATATCTTGCTTGAAATCATATAGCAAATTTGTGATCGCCATCCATGAAACTCCATTAGTAGAAGACTTTCCCATCATGGCTTGATGACCTCTACTCTTCTTAACATTTGCTCGAGAGTAGTTGCGGCATATGGTCTTAATATCATCCCAAGGCACTTGGGTTATATCTCCTCCTCCCATTAGATCCAGGGCATATATAGAGGCATCATTGATTTCCCTCAGAAAAAGTAGTTTATGAGATTCTTCATTGAGAGTATGGTCTAAATTCCTTTTCAGGGAAAACAAGAACCTTGAGATATAGTCTTCCAGGCTTTCTTCCTCCTTTTGCTGAATTTTGAATATATCATCACCCTTACTTCCACTCTTAGAATATTCCTTGTATTTCTCAAGAAATTTTTTTTGCACGACTACCCAACTATCAACAACATCCCTTCCCAAACTCATAAACCATCTAAGAGCTCCCTCCTTCAAAGTAGCAGGAAACAAATTCAGGCTATGAGCATCTGAAGTGTAATCATAGTTGCAATAGAGGATGTCAAACTCAAACAAGAAAGTGTCTGGGTCCTCTGTAACTAGTCCATAGAACTTGGGAAGTAATGAAGAAGGAATATTTTTAAGGTTATCATTATCTTACTGGGCGATGATGGGGAATTCAACAAGCAAGTTTTCAGCAAATGGATTGATATCTTGGTCTCCTCCTTCCTCAAATAGATTATAAGCTTATTCAAAATTGTTATCAATGAATGGAAGGTTATGGAGGAATCTTCCTAGAGAGTCTCTTCTTCTATGCATGTAACGGACTTAACTGAAAATTGAAGGAATTTGAAAATTCTTGAATAATCACACTAAACTACTGCTAACAATGACTATGACAGGTTCTTAGCTTGACACCATCCCCAACAACGATGCCAAAAATGATGGTCGACTCCACAAAAAGGTTATAAAAGTCATGGAAAATCCTAACCTGGGAATTGGACATTCTAGCAGGTGACTAACATCTTCTTATGGTTGTTGATTTACATTGTCAAACTAGGGAACGTATACTTGAAATGGAGCAGCACTGTATGTGCACTAAGAACTAGTTTCAAGCACAATTTACTAGAAATAAATTCTCGGAAGGAATTCTACTTATACTGCAGGAACGTAATGTAAATTCTTCTTAACTTAAGCATAACTTAATCAAAGCAGAAACCATGACAGCTATTACTAAGGAACAAACTATGAAGTGGTCTTATGCTGCAGAAACAATATAAGACTGAGTTTGCGCTGAAACCTTCAAGAATGAAATTCTAACTTATAATCAATAGGAGATAAACAATTAACTATAGATATTCACTAAGTGGGCCCCCTTAGCAAGCATCAACCAGTTTATGCAAGAATTGAACTCAAAAATTCATCAGCTTTTATTCATAAACTTGGAATCATATACATTGATCATTCTGCTTGTAAGAAAACTAATACAAAACTCTATTTCTCATTTAATACTAATATTAATACACTTTTTTTTTTTTGTTCTATTCTCTCACATAGGAGGAACACTTATTTATAGAAAAGCAACTAACTACCTAACTCTAACAGAGAAAGACATGGAACTAAATGCCTCCTAACGTCGAGGAACAAACTTATCATAAATGAAAGCATATATGTTCAACCGATTCAGAGAGAATCTAACATTCAACTCTTCCTAGATTAATGATCATTTAGATTTACTCCCATCGACCCGGTCAAAAAGTCTTTTCTAGAACAACTCCCTTGATGTCATGCTAGAAATGGACTTTACTGCAAGGCCAAGATCTACTGCGCTTTGACTCGTTCATGCCTCTTTCAACAACCTGTGATACACATGGCGATAAAAGTGAAAGAAAGAACACACACAATAACATGATACACATTCATTAATCACACATTAAATCCATTTCATTATCAAAACACCACATGCATTATATCATTCATTCAGGAGGTCAAACAGGGCAATAAATATAGACACACAGAAATGTTAAGCTACATAAATATAGGAATGTGTTGCTACAAGATACTACCCAATTTTAGATAAAAAGTCTTTAATCAAAGAGTTTAAACAACCATCAACAAAAGAGTAAGGGTATTAAAATTACATTATAATATTCAAATTATGAGCATATTTCGAGCTCATCACTATTAGTAATTTTTTTGGTTGTATTGAGGCACAACTTCATTCATGGTGGAAAATGCAACACCCTGTTGCTTATCAGATGGCACATTGCATATAAAGGAGGAAATATTCTAGCGAGGTTATTGTTGAGTGCATTGAAGTAGAGAGCTTCATATATGGGACACAATCAATACTCTCCTTCTTGGATTCTACACATTTAGCTTGCTCGAGGAAGATTACCCATGTTGTAGAAGTTTTAAGAGATGAAAGGGGCATGTGCTCGCATTGAAGGGATTGAAGCATGTGTTTCCATCATTGCATAAATTAGAGTTAAAGTTTCTTTCTTGTAGTCATTTATGTGCAATATTGTAACTTAGATTTTTAATCTTGTGACTAAAAAATAACAATTGTAATACTTTATTTCTAAGTTATAGTTAGAACACCTTTTTTTTTTTTAATAAAGTTCATCAATTTTTCCTTCTCAATGGTTGTCTTATTTTGTGCAATTGATGATTGATGTGTATTTCTATGTTTTATGCTTAAATCTTCAAATATTAGTCAATTAAAATGACTAACTATACTACTAATTGATATCAATTAATAATTAAATTGACTAAATATTACCATTGACATAAATCAGTGAATAGTGAATAAAACTGACTAAATAAGTGACCAATTAACAACAATCAATGACTAAATATGTCAGTGAATAAAAAATGACTAAATAAGTGACCATTTAAATATATCAGTGAATAAAAAATGATTAAATTAGTGACCAAATTACAACAATCAATGACTAAATCAATGACTAAATATATCTATGGAAAAAAGTGACTAAATAAGTGACTAGATTACAGTAATGAATGACTAAATCAACAACTAAATATACCACCAAATTGATCAATCAATACAACCAATAAATGACTAAAAATAGTTTAGTCATCAATCTGGTCGCGTTATATATGACTGGAAATAAACTACTAATGGTCACATGGCCAAGTTTAGTCATTTATAAGCAATTTTTAGTAGTTTTTCTAGACATATATTGTTGTTTTTGTACTAGTGATAGGACACTTATGATCCAGACTCACATGCTCTGTTATTCTCTTGGTTATGCATGTGATCTGATAAAAAAATTCTTTTTGACTCTGTTGGGAAATGCACATGAAATTTTTACACATTCTACCACCTTTGCATCAACTTTCCACCATCCTTTTTTGGTTTACCAACTTACAAAGGAGGAAATAACAAAGTTTTCACATCAAATTTGATGTATATCAATTCATGTTTTAATTTTTGTAGTGTTGCAATGTTAATTGTGATTAAATTGTGGGAATTTAACATTATATATTGGTTAATTGTATAGTTTTTAGTAATTTTATTAGAGTTATATACAATTGAACGTTGAAAAGAAAGAAAGTTTGTGAAAAGATCAAATTGTTGAGGAGTTTGATACAAGAAGAAAAAATAATACACATAAATGGGTAGTTTCTCCATTTAAATCTTCATTTTTAAGGTATGTCAAGTCTTTATACATGTTCTTTACATCCTCCTTTATTCTATTATGTTTCTTTATCATCCCTTATCATACATATTTAATACAATGCTTTGGTTTTGTTATTATATGTTGATTTTGGGATTATATTTTGTGAAGTATGATAAATTATGAGTGCTCAACGTACATATCCTTAATCAAATGCATTAGATTTTTCTAAGGGATTATATTAGATTTTGTTAAAATGCATACTCCATGTTCATGATTGTTTATTTTTAATTTTTGACATCTATGAGAATTCAAGGGGGGTCCCTTTGAAAATTCCCATTATAACCTTATCCCCTCTTGGAAAATTTTAAACTACACAATTCTTTACTCTTTGTAGTGGTTTGGTTGCTCTTATATTATCATTTGGCTCTTGTGCAACCAAACAAATCATGGTTTGCATTGTTGCAATATCCACATAGATTCTTCCTTTCTTTCCTTCTCTAAGGAATTATGTCATATAGTTTGTGTGCCTTGTATGTGGTTCCACATTTTTCATACATGTCTACTAGGTTATTTTCAACTATAACATTTGAAAAATTTCCCCCTTCTATTATGCTTTGATTGATGCCTGTACCTTGTTCGAAAGCTCCCATTTTGGCATAGATAGGGAGGATACATTGGAAAAATTCATGAAATTTGTCTTTTCATCTACAAATTGCATTTAATTGAAATTTTATAATACCCAAAGTTCAAAAAAAATATTTTGTTCATATTATAAAATCATGCTATTCCATGAGACTGCATTTTTTTGAGCAATTATATGTCAAATAGTTCACATGCCTTGTCCATGCTTCCACATTTTGCATACATGTATACCAAAAAATTTAAAACTATAATATTGAAAAAATCCATATTTTTTTATGCTTTGATGGATGTCCATACCTTATTCCAAAGCTCCCATTTTAGTACATGTTTGTTGGATTAATTTGTAAGTATGCACATTGATTTTGTAAATTCATGTTATTGATATTAATGTATAGTAGTTAATAGTTAGACCTTTGATTTATATATTTCAAGTTTACATTTGTTTTGGTTCCAAGTTTACATATGTTTGCCTTTATTTTTCTACTACATTTTTACACATATACAATGAATTTTGGGAATAGTATATGCATATTTATGGTTTCAAAATTTGGCCATCTAGAGACCTCAATTTGTAAACTTGACCTTTGCAGCCCTAGATCAAACTTAGGATACCCTTCCTAAACCATCATTTCATTTGAAACATAAAACATTTCCATCACATCCATCCAAAATATATCATATTTCCCCCATCTTAGCATTTTAATCCATTATCATAAGCTATTCATCACAACCATCATCCTTAGACCTTGGTCCTTTCGACCATTAGCCTACCCTTATCATCTTATCATTCACATCATCATTTATTTCATCATTGATCATCCTTATCTTCCTATCCAATATCCTATCTATCATATCCAATCTTTATCATCTTTTATCCTATCTCATCACCCAATCATAATCCATATCATATCTTATCAAAATAAATCTTGTCAAGAGTCTATCTAGATCCTAATCCTTGTTCTCAAAATCTCCATTTCTCCCTCTTATCAATACAAACAAATATCATCCTCACAACCTCCCATATCCAAGTATCAATAACCACCCCTCATAATTGGGCAATGGGAAAATGACAATGCATAACTGGAGCAACAAGTAGTAGAATGCATGAAATGAAAAAAGTTTTTTTCTCTTGAGAAGTTGAGGAAGGTGCATGTGCAGTATGTGCAATGGGAAAATGAAAATGAAAAACTTGAGGCAACAAGTAATAGAATGTATGAAATAAAAAATGAATCTACTCGAAAAACACTTGAAAAGAAGCAAACCAAAGTGAATGAGATAGATAATGTATTGAATGAAGAGATTCTTCTTGCTATCGAGAAGTTTCAAGGAAGGTGCCAATGCAATATGTGGAATGGGAAAATGGAAATGGTGAAGTGGAAAAACTCAAGAGGTTTTATATTTGGTAAGAATTTGTGTAGGAAAATACATTGAGAGATGATGTTATAGGTGTATTTGAAAAAAATGAAGTCAAAGATTCTTGAACTTAAGACTTCCATGGAGAAAATATAACTGGAAATAGATGATAAGGAAGAAGAAATATCAAATGTAAGTGCAAAAAAAGAGAATCTATGTGGTGGACACAAGAAAGTATTCAAGACATTGAAAACTCCATCAAAAAAAGGGATGTTGTAATAAGCGTTGATGGCAGAGCAGCTGATGTAAAGCTCAAAGTAAAAGATATGAAAAAGAAGTTAGAAGATCATGAAAAGGAATAACAAGGGGTGTTAATAGGTAATACTAATATAGATGAGGAAAAATGTGTGGATGGTGAAGTTGCAAATGTAAAACAAATAGTTGGAAGTGTTGAAATTGACGCAAAACAACTAAAGACTAAAATTAACCACTTAGATAAGGAATTAAAATATAAGAAGAATATTTTATTGTCGATGAAAAGGAGATAAGTTTTCTCTAAAAACACTTAAAAAAGAAGCAAACCAAAATGAATGAGATAGATAATGTATTCAATGAAGAGATTCCTCTTGATCTCAAGAAGTTGAGGAAGGTGTGTGTGTATATTCCTCTTTGTTCTTTGCACGACCAAATCAACAATTCCAACGTGTTTGGTTGGGTAGGTTTATGTTAGGAAAGGTCCTATTTCACACCCGAACACATCGAAACAGTCTGAGCTACATTGTACTAGCAAAGTATCTTAAGAGACCAAATTGCAAAAAAGTAGTAATATTTGAGGATCTATTACTCAAAAATTGTGTCACTTAGAAACATTCCATCTGATAGTACGAGGTCACGTAGGGCCCCTCTACAATAACCTCTCTCGATTTTTGATATCTATGAGACATTTTCCCATGGTGTCAAGTTTTCAATTAATAGAAAAAGCATGAAATGCATGCAGTGTAAAGTTACAAGGTGGTGTAACTTTTGTTTTTTTTGTCGTGTGACCAAACTAATAGTTCCAACATGTTTGGATGGGTGGTTTTATGCTAGGAAATGTCTCGTTTCACACCCAAACATGTTAAAACAATCTGAGCTACATTGTACCAGCAAAGTCTCTTAAGAGACCAAAGTGCAAAAAGGTAGTAATATTTAAGGAGCTATTACTTATAAACCATGTCACTTAGATTTTCTTTTTTTAAGGATACAAGATCATGTAGGGCCCCTCTACAATAACCTCTCTCAATTTTTGTTATCTCTGAGGTGTTTTCTTGTGGTGTTGAGTTTTCAGTTGATGGAAAAAGTGTCTGATGCATGTAGTGTAAAGTTGCAAGGTGGTGTAACTTTTGTTTTGTTCATTGTGAAACAAAATTGACACTTCCAACATGTTTGGATGGGTGGCTTTATGCTAGGAAAGGTCTTGTTTTGCACCCAAACATGCTGAAACTGTCTGATCTACATTGTACCGATGAGGTCTCTTGAGAGACCAAAATGCAAAAACGTAGCAATATTTGAGGAGCTATTAATCATAAAATATGTCACTTAGAAAAATTCTATTTGAGGCTATGG
Source organism: Sequoiadendron giganteum (assembly GCA_007115665.2). Taxonomy (NCBI): domain Eukaryota; kingdom Viridiplantae; phylum Streptophyta; class Pinopsida; order Cupressales; family Cupressaceae; genus Sequoiadendron; species Sequoiadendron giganteum. Next base: position 309,913,595 of record CM021107.1, on the reverse strand, counting down.
AATCACATAGATCCCCTCTACATTAAACTCTCTTGGATTTTGATATCTCTGAGGCATTTTCTCGTGGTGTCAAGTTTTTAGTTGATAGAAAATGGGTCAAATGCATGCACTGTAAAGTTGCAAGGTGATGTGAATTTCATTCTATTCATAATGCAACCAAATTGATAGTTCCAGAACATCTAGATTGGTGGGTTTATGCTAGGAAAAGTCATATTTCATACCCAAACATGTCAAAATAGTCTGAGCTACATTTTACCAACAAAGTCTCTTAAGAGACCAAAATGCAAAAGGACAAAAATATTTGAGGAGCTATTAGTTAGAAACCATGTCACTTAAAAACATTCCATCTAAGGTTATGAGATCACATAGGGTCCCTCTACAATAAGGTCTCTCAGTTTTTGATATCTCTAAGGTGTTTTCCTATGGTTCCAATTTTCAGTTGATAGAAAATGGGTCAAATGCATGTTGTGTAAATTTGCAAGGTGGTGTAACTTTCATTTTGTTCATTGTGCGACTAGACCGATAGTTCCAACATGTTTGGATTGGTGGGTTTATACTAGGAAAGGTACTATTTTGCACCCATACATGCCAAAATATTCTGAGCTACATTGTACCAACAAAGTCTCTTAAGAGACCAAAATGCTAAAAGACAACAATCTTGAAGGAGCTATTACTCAGAAACCATGTCAATAGAATTTTTTTTTTTGAGGTTATGAGATCATGTAGGGCCCCTATACAATAACCTCTCTTGGTTTTTGACATCTCTGAGGAATTTTCTAGTGGTGTCGAGTTTTAAGTTGATGGAAAAAGTGTCAAATGCATGTAGTGTAAAGTTGCAAGGTGGTGTAACTTTTGTTCTGTTCATCGTGTGACCAAACCAATAGTTCAAACATGCTTGGATTGGTGGTTTATGCTAGGAAAGGTCATGTTTTGCACCCAAACGTGGAGAAAAAGTCTTAGCTACATTGTACCAAAGAGCAAAAATGTAGCAATCTTTGAGGAGCTATTACTTGGAAACCGTGTCACTTAGAAACATTTCATTTGAGGCTATAGGATCACGTAGGGATCCTCTACAATAAATCTCAATTTTTGGTATCTTTGAGGTGTTTTCCCATGGTGAAATATTTTCTAGTGCTCCAAAAATTGTTAAATGCATTTAGTGTAAAGTTGTAAGGTGGGATAATTTTTTTTTTTTCATGGGGCCAAACTATTAGCATCAACACGTCCAATTAGGCACATCTAAGCTAGGCATGGTCATCACCACTCATTATAAAAGGGTCACAACTTTTCACCTTTGAAATGTCACAACCTAAATCATATCATCACTATTCATGAGAACCTAAATTAATTTATTTGCAATATTACCTAAGGTTGTATTCCTAATTGAATTCTTCAAGGATGTTATTGTAAAGAGCGAGAGTATTTAATTAAATTCTTCAAGGATTTTATTGTATAGAGTGAGAGTATTTAATTAAATTCTTCAAGGATTTTAGTGTAATACGAAGGTGGAGGACCGTTGAAAACTGAATGAATGCTATGACCCTAAAATTTCATTTTAATCATTAAACTAAATTAGTTAATCTTTCATTTTAAAACTAAAATTTAATAAATTAAATTCAATGAACTTGCTAACATTTACCTGACTATCAAGGCCAAAATCCTTATTCCAGATGACATATGTCATCACCAACTACTCAGCTATAGATGTAGCTTGCACACCTACATCTTGACTATTTGTGGGGTCATAACCATAGGGTGACCCGTAAGCTTGAAAAATATGGGGTGGAACCCTACTCCCCAAAGTCACCCTCAACTCATGATGTGTTGCAAGACTAGCATGCTCTATGATGCTCTGAGTCAAGGAACTAATAGACCATAGTGTCTCGACTTTAGCACTTTCCTTCACAATGGAAGAGAAAGCCATGTGCTCATAGGTTGGTGTTGTGCCTATAGCACACACACCCCATTCTGAATAGGGACCCTCTCTTTTACTATTTGTCGGGTCACTTTTGCTTCCGTCTCATTTTGCGTGCCCCCTAGTTTTGAATCCTAAGTGGTCAATGAGTCTTAAAGTTACCACCTTAAGTTGACCAAGTTTCATCATCCTCAAAATTTTCTGGTCTTCAACCTTTGCGGAGTCTCTTTGGGAGTTTCCCTTGAGTCCTTAAAGTTGCTGCCTTTTGCTCCTTATGGGTCCACCCTTGTAGGCCACCCCTGGTGGAATTCCATTGTCTCTTCACTATTTGTGTGGAGGCTGAGTCAGTCTGACTGCCCACTATGTGGGCCCCGTGTTGTTGGTCACCGTCTCTTTTGTCGATCCTCCAAACAACAAGCACCGGGCTGCCTTCTGCTATTCCCACCGCCGACTATTTTGAAATATGTGCCCACCAAGCATGCCTACTATCGTACCAATATTGAATATTGGAATTTATTGTTAGGATTTCTATAAATAGGTGAAATGATAGGTCATTTTCATTGACATTCCCTATGATTTTGTTAGCACTCATCCTGCTTCCGTTGCCTTCGTGCCCACGTGATCTTGTTGTTGTTTGATCGTTGTTGCCATCCGCTTCTTCAAGATTTCTTGCAAGTTGTTCAGGTAGGTTTTCTACCACCACCCACTTATGCATTTTTTCATGAAATTCCATAAAGTTCTTAAAATTTTAGGAGGGAAAATAGTGAAACTAGTTGTAGCATGAAGTTTCACACAAAACCTATGTAAAAATTGAAGATCCTTTGAAATTTAGTCATTTTAGGCCACACGGAACCTTGCCTCATGGCCACCATTCTTAACTAGAGCCATTGAGCCCTTGTGACCTGTAGGTCCTTTGCCACCATCCTATCAACCCTACAATCAAAAAAAATTGAGCCGCAACCATTACCCTCGACGGACCCGTTGATGTGGGTGGACACCACCCTCTTGCCATCACCTTTGAACTTAACAAAAACTTAAGTTGTGGTACCCTCGAGATTACTTGAATCTACGAGTGTGGGTTTCCACCCATGAATGGTTCATGCCCTTCGCCGTTCCCAAATGGTCATTTCAACCTGCCTTCCACCTTGCGGGTTCTGTGGGACCCTTCTTCATCACCTTTCAGGTGAAAATTGATACTTAGCTAAAATTGAACCCCAACTATTAACCCTTGTGGGTCCACTTTGCAGGCTGATCCGTTCCATTGGCCCTTTTCCTCACCACTATCTTGAATGACCATCATATGTTGCCCTCCCACTCCATAGAACCCACCCCTTTCATTGTTGGGCAGATGTTTACACTATTAGGCCTTTGTGGGCTGACCCCCATGGACCATAGTCTACTATTTGTTGCTGTTGACAAATTCTAATCCTAAACAATAGAGCTTACCCTTCTGCCCACTTGGCAGGTCCCACATTTACCATTTTCATCTGAGTTGCTCCCCTCCAAATTGGTGAAGTATTAATCCTTTGTGGGATGACCCTTGCGAGTTGCCATCTGTGGGTCACCAAGATTTCTATTTCAAAATTGTCGCTTACCTTCACCCATTCGCTTCACGTACTCCTCTGTGCCCAACTCCCTTTGGTCCCTTTGCAAGAGAATCACTAAGTAAAGTTTACCAACAGACATTCTTCTAGAGGCGGCTGCATGTGAAAAGTTGATCGTCGACATTCATTCCCAAACAGATGAGCCCAACTTGCCACCTGACATGAAGAGCCCAATACCTCTACCGCTCTCTAACTAGCTACAAATGAATGATGTATGTTGATGACTCCTATAGGCCTGATGGTGCAGACCGCTGCTTGCAGGCCACTATTCCATCTCTGCCATTTCAAAACGGTCGCCATCTACTTGCCTCCTGTGGAGTCCTACCCGCACCCTTTGAAGAACTTGAACCTTAAAAGGGTGTTTTCAATGACCATCCTCCTTGCTTGTGGATCCTCCTTTGTGGGACTCCATCCGTGGGTTTCTGTCATGCCAACACCGTTTCCAAATGGCAGAGCTCCTAAATTACTAAGACACCACCTCCCTCCGTAGCCCCTAGACCCACATGCCAAAATGATTATGCTATCACCCCAAGGACCTCAAGAACGATCAAATCTGCCTACCCAAATGAATTGACATATGGTGGGTCCCATATTTTTGTGGAAATATTCATCCAGGTGTCAGACTACGGGCCATTGTGCCCTCTTTGCCTTCTACCCGTTGCTTCCTCCAAAACAACTACCAGCCTAGGGAAACTTACATCCCTTGGCCCATATTGCTCTATCTCTCCCAAACGAAGGGAAAACAATGATTTTCAAAGAATACCATGATATTTGAAAGATGAATTGATTGATCTAACAACACTTTTGTAGGTTTTCACTAACGCTCCCCAAATTTTATACATAAATATTCTCATTGCACCTTTCTTTGCAAGATTTATGGAACCACCTACAGGACCATCATGGGCATCTATAGAATAGGAAAAGGGGAAAAAACCTACTAAGGACCTGAGAGGGAAGGAGGACAAAGACCAAATGAAATATCAATTTCAGGGATAGGAGGTCACCTCTAGGGTCACCACCGAATGGGACAAAATTAGAGACACCAACCTCAGACACATCAATATAGATGAATTTAGATAGAGGCTCATTGTAAACCCAACTACCAAGAATGCAAAAATAATCAAGAAGAGCGGTCTAGCTAAGGAATTTGGTTTCCCACCTACTCTTATAGCACTTGAATTGGTAATGGCTTGTAGAGAAGCTTATCAAGAGAAGAGAAAAAAAATTATAGATCGAGATGGTAGGGTGTTGGCTGACCTCTCTACCAAGTCTATAGCACAAACATTCTGCATCCCCACCTATGACCCTATGGAACAAGCAACAATGGAATATGCAAAAAACATGTGGAAGGTGGACCCCTTAAAGTGCAAAAAATTGATTAACTAATATTGGTTAAAGGAAAAAAGGGGGAGTGCAAACAAGGTGCCCCAAGAGTCGTTTAGAAGTGATTTCTATAAAGATTACTATGACTTGGTAAATTTTTTGAGCAGAGTCATGGGAATCCCTACTACAAACTATTTATTCAATTGAATTTTTTATTTTATAAAAGAAATTATCAGAGGCACACCAAGTTTGACTAGGCCTAGATGATTAGCAAAAACCTACATGAGAATTCTTGGCGGTTTAGAAGTCCCAGCAATTTTATATGACCTCCTATTTGGTCTACCTTCTGGCTGACACCAATCCATACAAGGGTCTATTTGTGGCGCATAACACAACTTGAGGAAGAGAGCTAAAAGTTTATGACATGTATTCATAGCTCCAATACCAAAACTTGAAGAAGGACTATTGCAAGGTGAACGATGCATTTATGAGCACATTATCTAGAGGTTCAGATTCTTCTTTCATCATTTCCCCAAATTTATTTACATCCAGACTAAGGGCTTTAGTGAAAGGCCATACGAGATGCCCCAGTATCCAAATGATTGGATGATTTTGATAGAGGTGTCAAGGATGCTGCAAGATGCACATACTCTCCTTGCTGGTAAGCACCAGGAAGCGATTCCCTCCTCTCACATTCGGGTAGGGAATGTATGCTCTCCCAGTTTCCCAAAGTGCTGAGTATTCTAAAAAGGACCTTGTTGAGTATAATCTGAGGCTCTACACTCCTCGACCAAGGATGGACCCATACGAAAATTTGAAGAAATTCATGGGAAAGGAGTATTCCCATTTGCATAACATTGAATATTTTTGGGCTAACTGTTGAGATGATAAGGAGGTACACATGAGGCATTATATGCATACAATGACACACTTTGTTAAGACAGATAAGTTATTCCTAGTGTTGAATCAAATTGTTGAAGATGAAAGCACTATTATAGATCTGATGTTTGATGCTATCACTAACATGCCATTTCCCCTCATAGACTAGAATGAGGAAGAGGTCAATGGTCTCAACATTTTGACAAAACTAATAGAAAAAATAACAAGGAAATGGATTGATGCCCAAATGGCTTAGTTGAAGCTTCAAGGGGCTGAACTAACTCACGGAAAGCTCCAAGATGAGCTCAAGAGTGAAACAGATAGCGAAAATTCCATTGCCCCAACTAAAGAGGCTCCAAAATCTCCTGAAGCATAAGGTATATTCAAGGAAGTCATTAGAGGTAGATACATCAAAAGAAGGTAAATAAATCGGGCAGATTCTCTGAGATTCCCACAATTCAAGAGGATCCAATACACGAAGGAGACAAAGAAGAAGAGGTTGAGCAACCCAAATCACCACCTACCACCTCTTTCTTGCTATAGCTATTTTTTCCACTGCTATTACTCCTCCTATAGTATCTCAAGCATTATTTGTCTCCTCCCTACTTGTAGTGGACATATTACTTCACCTTGTCTCCATGTCACCCACTACGCCTATTATGGTGAGAGATTCTTTCTCTGTAATGACCTCCTCACTTTCTTCCTCTTCGATGTCTCCATCATCTATGGTTCCCTTGGCCACTACAACGACAATGCCCTCCCTCACTCTTCCAAAAGCCTTTGATAGGAATATGCAAAACATTGGTATGGAGCTCTCTAGAGTGTTGATAAAGCCCATAGTATAGGCTACTCTAGCTCAAGTTGTTTCCGGTCTCCCTTTTCCTCCTCCAATAGAATCACCCAAAATTGAAACATAAATGTGGATCTCAAAGGAGCTTGAAAGGAAAATGAGGGAGGCAACTGAAAAAGGGAAGGATGTTGGACTCAAGGATCCATTGAAGGATGACTACCATGCGCATCCAAAATATGAACACTTGGTCATCGATGAGGTAGTGTATGAAGAAGAAAAATCAAAATCCTTTATGGAAGATGTGGAGGATAGCGACACCAAGTATGTAATAGAGTCCTCTGACTAGGAGCTTGAGGAGGAATTATCTAAGCAACTCAAAGATGTTGGAGAGGAAGTTGAGAGGCAGTCTTCCGAGGAAAAGAAAGAAATGGAGGAAGACATGGAAATATCTATCGAGCCTCCATCAAACAAACAAGATAAGGACCTTGGTCAATAGGAAGAAGTACCTCCTAAGAGGGAAGAAGAAGAAAAGAAAGAAGATGAAACCAAGGAAGGAGACAAGCCTGAAGAAGAGGCTGAGACCATACAAAGCTTAGTCTAGAAGAAGAAAAGGTGCTTGAAGTGGAGGATAGCCCCAAATAAAAAATTGTTGCTACTGAGTCACAAGAGAAAAAGGATATATTTATCAAAATCAGATGAAGAAGATGAAGAGAAAAAAGATAAAGAGGCTTCAAGCCATGAAGAATGAGCTATCCAACACACTCAGGGGGAAGAGGGCAGTTATGAATCACCCAAGGAGGGATCTCAGATTCTTGAATGGCTAGAGAAGCAGCCAAAAAAGAAGACCCCGACTCTCATGGATCCCAAGGAAATATTGGAGGAAATCCTAGCATTAGCTCAAATAGGAGCAAAGAAAGAAAATAAACTGAAGGTTAGATCACACATCACGATGGATGCATCGAGATCTGACGATCGATGCATCGGGATCACAGATGGTGAAAATTTCCACCCTGGTATTGGATAAAGAGGGGGCAACCTATAACATCTCCACTATTGACCTAGGCACAACTACAAGGGAGAAAAAGATTGATCAACTCTAGGGGTCTATAGCCACAATTGTACACCAAATGAATAAGGATCAATCCTCCAAGGAGGAATTGAAAGTGGGGGTGGCAGACCTTATTGCCTACATACAACAATGGTCTTTTGTGAAGGAACTACCAACTTCATCAGCCCCACCATTTATGATGTCCAAGGATCAGATAAGAAAGCTAGAGAGGAGAAAAACTTGGACTAAGGCCACTGAAGATTGGCTCTAGCAGGTGGTCTACAACGAAGATATGCATATTGTCCATGTCGTCCAAATGACAAACAGATTTTGGGAGGTACAAAAGCAGCTAGAGGGCATCGAGAAAATCTGCCAATGCTTCACTAAGCTCTATAGGATTACCTATCCTAAGCTCGAAGCTATCCTAAAGATGCTCGAAAAATCATGGGAGAGGGAACTAGGTTGGGCAAAGAATGATCAATGGTTGGTCGAAACATGGAAAATGAGTCTCGACCATAGGAAAGAATTCTTGGAGAAGGTACTCTGTGAAGTGGAGCTTGACCTAGAATGTGTCAAAGAACATTGAGTAGATTGCGAAGAGTATCTGAAGAGTATAAGAAGATGGAGAATGGGGCTGCAGATTCATTAATTCTAGATTTTATGGACTTTACTGCTAGGGTATTCATTCAATCTACACAGATTGAAAAAGCTATGCCCAAATGCGTGAAGAATTGGGAGCTGATCACTGGTCGGTCAAAGATATTATCATTTCAAGTGCTTCAATTAGATATAATGGAGTGGGACAAGCTATGGATATTGATAGGAAAATGTGTGGAGTATGCCACTATAAAGAAAAACTAGTGAAATCCTATCATTGATGATGAGTTCCTCACTATATAAGCTACATCAAAGAGCAATTAACAAAAGACAAAATGCTACAGTGTTAGGTACTAGAAGACAAAATAGGCTAGAAGATAGGCAATGTATTTTAAATTAAAAAATATTGGGGGTAGGTGAAACCCTAGTTTGAAGTGAATCTTGGCCACACAATGAGATTAAATCTTGGCCACTCATTTTGATTTTTGAGTACTATAAATAGAGGGTCTCCTCTCATTTTCAAAGAGAGAGAGTTGAGTTGTTGTAAAGACATGTTGAAATTTTAATAGAAGTTCATTGATTTTGGTGGATTCTTGAGTTTCCTTCATGTTTCATGATTATTCTCCTCATAGTTAATAAATTTGCATAGATTTACTTTGTTTTTCTATGTGTTTTACATGCTTTGGGTAAATGAGTTAATGTTGTTCATTGATATTGAAGAATACTGATGTGTTGATGCCCTTCCTTGTTCATGCTTTTTTTTTTTTGTTGATGATAAGTAGAAGTGTAAAGCTAGTCTAAACATACATTGATTGCTGCACTTAAACTTCATCTTTATTCATGTTCATGGTGAATGAATGGTTGAAAATCTGCAGACCTTAGAAGATAACACTAGTTTCATGATACTGTAAGTTGATTTGGTTAAGTGGAACTTATTTTCAGGAAGGATGTCCATTGTAGCCTTCTTCATTATCATTGTTCATTAGTAGTTGCAAGTCTAAGAACTTCTTCCTCTCTCTCCCCTTTTGAAATTTATTTGGAATAGTAATCTAAGCAAAGTTCATGCATCATTGTAAAGCCAAATCTGACGATAAAAGTGGAGTCCAAACTACTATTTTGAACTTACAATAATTCCACATCAACTCTAACTTCTTAAGAACTCCATTTCAAGAACCAGTGTTCCTCCAACTTAACAAACGTAAGGCTACCCTATGATTACCAACAAATCACATGAATCGATTGAGACATTCCACACATTGTCATGACCTGACACCTGAGAGACCTTGGGGTATTGAATTGGAACTTGTTTGCAGATTTCTACCTTTCAAGAGAGGTATTAAACTTGTGTACTACCTATGTTGAGAAGGTGAAAAACACCCATAAGCATAACTAGCACTAGAGGGAGGCCCAAATCATGCTAAACTTGATCGAATTGGTTCCTTCTCCCCTGAGAGGTTCCACAACATATTAAGATCTACACCAAACAAAGGGGAATTCCAAGAGCTACCTCCCCCTACCAAGGCTAGAAGATCCAAAATAGGGGAAGCATCCACCTCCGATACATCCAACCAACCCACTTCACCTCCATCTGCATCTTCTCCTACCACCCATTCTCTCTCACTTGATCCCCAACCCTTGGTACCATCCTCTTCCTCCCAGTTGCTCCAAACTACCTTCCAGGCTGCCATCTCCCACAACCAAGACTCTGTCTTCTAGCCTAACACATCTCCTATCCTAGGTGTTGTTCTAGCAACAACTGCTATATTTTTGTAGCCTCAAGTCAATCTAGCACACCCTCCTCCACCCTCACCTCCCATGGCATGCCTAGGAAACAATCCATCTCCTTTGTCCTTCAACGTTTACCATGATATGCCAAAGAACCCAGAGGGCTTTAGCACCAAGTTTAATCCTTGGAATCCACATAGGACAGTAGAAGAACACATCAAGATCTTTCAAATAGCCCTGAAATATATGTAGATTGGACACAAGGACGTGGAATGTAGGATCTTCCCTTATTCTTGTAGACACATAAAAATGACCTAGACTCGCAAGCTCTATTTTACCACTTTTCATCCTAGCATAATTATGACATTTTAATTATGTTTCTAACTCACTTTCGACTATTAATTAAGTAATTCATAATTATTTAATTAATTCATGTTTGTTTATTCTTCATGATTATTAAATAAATAAATTTTAATTATTTATTTAATGCGTCACTAATTGTCTAATGTCTCCCTATAATTAAATAAATTTCTTAATTTATTTAATTATCTTTGTCCATTATATCTTCCTGATTATTAAATAAATAATTCTATCTATTTATTTAATTATGTCACTAATTAGGTCCTCTTCTTTCTAAAATTAAATAAAGTCTTATTTATTTAATTCATCTTCCACTATAATTAAATAATTATGTTTAATTATCTAATTATTCATTAGCCTCTTCTCTAATAAATTAAATAAATTTAATTTATTTAATATTGGTCCACTCTCTTGAATTTTGAATTAAATCATTATATTTAATTTAAAAGGTTCCCTTTGTCACATTCTTCTATAATTAAATAATATCTTTATTATTTAATTCCCACCTAAATTAAATAACTCTTTTTATTTAATTTCTTCTAAATCTTATTTATTTAAAATAAGTCCCAACACCTAAATTAAATAATTTTATTATTTAATTTCTCCTCTTTTACTGTGCTCATTTTAAATAAATATTATTTATTTAAAATAAGTCCCACTTTCAAATTCCCTATTTTAGTAAATAATTTAATTTAAATTATTTACTGTCACATGACCCCACCACTTTTGAATTAAAATAATTTTTTAATTCAAAAAGTCAACATCCCCTCTTGAATCAAATAATTTTAAATTATTATTTGATTCTCCAGCAACTTCGGTTTATGTGCCCAGAATCTCTTGTCACATGCATTGCCAGCCATTGATTTGATTTTCTAAAAATCAATCTTTTCCATTCATTTTGAATTTGACCTCATGTTTCCCTAACCCTAATTGTGGGTTGTCATATTGAATCTTGTCCATAGATTCTAGGGTACTTGTCAATCTTTAATCTCAACCATCCATACAAAATTGCATTTTCTATAAAATGCCAATTTTGCCTCATATCTTGCAGTCACAAATATAATCTCTCTCATATCTCTTATCTCTTGCATTTTTCATATCTTAGCATTGTTATTCTCATTTGTCATAGCATATTTTTAGATTTCATTTGACATAGCTTAACATTTTAGATGCTTACTACTTGCAGTACGGCATAGTATTGCATATAGTCATTCAAAATTCTTCAACATTTGCTTAGGGCTTATCATTTCCATTGGTTTTCTCATCATAAATCCGAGGGAAAACAACATATTTCAGCAAGTTAAGAAGGTGTAATGGAGGTCAGTCATGGAGGATGAAGACAATCTGGTGAGATTGTTTCATCTATTCCTTTGCACTTCATTATTTACTTTGGGTTTTATGTTCTGCATATTACATTGCTAAACCTACAAAAACATCCATTGTTACAATTCCTTGGGGGAGGAGGCCTTCTATTGCTACATTCACTTGTTGATGAGATCCATAACCACTTGGGATCTCTTGAAGGGTGCTTTCCTGAAGAAATTTAAGATCCAAGTCAGCCCCTCTAAGCTATACCAACAATTCATGGTTATTCGAAGGGAAATCAGTGAGATGATTAGCTCTTTTAATGACATATTTCATCGAGAATCCATGAGGTTACAAAATCCTTATGTGGTTGATGATGCATCTACCTGATTAGTATACTATGCAACCTTGGACAACCTCACTTCCACCTTGGTGAAGAGGATGAACCCACCGCTGACCTAGTTATTGGATGCCTATGCAAAAGTAGATAAGGCTAGTACAGATCTAGAATAGAATATTGCTGGTCTAATACCCTCTTTGGGACCATTTTCTCACCCACATTAGGTCCAATGGATTACCCAATCTTTAGTGTAGTAGACACCCTTGATGAATCAAATCTCGCAACTAGTGATGGTGCCTCACCCCAGACAACCATTGAATTAGGTGCCTCTCGTGCCTCAATACTTGGAGCCACACCAACAAAAGGCTTATGCTCAGACACCCTAACTGTTGACATACCTCCAAACTTCCAAGTTTTTGCCTACTCAGTAGAATCAACCAGCAGTACAACTGATTTTCCTTCAAAATTCAACTTCGGAACCAAACAACATTGAAAAAGATCAGATAGATGAGTTGACCAAGATGATTAAGAAGATGTCAACTAAAATGAAACACTTAAGGAATCAAAACAACCCGTTGCAGGCCTCACAAAGAAGCATTCAAGCCAACCTCAACTGCAACCACCGTAACAATCGTGATTCAGGTGCTCCTTGTAAATCGAATAATGAAAGAGTTTAGAATTCATGATAAAACTTTGATGGGAGGCCTTCACAGAGGCAAAATCAAACATAGAACATGAGGAAAAACAATGGTGGCATTCCCATGCCTCTGGACTAGCCCAACAATAGTAACAAGGCCATAAGAAAGGTATACTTAGTCGAGGCTACCCTATCCGGTTGCTATCGTATTCAGAAGACAAGTAGACATTTCGGGTTGGATTGTACAGAGTTCCAGACGACTGCTTGAGATTTTCCAGATAGAAGTCAAGAATGTGGTCAATAGTTTGGGATGTAGAGACATTGTTCCATCCAAACCCTATGATTCCTCGATGCTGGTCATCAACCAAGCTCCTTCCCCCAAGGGTGAGACAAATGTACCTGAGAAGGAGATTGGTGCCCCAAATGATGGTAAAGCGGAAGAGGTAAGTGTCAAAGGTCCTTTGTCTTAGCTCTTTAACTCAATAGATAATGGTCCAATGGATGAGGAAGAGCCAAGAGATGATGAGGTCCAAATTTTCCATCAAAGGGAAACCCCATATGATTTAAGGAATAGGCAAGCAGGTAGCCTTTTCACGACCTCAACTCTGCCTAATAACTTTAGCACTCCTCCCGACCTGAATGCTAGTAATAACCTACACTATCCTCATGTACCCACTCAGTACTTTAATAAGAATAGGCATCAGGGGCATAACCAAGTCTAGCTTGTTGGCTCCTCCCAAAGTGCCCCCTTTGAAGTTGCAATTGAACAAACGGGAGAGTGCGTAGCAAAAGAATTTAAGAAGGTCAAGTTGAGCTTGTTCACCTTTGAGTTGCTAAAAGTCCCAACAGTTAGGAATGCCTTTTTTAGAATGATCAATGGGAATCCTTCATCCAAGTTAGCCCAAGAAGTACCTACCAAGAGGGTCTCCTTTGATGACTAATGAGATGGGCCTATCGTCTGACATATATTTAACAAAAAATAAAACCCACCTTCAAATCAACAAGCAAAAAACAACCCACCAAGGAATCAGACCAAGCCCAAGCCCAAAATAAGGGTAATGATAAAGATAAGGGTCAAGTAGCTCAAGTTGATATCTTAGGGGGGATATTTCAAGGGAAGCTAGAGACCCCTCCCTTCCTGAACACCATGAAGATATTTAGAAATAATTTACATAATTGCTTGCTTGATTCTGGAGCTTCTTCTAATGTCATGTCTCTAGCGGCATGTAAAGCTCTGGGAATAGTTCCAACTCCTTCTTGATGCAAGGTGATGTAACTAGACAAAACAAATATCAACATAGTTGGAGAAATTAATAGGATACCTATGCAAATTGCTTCCGATCCTAGGGTACAACAAACGATTGACATTCAAGTTGTTGATATCCCTGCCACTTATGGTATCATTCTATGAAGGGATTTCACTCAGGTGTTGAATGGATATGAGGCCATTGATTATTATCACCTATTGTTGCCATGGAAATATTGCCAAATCATATCCACATTGAGAGAGAACCATGCATGAATTGCTAAAACAAAACTTGGAATTTACTACTTTGTGGCATATTCAGATGAACAGGAATGTTACGAAGAAGAAGCGGATGATGAGATCCTTCTTGTGCCATGTAGTCTGCTTGTCAGATTGGTCCGTAGGTCTGAAAGTACAAAGATATTGATTGAATCTAATGATGAAGACTCATACAAGGAAAATAGTCTTGGATTATTAGATGGATTCCAAGATTTCATGGAGAAATGTGTACATGATCAACTCAATTTGGGAACAAGAATGAATTTTCAAGAACTCCTATTGCCCAGTTGGTGCAGGGTACACAATTCTGCCCACTCTGAATTCAAATCTTTCTTGTGCCAATTAGAAATTGATCACATCAAAGGACATGCTACCTTGAAAGGGGAATGTCAGATAGTACAGCCAAGTCAAAACCATGTTGAGCCCACATTATCTCCCAAGGTTAATGAAGTGCATACACTTCTGAAAAAAAAGGAAAGTTCCATAGATTACAAGATCGAGGATTCTTCCAAGTTTGGATGCTATGGTTTGATGGGTCTAAATCCAAGTAGGGAGCTAGAGCTGGTTTCAAATTGATCAGCCCTATAGGTAAGTCATAATTTTCTGCTCACAAAATTCAGTTCTATTGCACAAATAATGTAGCAGAGTATGAAGCGTTAGTCCTTGGTCTCTTGATGGCCTTAAGGAAAAGGGTTAAAATGTTACAAGTTTTTGGTGCCTCAGAGTTAGTCGTAAAATAAGTAAGGAATATTTATTCCTATCAAGATAGGAGGCTCACCAATTACAAGCGTAGGGTATGGGACCTTTTAGAGAGCTTAGATGCATTTAATATTTAACTGATCCCTCACTCCTAGAATTATACTACTAATGCCCTGGCTCAAGCAATAAACACCCTCCAACCTCTATTATTGTCTTGCCTCAAAAGGTTTATTGTTGAGCTCACTTCCACCCCATCTGTGCTAGACAATGTTGCCAATTTTCAAGTGTTCAATGATGATAAGCACATCTTGGATTTCATCACCAGTTCTGACATATTTGCAACTTAGATAATTGATTAGACTGAGCCTGAAGAGGATGAAGTGGACATAGAAGGGGTCATTAATCTAAAGACCAATACTATTCCTTGAGGCATGGTCCAACTTGAGCAAATATTTGACTTAGATTAGATCAAAGATCAAAATCAGCAAGCAAAAAAGGACTCTATCAACAATCAGTGTAACACCCACAACCTTGGAATTGTCGAGGAAGTTAAGAATGTATTCATTGGTAAGGTGTGCACATCATAATAGAAGAAAGGGATCATTGATTCTTTGAAGAAGTATCATGATGTATTCACTTGGAGTTATGAGGATTTGAAGACATACGAAACATCGATCATCACACACACCATTCCTCTTAAGTTGAACATAAGACCATTTCGACAATGACAATGCCCTGTCAATGCATTATTGGAACCTATTATTTACAAAGAAGAAAAAAAGCTATTGTCTACTTGAATTATATTTCCAGTCAGACACTCCACATGGGTGGAAAATTTTGTTTTGGTAAAAAAAAGAATGGTGAAATTAGGCTATGTGTGGATTTTCACAACTTGAACAGAGCTTTGGAGAATGACAATTACCTAGTGCCATCATTGGATGTGTAACATAGACTAAAATATGGAATAAGATATCTAAAACTAGAATAAATGATGTCAATCCTAATCTAAATCAAAATTAATCTAAATCAAACAACAAAGAATGAATAAGCAAACATAATAACTAAACAAATTAATTGGAAAGCTCTCACCGAATATGCGTTCACTCCTTCAAATTATCTTGATTGATCTTCTCCATTTTTTTATTTCAGTATTCTTGCCCTCAAATTTCTGTGTTTGATGCAAGCATAACTTCGTCGAATGTCTAAGCAAAATATCAAAGATAAGTTTCTTTTCAAAAGTGTATGATTTCGGGAGGAGGAATAATGATAATGACAGGCCATTTTATAGATTTTGGATTTTCAAACGATCGGCTCAGATTGAAAAGAGAGATCGACGGATGAGATTGATGAATGCCATGTAATGCAAGTTCTGTCTTAGATAGAATGTGAGTTAGAACATGAGTCAAAAAAGACTAAAGGATAAAGACTAAGTTAGAAAGAGAACTTAATCCTATGTCGAGACTGTTTGAAAATAGAAAGAACAAGAGTTCAAGATCTTAATCTTTAGTTAAGAGTCTTTGAAAACAAAAGAAATAGACTTTGTATGTCAAATACAAAGTTATAACTCGAAGAATAATGCATTCGAATGCAAACAAGAGTTAGAACTAGTTAATCGACTAGTTGTGACAAAGAGTCTTCTCGCAGAGATAATCAAGTGTTGAATCCGAAGATAACTAAAGAAATAAAAATAGATCTCGAGTCAGAAGGTGAGTGAATGATTAGTCAACTAATTTATAGAAGAATGTGACATAAATAATTAATAAATGAATTAAATGTTAATTTAATTCATCATTCAAAAATGAATTGAATTGAATTAAATAAATAAAGATAATTTATTTAATTTAACTGTTGAAAAGGATAAATTGAATAATTAAATAATAAATATTTAATTATGGATAAAGGGGGTTAAATGAATAATTAAATAATAAATATTTAATTAAGAAGGAAGTATGATAAAGGGGGTAATTAAATAATAAATTATTTAATTAAGAAAGAAGAATTAATTAGTTAGCGACATAATTAAATAAACATGATTTATTTAATTAATCAAGTTGAATAAAGGTCATTTATGAATTAATGAATTAATTAAAAAGGGATATTTAATTAATAGAGGAAATATGTGTTAAAATGGGTAATTAAAATAATTAACATTATTTAATCATGACCATGGATGATAGAAAATTATGTCGAATGTGTACTCGCAGGCCTAAACCAATTTTCAATGTCTATAGTTTGCTCCTCTTTGATACAATGTCGTTATGGTGTTGTGTCAAAGAAAAATATTCCCTGATCATGCCCCAACATGAAACAGGTTAGGGTATGCCCCCTCGGGAAAATTGACAATTTTTGAAAAATTTCAAAAAAATAAATTAAAAAAATCAAGAAATATTCCCGATAAGTCAATTTGATGACCAAAAATGTTATGGAGTTGACAGAATTGAATTTTGGAGATGATACGGACAAGTACAGGTCATTCGAAGTTGAAAGGTTAAGTGGCCAATAGACTAGGGTAGAAGAAATTCCACCCAAACCCTAGCTATAAATAAGAATTAGGTTGAAAACCAATTCATTTGCACTCGGAGGAGTTTGGAAAACTGAGAATTTGCTCTGACTAGCGGACGAAAATGACACCCATTCCCTATGCTACGCATTGAGGATATCAAATCCGAACCTTTAGGCGGGTAGCCAATGCAGGACCACTGGTATGTACCCAATAATGAACCCTTGAAATTTATCTTTGCACGTATTTCTAGGTCTTTAAAAGTTAATTAGCATTTGCAGATGACGCATATGCCATCGTATTCGCCGCATTTGACTACGAAACGATGCATGTGCTAAAACAATCCTAGGCTAGATTAGGAATTTTAGGGAATAAATGAATTTGAATAATAATGCACCACATATGTAGTTAAGCAATGTATTTTCATTAGGGATAAATGCATGTAGGGTAGTGAACCGCATGTGCATTAGTGAAACACATATGTAGCAGGTAGATAGGCTATAGAAAATGCACCGCATTTGGTTTTTACACTGCATGTGCAGTAGGTAGAAATGGGTGTGGGAAATGTTGGACACATACGTAATAGGCAATGCAAATGAGGTGTTGTGCAACACATTTGTAAAAATGCACCGCATCTGTTAAAGTGAGTCGTATTTGGCTGGTAAAATTTTCCAAATTTTTTTTCTAAGAAAAACTTGAAATTTTTTTACATCGTGGATGAAATGCAAGTTGTATTAGATCCTATATATACGTGGGAGAAACTTCCTGATACATTCAATCTGAGAGATCATTTGAGTAGTGCAAAGATATGACTCTTGTGGAGGCTTGGTCTATGTCACTGTCTTTTGATGCCCACCATTTAGGCGAACAGGGGGATGTTTACTGCGTTGTGCGAGTGATGGCACTTTGAGACATCTTCATTTCAATTGCCGATTGGGGAGGTGAGTGTCACATTGGAGGATGTGTACAGGATACTTAGACTGCCGATTAGAGGAGAGCGGGTGATGTATGATACCCAGCGTGGATTGACCGAGCTAGCGAGATTTTATCAGGTGGATGATATCAGTAGGTTCGACATCAAGCATTATGAGATCAGATGGCTGGTGTTGGCGGATATATATGATAGGATTGATTACATATTATGTACACTGATAGGGGGGATATTTTTACTAGATTGACGAGGTCATGGTTTTTCAGTTGGATGGGGTGAGATGTTGGTCGGTATGTTGAAGAGAGAGACCATGTATGCTTGGGGTCCATGTCTATTAGGGATGTTATATTTCCACTTACACTATATTGCATACATAGATGCACAGTCACTGAGTTGTGGGACCACTCTGTTGATGGTTTGGGCATGGGAGAGGATAGCTCTTTTTTGTCCTCCAGTTACTGTAGAGCAATGGGAGAGATCTCTGTATGTGTTCCGATATATGGGACACATCCCTTAGAGCCATGTGGGAGATACTGGATATTGGAGACATGCACTTAACATTCTAGATCAGTTCACGTGGAGACCATACATGGATTGTGAGGAGTGGTGTGATGAGGATAGACATTTGCCATTTTGTAGATAGACACAGTACGTAGGACTATTTCGAGTGTGCACATCATAGAGCGACACTTGCCAGATAGAGTGCTGAGATAGTTCGGCGAGGTTTAGGACGAGCCTCGGAGTAGAGCAGAGTTTTCTCATTCTTCCAGAGAGGTTCCATATTGGGGGCCCATGATTCCTATTGCTACCACAGAGGCAGAGATATAGGCCTTACAGTTAGTACAATGGGGATGGAGAGATGGATGAGCAAACCCAGGGACTACAACTACATAAGACACATGGTGGGAAGAGCATCATCCTATTCCATACATAGATTCGGATCAGATGCACCAGTTGAGAGACGAGGCACAAAACCGAGAGGACAGTAGAGAGGTGGAGGTGCCAGAGTTGGTAGAGTTGGAGGGAGAGGTGATGAAGGTAGAGGTGGTAGGCAAGGATGGAGAGGGTGGAGAGGAGGTCAGGTAGGTGGAATTTCACCTATTCGAGAGGCAGTGGTAGAGGATGTACTGATGTTGGTCATCAAAGGTGGAGCTAATGTATAGGGTAGAGATGAGCATGTTGCAGGGGAGGAAATTGTAGAGGAGCGAGTCGAGGTGAATATTGGAGGAAAGGATTCCATAGAGGATGTGGATATGGATATGGATATAGACCCTCTAGGTGTTCTGACAGGATATGGGGAGGATGATGTTGAGGAGGAGGTACCTATGGAGGAGCAGGAGAGAGAGATCAGAGATCGGATTGTGGAGGGGAGACGGGAGGATGATGCCCCTAGGGATGGTGATATAGAGGCTTTGGAGGAGAGACTGAGACTGATGACAACAGATTTTGATGCCATGAGGATAGAGAGAGATAGTTCATAAGTAGAGAGAGATAGTGCCCATGCAGAGAGAGACAGTGCACTCATGGAGAGGGATCAGGCCATATCTTGGAGACAGGAGATAGAGCAATAGTTCATAGAGGTCAAATGCCTTTGCAGTGGGTCTTCATCTGATGGCATGGTACGGGAGTTAGTTAGATAAGTTGAGAGAGCTACCTATTATAGGGATTTATATGAGGTAGTGGTGCCAGCAGAGAGATGAGCTCCTAGCTTTTCAGAGGTTCACAGTAAGAGATCACAGGGTAGGAGTCACACCAAGAAATAGAGTACAAAGGGTGTGGTAGGACCACCGAGGGTAGGTCCATATGAGAGGCCTTCCACCTCACAAAGAGAACCTTAGAGGCCTTTCCCACCACCTTCACCACATGACAATAGTGACAGTGGGACATGATGATATGGTTACATATGCAGACATTGTATTTTGATCAGAGAACCTGCGAGCTCGTGTTTTATTTATGGATACACTCAGACATTGTACTGTGACACACTATTTTGAGTGATATATATGTGATTTTGGTGGCTTCTATATGATATGCGGTTCTATTTTATGGATGATGCACTATTTCTACATGATTATGTTTCCTAGATGATGTATGTACATGTGTTATGAATGAATGTTTCTACATGTTATGAGTTATGCATTTTATGATATTTATGGATGTTTTAATTTACTTATGATAATGGATGTAATGCTCTATATGATGCTTAATTATATGTGATGGTGATATGTACATGCAATGTTTACATTATGTATCTTATGATGATGAAATTCCTATTATGTCATGATTTTGAATGTATTCAATGAAGATGTTAATGTTAATATCTATATATTTGAAATGCAATGCAACTATGTGAAATGTTATAGAATGTACGCATATGCAAATATTTTAATGTTTTTGTGTTGTGTCATAGGACTTCATCATTATGTTGAAGAAGAGAAATGTTAGCATGAATGAATTCAAAATGTTAGTAAGAAATAATTAAGGTTGATTGATTGAGAAAAACATATAATCTTCGATATATTGCCAAATATGCTATGCTTGCTTGTTTATCATCATTGGGTGGGACATGACACAAATTGATAGTACAGACTATGATATGAGATAGACCATAGTGTACAAATTCATCCATCTATGAAGAACAAATAGTCATAGACAAGGAGTGTCTTAACTCATACTAAGGACAAAATTGTCCTAGTCATTTTGTCGAGACAAACTGTAGACAACAGACAAATAAAAGACGGGTCATGAGATGTCATTGCTCCTCTAAATCCTTGATCGGACATCCTTGAGGAAACTAGTAACATGACTCAAAAACCAATGTTAAAAAGATAATTGACAGACAACAGCCAAAGAAAAAGAGTCTTGAGACATCCTTGCTTCTCTAAATCCTTCAAGGGACATCCTTGAGAAAGCTAGTAACCGGACTAATTCACAAATTCATAAAAGGATAAGACAAAATAAGATATAAAGTCATAAAGCCAAATAAAAGTATTTTCCAAAAATTGATCTTGTAGGACTGTTTGATTGTTTGATGTTTGATATAGAGTAATGTGAGGGATGACACATACCGCATAAGACGTTGAGTCTGGTTTCAACTTGGTGACTTCTGTATAAGGCATGACAAAGCCTAGTTTCAAAAAAACATGTGTCGTATAAGATGTTGGAGCCTGATGACGTTGATGTGAAAAACAACATGAGGCTATGAAAATTGGATGATGTCTGTTGACAAGAAAGACATAAGTTGATCAGTTTGACAATGTGTTTGATATTGACTAGATGACTTTGAGATGTTTTTCCTTGTTGATGCTTGATTTGTTTTGATTCCTTGACTGATTAAAAGTGTGTGTGTGTGTATTGACAGTGTATGACTTGAGATGATACCCTAAAGGACTGACCCAAGTTGACGATATGCAATGTGTGTGATAGTGAATGAGAATAAACCCTATTGGACTAATGTAGTATGGTCTCGAGAACTCATCAATTGATTAGCCTTGCCTACATTGTACATGCAGAGACCTCGTAGTTTGACACGACCAATGACTTTGAATTTATAAAGAGTCATGATTTAAATGTGTGTGATACATGACAAACCTAGACTAACAGACCTAATGCCTCAGGGGCACATCGATTGATGGCCTTACCTACATCCCAGTTGTAGAGGCAATGCAGTTCGACTATGACTAACTGAACATGACTCACTTGACTCTATTTTTGGTATTTTCTGACATGTTTTGATTTATTTTTTTGAAGTTTTCTAATGTTTTTAGGACTTTTCAGGACAGTTTTGATGGTGTGACATTATGTACAAGTTGTCAGGGCACATAACAAGGATTTGACCCCAGTCAAGAATAAGACATGTGAGATGGAGTGGGGAATGTGACAAAATGGATGTTAGATGTCAATCATTTGAAGCAATGGATAAGACAACCATTTACTATGATGGATGATGAAAAAAAAAAGTCTGATTGGAATGATGGTAGATGAAAGAGCGAGCTTGACTACACATAGCGCCTGTTTGCCAGGTTTTCACTATTGGACGGATTATTTCTCTTTACTTTTTTGATTTTTCTCAATTGATTTTTGGTGTTACAAAATGCCTGTTTGCTAGGTTTTCATCAAGGTAACCATTTTTTTTGTATTTTTTAGATTGAGACACGGATTCTCAGAAGCTACGCATAGAACCTCTTCAGATACAGGCTGTTGATAGGTGACAAAAGTGGTTCTCCTTTAGGAGTAGAGAGTTGGTACACTCCTGATCCAAAATATTTTGTGAGAATATAAGGCCCTAACCAGTTAGGTTCAAACTTACCTGGTTTTTCTCGTTCAGCTTCGATGAAGACGATTTTGATATGCTTGCAAATGGTCTAGTGCTTTTTGTCTTCATTCATCAAGTAATTTTAGCTCTTGTAACCTAGATACATGGTATTCTTCATCATCAATATGACCCTTCAAGGATACCCTTAGGGAAGGTATTTCAACCTCAATAGGTAAGATAGCTTCAGATCTGAATACTAGGGAATATGGAGTGGTGCCAGTGGGAGTACAGATGCTTGTATGGTAAGCCCATAATGCAGGATTCAACTATAGGTGCTAGTCACAACTAGCATCATTAATAGTCTTCTTCAGGATTCTAACAATTGTTTTATTAGATGCCTCGGCTTATCCATTACCTTGTGGGTAATACGGGGTGGAAAAATGATGTTTGATATGAAACTCTTCACATAAATGGCATACTTCTTGGTTCTTGAATGGGTGGCCATTATCTGTGATTATGGATTGGGGTACACCATACTAAAAAATGATATAGTTTAGGATAAAATTAGATATTTGCGTGTCGGTAATGTAAGTCATGGGAATAGCTTCAATCCATTTGGTGAAGTATTCGATGGCGGTTATGATGAATTTATGGCCGTTGGATGATGGAGGGTGTATCTTACCTATGAGTTCAAGTCCCCATTGGGCAAAGGGCCATGGTGATGTAATCAGACAAAGCTCCTGTGCTAGTGCTCTTATCAAATCTCCATGTAGCTGACACTGTCTACATTTCTTTACAAATATATAAGAGTCTTTCTCCATTGCAGGCCTATAATAACCTAGTCTCATAATCTTATGGGCTAAAGTAGGACCACTCAAATGAGATCCGCATATACCCTTGTGCACCGATTGTAAGGTTGTTTGTGCTTCCTCAACATTGAGACATATCATTAGGGAATTATCTAAGGTACGTCTATACAAGGTTTCTCTGATGATGGTGTACTTAGCTGACTTATAGATGAAGGTTCGATGTTGGTTATTTGATAGGTCTAGAGGTAAAGTTTGGTCAGTGAGATAGTCGAATATGTTTTTATACCAAGGGGACATAGGACCAACAATGGTACACACCATCGTAGTATCAGGGACATCATAGGCGGGGACCAACAGTTGTTCAACTAGAAACTCAAACTTAGGCACATTACCAGAATATCCAACAAGGAACCCATGGTTGCCATAGCATCTACAACCCATTTTTGAATATGTGATATTTGTTGAAAGGTAATGTCATGGAAATACTGCTTGAAACTATCAACCATACACTTGTAAGGGGGAAGTTTCTCATCCTTAGTCTCATAATCATCATTTACTTGCCGGATTACTAGCTGAGAATCACCAAAAACATGTAGACTCTTAATCTTCTACTGAGCTGCCATTTTTAATCTTGTCACTAAGGCTTCATACTCTGCTATGTTGTTGGTACAAGGGAAAGCAATCCTGAATGATTTAGGAATCGTATCACCTTGAGGTGTAACAAATAGGATACCTGCTCTTGAACCACGATTTTAATGTGACCTGTCCAACAAGAACTGCCGATGCCTTTGCAGTTTTTTATTTACCTTTGTGGTTGCGCCTTATTTTTCAAATGCTCATTGAACTCGAAGCACTCCACATGGCTTCCTCATGAAGCTTTTCACTTTTCCTTTGCTTTGCTTTTCAGTAAGCTCTGTCTGTGTGCCATGTGGCTCACTCTGGTTGTTTTCTGAGTTGGGCTTGCCTCATAATTTATTTTGCTCAGAGCACTCCACGTGGTTCTCTCTTGAGGCTTTCTGTTGGGCATCTTTTCAACATTCTTCTGAGCTTTGTCTGAGTGACACGTGGTGATTTCTTCTGCGCTAGTTACCTTGGAATTATTGCTGGACCTTTTGTGCTCCCCTGTTGCTGCGTGGTTTTCCATACTATGTTGTGGGCTTGCTGGCATGCTGCTGGCTGGTCGATGATTATTGTGATGACTCAATTTGATCTAGGCCGTCGGTCTATGTGCATGGGTTTCTCTTCTCTTGATGCATCTTTAGGCGGTGGACTGGCCAATAAATATGGCCATGTTTTCTTTTATTAGGTTGTTGGTTAAGTTTTGCAAAAACTCCCTAGCACTGGGAAGAAGGCCTTTGTAATTGCTTTATTGAATCTAAAGACACCAAAATATGGAAAAATATTTCAGCCTTTCTGTTTATTCATGCATTTAATGAAACTATTGTTCTATGTCGTTATCTTGTTTTATTTCAAGAATGCCTGTTCTTCAACTTTCTATGATTTTTCCATAACTCAATAAATACAGACTGTGTTTATTTCAACTCTTTTGTGTTAGCTCAAAGTTATGTTAGGATTATGTAATGCAAAAGTGGAAGGTATTCTTGCGATTCAAGTGCTTTTAAGAAAATTATCTTAATTAATAGCAATTTAGTGGTTCGGGCCTTTGCATTCTGCACTGTGCTCTAGTAAGGTTGTCTAAAGACTTTAGTGCATCACCTGTAGTGTAAATTTTACATTCCTGCTATCTCCCTTACCTTTTACTTCACCCACTAAATGAAGAGCCAACTTTGGTAAAATCCCAGAGGTCATTGAGCTAGAGCACAATGTCCCCCATTAGCTAAGTTTCCCATAAGACTGCTGCTACATGCAAAATACTGCGTCAACAGTTCTTTTTCTGGCATGCCCGGTGGGACCGCAAACTAGCACGTTCACCTAATCTTCATAAGTGTGTATGAGCCATTGGCCTGTAACCAAGTCGTAGACTACAAGAGTCTCTGGCCAACTTGTACTGCCTTTAGTTTCTATGCACCCGAGAGGTTTCTGAGGTAGCCCTTCACCTCCTCCGTCTCCTCCTTCTCTGACATCACCTAATCCACCCACACCTATGAATGCTGGAAATTACATAGTCTGAGACTCCAATAGTCCATTAGTAGCACCTATGCCTCTTGCAATATGGGCCCCCATCCCTGTTTCCGCTCTAAAAGCTATTCCTAAATATTCTTGGGATGAATCAAAGACATCAATGGAGCATCTGCAAAATATAACAGACGTATGTCTGGTACATGGCATATCAAACAAAAATGTAGCCCTCAAATTGTTGGCCGCCTCCTTCCGAGGAAAGGCATTAAACTGGTACAAGACTTTACAAGCTAGTACTATTGCTACTCGGGACTAGTTCGGAACCCCATTTTATGAGTTTTTTTCAAATGATGGCGACAAGTCTTTACTATACCAACAACTAGAAAATATAAAGCGAGCCCCTCATGAAGCTCTACCTGATTTCAATGTGAGGTTCCATTCGACCTAACTGAGAGTGCCTGTGGGCAGCCGACCACCTCTAGATCTAGCATTCATGTTCTACCTAAAGTCGATCAATGCTAATATCTCCATGATATTACAAGCTCTAGGTGGAGACACTCTTCCTGATGCTTATGCCCTAGCTACCACCGCATAAAATAATTTGATTGTTGCAGGAAAGTTAGCACCGAGACCCATCACGCCATAGTTCCCCAAGTGCAATGCTATAGAGGCTGAAGTTCCTTCCACCAGGACACCTACGGCTCCTCCCCAATCTATGTATGTCTATCTTGGAAGTGTTCTAATCTTGGCCCAAATGACAACCCCAATGGTAGCTCCTGTACCTAATCCCATGGCTGCCGAGATGAACGGAATGAGGGAACAAATGCAAGCTATGACTAATGAATTGACCACCTTAAAGCGGCAGCAATACAACTATCAAAAGCCTGAATACCAAAATTACCAAGGCGGAAAACCTCCATACCAATCAAATCAGTGGCAGGATAGGTCACGTGGGAATACCTCGGCCTAGCCAAGTAACCAGATGGTTCCGGTAACCCTACCTATGCAGACTATTCATCCTAGTTCGAATAAGGAGTTGGTGGCAAGACAAAACAATTTAGCCAAAGACGCCAATTCATGGTGTTTTCCTTGCAATGATGCACATATGCTGCGAAACTATCCATGGGGAAATTTGCAGCAACAAATTGTAGATCAACGTAGCCAAGGCAGCGCATCTATTTCCAGCAACCCACCATATGCCTCTCAGCAAATGGAAAATGCAGTCCTTACCACTCAAATGCAGGGGATGTCGATCTAGCAAGAGTCGGACATTGTTTTGGACCAGGCTCTCTTTTCTTGGATGGAAGGAGAAGAGTTAGCGTTTCCAAATGATATCCCTATAGATAAAGTACGTCGAGTGCAATCTAACTATAATACGCATTTTAAGCGTAGGTTCATCAAAAATTTTACAGCCTCGCCTACCAATGCTATATCACAACCGGTGCCTAGCCCAGCGGCAAGCCTATTGCCGATCCTACCACAGTTAGGGACGACTATTCTTAGCTCTCCAAATCCACTACTTCCGAAGGCAAAGGCTCCATCGATCACTTCTACTATTGCTAAACTGCCAGACGTACCGACCGCAAGACCTAAAGAGCAAGCAATCACGACTCACTAGTTGAAAGCTCAATTCAATGTGGTGGAACAACTGAAGAAGTCATCTACCAACGCTTCTTTGTGGGATGTCCTGGCTATTCCAAAGCAAAAGGTGCTGCTAGAAAAGGTGTTTTCAGATGAAGAGAATGCAAAGATTCTTACTCACTCTAATGAAGAGAATGTATCCAAGCCGGACTTTGATAAAGTACTAACAATTCAACCGGAAGAGAAGCTCGAATCCAGAAAGGAAAGTAAGCCTAAACCTAAGCCTTTCTTTCTAACACTAATTATTGGTGACAAGCTGCTGCATAATTGTATGATCGACTCTGGTGCTAGTACCACTGTTATGCCAAAGCAAGTAGCTAATGCTTTGGGTCTAAAGTATGAGCCTCTGAATAAAGGAGTCATGCAAGTTGATGGAAATAAGGTTGATATTGTTGGGATAATCATGGGATTACCTATGACTTTGTTTGCCTGTCCTAGTATCACTATAAATCAGGATACCATACTCATCGATATCCCTCCTCTGTTTGGGATCTGTTTGTCCTGAGAGTTCATTGCAAATGTAGGAGGATATCTGGCGCTAGACTGGTCACACTTGATTCTGAGGACTAAGTATGGGGCTAAGATGAAACTATTGTCAGAAACTCTGCATTCCAAACATGTTGCCGATGAAGCTCTTCTTAATTTTGAAGCAACACACACTTCAATCTTTCAGGAGTAAAGGTTCAATGTGGAATTTTTTGAAGAAGAGGAGGCTACTAGCTCCCGAACAAAAGATGAAGAAAATTTGTTGAATGAATTTATTGATACAGACCTTTTCGGGAATTACCATGCAACTGGCCTCGAAACCTATGTTATACATGAATAGGGGCAGATCATTCCTAAAGTTACTAAAGAACTTGAAGATGAAGAATCCTTGAAAATATGGACGTTATACTTTGATGGAGCCAAATGTAGAGTAGGAGTTGGAGTGGGGATTTGTTTGATATCCCCGACCGACAAAAAGACTTTGAGGTCTTACCGCTTTCAGTTTGCATGTTTGAACAATGAAGCTGAGTATGAACGTCTCATCCATGGTTTAAACTTTGCAAAACAATTGGGTGCAAAGCAGATAAGTGTCTTTGGAGATTCGAAGCTAGTGGTCAACCAGGTCCATAGAACTTCTACTGCAAAGAATGTTTGTATGCGATCCTATTGACATAGATTCAAGGATCTGATTGACAAATTTGAGGCCTTCAATATTCAGGGTATTCCTAGGGAGATGAATTCTGAAGCCAATAAGATGACAACTATAGGGGCTCAGTTCGAGCCAGCCTTTGAATTATTAAAAAATGAGCATGCAGTGAGGGTAGTTGTAAGACCTGCTATCCCCAATAACAATCAATATTGGCAAGTGTTTGATAGCGATGCTCATATTGCATCATTCCTTTAGTCATCTGGAGAATTCGCTGATCAGATGCAACCGAAGATCGCCGAAGCTTACAGAGATCAAATCATCCAGTTGAAATCCAACAAGCTCTCAAGAGGCCTCATCACTCTAGAAAGCCTATTCGATTATGATGATGCAAAAAGAGACAAAAAGAAGCTTGTGGCCGAAAAAGGCGATTACACCAATTTGCATATCGGGGAAGATAAAAAGCTCAAGGTTGGAAAAGAAGTTTCTGAGAAGAATAAGGACAGGCTAAGGGATTTCTGTGAAGAATATCTGAGCGTGGTTGCCTAGTCATATGATGATCTTAAATGATATGATCCCAAAATCATCGAGCATACAATTAAGTTGTCGGAAGGGGTGAAGCCAGTTCGCTAGAAGCAAAAACCTATGAACCAAAAGATAGAATCCCTCATGTCATAGGAGTTAAATAAGATGATCACATCCTGAATAGTGTTTCCGATCAAGCATAGTACTTGGGTGTCAAACCTAGTGCCGGTCTGGAAGAAAAATGGGGATATACGCCTATGCGTAGACTTTCGAGATTTAAATAGAGCATCCTTAAAGGATCATTACCCCCTCCCTTCAATGGAGGTAATTCTGCAAACTATTGCTGGCTCTAAAATGTTTTCAATGTTGGATGGTTTTTTAGGCTATAACCAGATTCGGGTAAAGGAAGAGGACCAATACAAAACAACGTTCACCACAAAGTGGGGAATGTATGCATATGCTAAAATGCCTTTCGGGCTCTCAAACACCGGAGCCACCTTTCAGAGAGCTATGGACATTGCTTTTAAAGATTTGATCCATAAGATTATACTCATCTATCTGGATGACCTAATAGTATTCTCAAAATCTGCTGATGATCATTTTGATCATTTGAAGCTTGTTTTCTAGAAGTGCCAAGAATTCAAGATTTCTTTAAACCCGAAGAAGTGTGTATTCAGAGTTCCCTAGGGAAAGTTGTTAGGGTATGTTGTCTCCAAGGAAGGCATTGCCATTGATCCAGAAAGAGTGGATGTGATCTGGGAAATCTCGTTACCTATCAAGAAAAAGGGTGTGCAGTCTTTCCTAGGTAAGGTAAATTTTATTAGCTGATTTATTGCATATTTTGCAGGTATTGTTCAACCTATTACCTTAATTCTCAAGAAGGATCAGATTTTCAATTGGAAGATGAAAGCCAGAAAATCTTTCAAGCTAATAAAGGAGGCTATTTCTTCCGATCCTATGTTGGTGAACCCCAACCTATCAAAAGATTTCATTATGTATGTTTTTGGTGGTGGCAATAGTATTGCCACCATGCTTATGCAGAAGGATGATGAAGATACAAGGGAATATTCCATTACCTTTTACTTACGAACTTTAAAAGAGTATGAAGTAAAGTATAACTTTGTAGAAAAGTAGGCCTTTGCCATTGTTAAGGGGCTTAAGAAGTTCCGGCATTTGATATCATATAATAAGGTGATTGTTTGCGTACCGCATCCTAGTGTGTGAGAATATATCATGGAGGAAGAAATCAGTAAGAAGAGAGCTAATTGGATCACGAAGATCCTAGAATACGATATTGACGTCAGACCTATCAAAACCATCAAGGGAAAAGGATTGTGCGAGTATATCACTGAAAACATTGAAACAATGATAGATCTTGGAGATTTGGATCCTGTGTTAATAAACAAAGAGAATTTTCAGAGCAACTGGCTTGATGAGAGAATAAATTTTATGCAGACGGGAAGATATCCGATTGATCTCCCATCCTTTAAAAGATGTTTCTATCACCTACAGAATAGCAATTATGTTCTTTTGGAGGGTGTCTTGTTTAAAAGAAATATTAATGGCATCCTACTAAAATGTGTGAATGAGGAGCAAGCCAAGAAGATTTTAGATCAATACCCTAATAGCCCCGTCGAAGGACATTTTTCTGCAAGAACCACAACAATTAAAATTATATGTGCCGGTTATTTTTGGCCAACACTTTTTAATGATGCATTTTCATTGATTAATTCTTGCAAGGAATGTCACTTTTATGTCGGAAGGAGATAAAATGCTGCTATGCCTTTAAGGCCTATAGTGGTAGAAGAACCTTTTGCTCAATGGGGTTTAGATTTCATTGGAATGATTACCCCTTTCTCTTCAGCTAGACATAGACGGATACTAACAACAACTGAATATTTTACTAGGTGGGCAGAAGCAGTGCCTTTAAAAAATGCAATAGAATTAGAGATTGTTAATTTCCTTGAAGAACTAGTGGCCAGATTCAGCTTGCTTAAAACAATCATCTCTGATAATGCAAGGGATTTTCTTGGCTCAAAGATGAGCCAGTTCACACTAAAATATGGAGTGTTCTTGAAGACCTCCTCTAACTACTATCCCCAGGGAAATGGTCTTGTAGAGTCTACTAACAAAAACCTCATCTGTTTGATCAAAAGGATAGGCTCAGAACATCAAAAAGAGTGGCATAGGAACCTCCGGATAGCACTCTAGGTAGATCGAATTATGCCCAAGTAGATATTGAAGACATCTCCTTATGAGATGGTGTATGGGAAAGAGGCATTATTGCCTATCGCCATGGAAATTCCCGCCCTACAATTGCTCAAGTTCCTAGAAATTGAAAAAAATAGAGTGATGGAGGTGAGGTTTTCCGAGTCGCTCGAGGTGCAAGAGAAAAGAGAACACGCCCTAGAAATGATGAACAACCGCCAACAAGTGGTAAAGAAATGGTTTGACAAAAGGGATTCTGATCAAGGGTTACAATGCGGGGATTTAATTCTCAAATTCAATGAGCGTGGAGCAAACCCCGGACAACACGGAAAATTTGACAGTCTCTAGGAGGGGCCATTCAAAATTGCCTAGTGTAAATAGTTCAACTCTTTCGAGTTGGAAGACAAGGAAGGAAATGCCCTGAGTATTCCAGTCAATGGAATACATCTTAAAAGATTTCATTAATTTTTCCCATGTGTTGTTTTTGTACATTTGTATATATGTAATTAATCTTCCCTGCTTAAAGTTTTGGATCCTCTTAGTGCAAGAAATGAAACAAAATGACAGTAGTAGTGCTAGAAATGAGAAAATGTTGTAAATGGGCTAAGTCTTCTAAAAAAGATATATATTATATTTATAGTTGAAGATTTACATTATAATTTTGGAGGCCAGAGGCTTGGTATCAACATTTACATATATCCGCTATAAAGTGGAGCTTGAAGCATAGAAAGGAAAAATTTGGGATCATCTTCATTCTCAAGTCAACCGAGGGAAGGACCAGCAATCATGGCAGCAGGTGGTGTGAGATCAGGAAACACCATTCTTTCAAAATCTTCGTACCACTGAAAATTTTGGAATGGTTTAGTATAGTGCACATGCATGAGAAAGTAGCAACCTGCGCGGACCTTGGCACAATGCTCCTCGTGAGTCTCCAACTTGAACCCGAACAGGAAGGGTCTGGTTGGAACAATGCCTCCATGCAGTTGTTACAGGTGAATGTTTTTGAACTGAGGGAATCCCACGATCAAATTGGACCACAAGCACTATCTGCTCCAAGCCTCCAGGGTAGCACCAAGAGAAGACTTGCTTTGTCAGCTTTAGAATTTTGTGTTTGGAAATGCTAATGTCCAGCAGTGAGGAGACAAAGTGGGAGCAAATGCTAGTATTCACCCGATACTACTCCTCATACTCCATGCAGTCTTTGCCAAGGACCCACTTGATCGCCTTCACATACAATAGGTTCTTCACACCTATCATGCATTTTAGACGCTTGCATCTAATTTTGTGAAGGAAGGCAGCCTGAGTCTTTTTGCAGACAAGCCTTACTGGTGTTTCCATGTTGTTTGCTTTTCTAGCTAAAATGAAATTTGCTGTCCTAAAGAAAGCTTGCTAAGCAAAGAGTGCTAGAAAATTTCATGATTTGCTATGCTGCCAAGGGTCTTATTTATAGACTGGTTTAGGTTCACTTGCTGAGGATCATGATTAATGACTGAGCCCAAGTGTGTCGCATTGCCTCGATTTTCAGTGTTGCAGCGTGCTAGGTGATGGGAAAATGCAGGTACAGGTAGCAACTGGCTTTGCTGAGTTGCCACATCAATTCAAAGATAGGCTAGATGTTGACACAAAGTGTTATTGTCCCATTCGAATCAAGGAAAAATCTTAGGGAAAGGGTTGTTGGGTGATGTGCCCTGTACGTACAATAAAATCAGTTAACGCGAATAGCCTACATAGGGGTGTTCGCAAGGCTGCCTTGGTTCATTTTTTGAGAAAAATCAGGCTCCGTCACATGCAAGAGGCTGCCCATTCAATTCTAGAGCATTTTGGCTGGTTGGCGATCCTTTCACACAAATGAAGGCTAGCGATGCATAATAGCAACTTGGTATGAATGACTGGCACGTACTCTTTTCGATCGCCTTTCTCAAGAAATCGAAAAGGCAAGTTATTGCATGCAGAGAAACATATCTATTGCAAAAGATACCAAGGATTGAACAACTAAGGCATTCGCAAGAAGAAATAAGTTTTCAGAAAAGCTAAGCCATTTGCCAAACGTTTGCAGAAAAGTTCTTGCGAATATAAAAATGGCTGAAATTGTAGTGAACCCTTCACATATCCTGGCTCCAGTAAAACTAAGCAAACAAATGAAGAATGCACTTGGTGTGTAGCTTTACGATGGGGAGTCTTATGCTATTCCAAGCATAGCTACGAAGCCTAACTGGCCTTTCACTCACCCGGTAAACCAAAATATATTGAGCACCGTTCCTTACAGAGATCAAGCAGTGGTCTTGGAGGATTGAGACATCTTTTATCCTGAGTTATCTTGCAATCCTAAGAGCCTTAGGGAGGCCACATGTAAAAAAATGAAGTATATGATAGACCAATTTCAAATGGCTATGGTTATGTGGGCTCACATAGTACATGGTTCATTTGGTACACCCTTGCCCAGAGGTTGTGGTAGCATGTGCGACACATTTTGACCTGAACACAGGGGTTATCTGTGATAAGGATTTCAGGGTAGTCATTAGCCCTGAGGCTATTCAAGATATGTTGTGCATCCCACTTCCCTTGACCCATGAGGTTGAGATTTTTGAAGTGGAAAGAATGCAACAAAAGAGGGGAGAGCTCCAGTCAGGGCTACAGTTTTATCACTCCAAGCTCAATCAGCAAACAAGTAGTTCAACATTGCCCAAATTCCCTTTCAATTTGAAGGCTCTGAAAGGTGGGTCTTCCTCTATCACTTCTATGTGGGCGTTGGTGTGCAATTTGGACAAGAGCATTTTTTAGTTTCAGATGTGCCTCTGCTTTATGCTGAAAAGGAATCGCAAGGCTCCACTCCTAGATTTTGCAAGAGTTGTTAGTGATGGAATTTGGCAGCAATTACAAGAATTTGCGGTCGGCTCTAAGTTGAGGTATTCGTCTTTCCTGGCTTACCTTATTTTGCACTAGAACTCAGATTAGTTTTTGACGTCCATGTTCCTGTCTATTTTTGATGAGGGTGGTTTAAGGAAGCTGGTTTCGACATGGACCCCTATCATTTCAAAAAACATTGATTATTATGCATTTTTGGATTCATTCATAGCCTCGGCTATAAGGGCTTTGGATAAAGCTGGCATAAATATGACTGAACGCATATCACCCCGATAGAGGTCTTGGTTGGGGAAGCTAACTCCGCCCTATAACTAGTTCTTTGGTTTGGATTTCACCATGCTCCACATGCCAGGTTTCATCCGGGAGCCTTTCTGACTTCCCCATTTTCTTTTCGACAGAGTGTTGGCCCTGGAGGTAATGAGGTAGCTATGTACCCTTGATGATGATTACTAGGGGGGAAAACACTTAACCTCCTATTTGCTACTACCAATCATGTTTGGTTCCATGTCATTAATTAAAAAGAGGACCTCGATGATTGATAACTCATTGATTCTACTTTCAAAGCTGGGTCACCTCGGGTTGGTATTAATAGACGATACCTAGAATTACAACCCTGACAATAATTTATCGGGAGTCGGTATCAAGATCCCGCATTCGCCTCAACCATTCTAGGACCTCCGGAGGAATGCTGAGGAGGGAAATTTAAGTGGATATGTTGGCCTTGAGTATTTTCCTATAGTGGATGGTCGACCGTTATGGCTGAAATTTTACCACATTATGGGGAAGGTCAACCCATAGCTTAAGATCAACCCCTCCCTGGTCACCAATTGAGTAAGCTCAGTTTGGCGCCCGAGAAGATGCAAGCCTTCTAGGTATACCGGTAGGAGATTCTGGAAGCTGGCAAGCTTCATGACAAAGTAGCCCTTGATGAAAGATTTGATGACATCTGGAAAAATGAACATTCGGATGTTGAAAATTCTCCGAACCACTCAACATCCGTGCAACAATATAGAAGAGAGGAGGCTACCACGGAATCTGAGGAGGAAGTAACTCAGAATCCCCCTGCCGTTACCAAGAGACCAATGCATGAGAAGGATACTGGTAAGCAAACTGTGTAGGAGGAAGAGCCGCACACACAAATGTTAGAGCCAACCACCTCCTCTAAATCAACATGGAGGTGGGAAAGGACTACCAGTGGTAAGAGATGAGTCATTCTTGACCTTGATAATTTTCCAGTGGAGAAGTGACAACGAACTGTAGAATCTGGTGTGGAGGAGAAGCAGTTGTTGAAGGAAGTAATCGACACGTCTATGGCTCCACTTGAGCCTCAAGTAACTTTTCCTCCCTCTTCTCTCTCATCTATGTCTCTAGTCTCTCCTTCGTCTACCCTTGCTTTTTTTTCTGCGTTAGTTCTCTCCGCCACTAGATTTTTTAGGCATTCTAGTCTGGCCCCTCCTGGTTTCCCACCTTTATCCTCTGCTTGCCTTATCTTGCTTGGAACGCAATTTGGTGTAGATACTGGGTTCGTGGGCCAACAATTTTTATCTCCAAGGCCCAACCCTGCGATTGGTGAATCTCCAGTCTTCCCTTACACTTCACTATCATTCTCTCCGAGCAACCAATTCATCCTGCCATTCTCCCCAGCTATTATAACATGACCCAACAAGACTTTTGATGCGTTAGATACGCAATCTTTCCCACTGGCCATCCCTTAGGAGTATCCTTTTGCTAGCAGAAAGGGTATTCTGGCCCAGGAATATTTCTTGCAGGTTGATGCAAATAAAAGCATCTGCGCCAACCGAATCAACAAAAGAAGATAGAAAGATGCAACCAGATAGGCGGAGCCCCAATTGCAAACCGTTTTCAATGAAAGTCATAATTCCTTGATGTTTGCGAAGATCACTCCTAATGTGATCAAGGTGGTAGGAGAAATGTTGCCGGGTGATTATTCTGGGAATGCTGTCGGATTGGACTTGTAGCAGGCCCACCCGTGAGATAAGGTTGAGCTGATGGAGGAGACCCAAAAAATAGTAACCACTGATTTTCTCAAGCTCTGCTGACAGGAAAAAAAGAAGGATGACTAGATTGCGGAGCTCAAAGGAAAAGTCAACAAATGGGTGAAAAAATTTAAAGCCCAAGAGAATGAAATAGGTCGGTTGGAGAAGGAGAGGGGTACCTTTGAAATTAAAATCAAGGAATTGCAGGATTGAAGTGTGGAGATCATTCTAAGACTCTAGCAGGAGGTCGAGTAGAGCCGAGCAAACAAGGAGAACTTACACGCTAGGTCTAACCTACTAACTGAGGGAATGAAAGAGCTCCGACAGAACACCACTGCCAAAATTACTGAAGTGAATGCCAACCTGGAGTTGGAAATTCAAAAGACTAAGCAAGCCAAATTAGCCCTGGAAAAAAAGGAAAAGGAAGTTCTCACTTTGAAAGACCAACTAGTGGCACTGGACAGAAGCTTGTCCAAGGTAAAGGCAAGTTTGAGCAGCAGAGAGGCAGAATTGGCAACCCTAAAGACCCAACCCCTTGCGCCCTGAATGAGCTTGTTGGAAATTTCCAAAGAGTTGCACACATTATACTGGGACAAGGTGAAGGATTTGTGCCTTACTCTTCAGCCCACCTTAAAGTTTATGGTGCAAGGGGCTAGCCTCTATGGGATAGTGAGTGAATCGATACAGCATGTTCAGAAGTTAACTTCTGACAAGGTTCCAGAGGCTAGAATTTCATTGGGTAAGTTGTATACTGCTTCAGATGAAGCATTGAGTGGCATGGGCATCAATGACCAAATGATAGCAGATTTGGGCGTGAGTAGGTTCATCTCCATGTTTGAGGTCGTTCAACAAGTAGTGGATTGCAAAGCTCGGTTAAACCAAGTTACCGACGACATGCGGGGGAAGTTTTCCTGCTTGACTTAGAAAGACCTCCCTTCGCCTTTCATTGAGGACCAGCCGGTAGCGGGCATGGAGCATATTGTTGCAATGATCGAAGAGAAGAAGTAGGACCTTTCTGTCTTCCAAACCTTTGATCAATCTCCGACTGCTGAAGAAATCAAGGGAATCATGCATCAGCTGACACAACTTTTCTTCCAATTAGAATTGGAAACAAAAGCATCAAGCAGATTGCCCTTCCAAGCAATTATTGATCTCAAGCTGGCTCACGAGCATCTGTGAACTCTCTCTGCACCATCAAATGAAGTATGGACCAATCCGCAGGCTGTCCTCTTGAGGTTGTCAGCATTTTTGATGTTGAACCAAAGTTTTTGGGGTTGTCCATTCCACGAGCGAAAAGGCCCTATGAGTCACCAAACTATCCAACAAAAACTGCCAATGCCTTTGCAGTTTTTTATTTACCTTCGCAGTTGCACCTTATTTTTCAAATACTCACTGACCTCGGAGCGCTCCATGTGGCTTCCTCATGAATCTTTTCACTTTTCCTTCGTTTCGCTTTTTGACAAGCTCCATCTGCATGCTGCATGGCTCACTCCGACTATTTTTTGAGTTGGGTCTGCCTCATACATTATTTTGCTCAGAGTGCTCCATGTGGCTCTCTCTCGAGGCTTTCTACTGGGCATCTTTTTGAATTTCTATCAAGCTTCCTCTGAGTGACACGTGGTGATTTATTTTGTGCTAGTTACCTTGGAATTGCCACTAGACCCTTTGTACTTGCTTGTTGCCACTTGTCCTCTCTTGTTGCTGCGTGGTTTTTCGTTCTATGTCGTGGCCTCGCTAGCATGTTGCTGGCTGGTCGATGATTGCTATGATGGCTCGAGTTGATCTAGGCCGTTGGTCTTTGTGCATGGGTTGCTCTTCTCTTGATGCATCTTCAGGTAGTGGACTGGCCAATAAATATGGCCATGTTTTCTTTTATTAGGTTGTTGGTTAAGTTTTGCAAAAAATCCCTAGCACTGGGAAGAAGGCCTTTGTAATTGCTTTATTGAATCTAAAGACACCAGAATGTGCCAAACAATTTTGGCCTTTCTGTTTATTCATGCATTTAATGAAACTGTTGTTCTATGCCGTTATCTTGTTTTATTTCATGAATGCATGTTCTTCAGCTTTCTATGATTTTTCCATAACTCAATAAATATAGACCATGTTTATTTCAACTCTTCTATGTTAGCTCAAAGTTATGTTAAGATTATGTTATGCAAAAGTGGAAGCTATTCTTGCGATTCAAGTGCTTTTGAGAAAATTATCTTAATTAATAGCAATTTAGTGGTTTGGGCCTTTGCATTTTGCACTGTGCTCTAGTAAGGTTGTCTAGAGACTCTGGCATATCGCTTGGAGTGTAAATTTTACATTCTTGCTATCTCCCTTACCTTTTACTTCACCTAGTAAACGAAGAGCCGGCTTCGGTAAAATCCTGAAGGTCACTTAGCTAGAGCACAATGTCCTCGATTAGCTATGTTTCCCATAAGACTACTGCTACATGCAAAATACTATGTCAACATGACCCATCAAAGTATAATTTCCATTCGGTTTTAATGTCAATGTTGAAGAGAAATTCATCAAGAAAATCTTCCACTAAAGGATGGTTTGCCTTCATAGGTGCATTGGCTAACTAATCTGCAATCACCTGCCCTTTTATGGCCTTCATTTCCATATACTGAATGTCATACTCGCTAAGTATCATAACCCATTTAGCTAATCATCTTGTTAATGCTCCCTTACTTAAGAGGTATTTGAGGGGATCAATCTTTGCATCCAACATTGTTTGGCAATTGAGCATATAGTGTCGAAGTTTTTGGGTAGCAAAGACTACCGCAAGACAGGCACGTTCTATGTTGCTGTAATTCAATTCATATCCCACTAAGGTATGACTGATGTAATAGACCGCTCTTTCATGACCTTGATCATCATTTTGTGCGAGAAGAGCCCCTAATGCTGACTGAGTTGCTGAAATGTATAGTATCAATGGTTTCCCATCTGTAGGTGGCATTAAGACTGGTGGAGTGAGAAAATAGTCCTTGATTTGTTGGAAAGCATCTTGAAATTTAGGTGTCCACACAAAAGGTACTCCTTTCTTGAGTAGATGTTGAAATCGGTGTATTTTATTTGTTAGTTGTACAATGAAACACCTAATAGACTATAATCTTCCCTATAGTGTTCTGAGTTGACCAATGCTGACTGGAGGAGGCATTTCTATGATAGCTCTTACCTTCTCTTGATCTACTTCAATGCCTCTTTTGGAGTTTATATGCCCTAGAAGTTCCCTGATTTTACTCCAAAGACACACTTCTTTGGATTTAGCCTGATGTTGTAATTCTCTAGCCTCTGGAATATCTTGTCTAGAACCTTCAAGTGATCTCCCCTTGTTTCTGATTTAGCTATAATGTCATCTACATAATCTTCCATGAGAGTGTGTACAAATTCATGGAAAATCATATTCATTGCGCATTGATAGGTAGCTCCTGCATTCTTAAGGCCAAAAGGCATAACATTCCAACAGTATGTGCCCCATGGACATGTGAAAGTTGTCTTGTGTTGGTCTTCAGCTATAATTTTGATTGGGTTATATCTAGAGAAACCATCCATGAGGGATAGCATCTCGTATCCTACTATAAGATCTACTATCATGTCGATGTTCGGAAAAGGGAAGTCATCCTTAGGATGTGCCTTATTGATGTTTCTAAATTTTGTGCAAATGTGAATGCCCCCAGTTGGTTTTGTCACTGGTACAAGATTTGATATCTAGTCTGCATAGTCTATCATCCTTATTAATCCTACATCCAAGAGTTTCTTAAGTTTCGCCTTGACCAATAGAGCAATTTGCGGATGCTTTTTCCTTAACTTCTATTTGACTAGCTTAATACCTAGTTGTAGTGGTAAATGGTGCAATATTAGGTCTAGATCCAGCCCAAGCATGTCATCATATGACCATGCAAAGTTTATCTATCTCTTTTTGAAGAAGTCCTTAAACTTAGGTTTTTTTGTCTCTGTTAAGGAAGCTGCAAAATATACCATCCAAGGATTCTCTTCTATACCTATGTTGACTTGAACAGACTCTTCTACTAGCATCAGTGACTTTTCCTATTCAACGGGGAGAATATTTAAACCTCTATCCTTGGGTGCCTCTGAGAGGTTTTCACCCTTGGATACGTCCTTTATTTTGACTGTTTCTTCATCCAAAGGCACCTTTTAGTTTCTACCTAGGGACTCATCATTTTTCTTTTCATTGTATTTTTTATTTTTATTCTAATTTTTGTGACTAGAGGTATAAATAGACCCCCCAAAATATGCTTTGTCATCCAAGTCTATGGTAAAATCAGCTTTATGATCCCCTCTAGGTATGCCTTCTCGGAGTCTCATGAACTTAGCAATTGCTTCGTCATTCTCGAATGTATCTATGATGGGTGTACCTTGTTGATCCCAGTCAATAAGTTTAGGATATATAAGGGGCATGTCATCATCAGAGCTATTAAAGGAAGCTATTGACAAAATGAATATAGAATGGTTGACATGATCACAAAATTTTTGGACTAACTCCCTCTTATTCTTCTTCCTATAGGTAGGTATACTTTGTTGTGGGACTATAGTAAGGGCTAAATCGTCAGAAGATGGTTTGTCAGGTGCCCAAGATGCATGATCAAGGGTTTCCCAATAATAGCTCTTTTGCCATTCTTCTTTGGACAAGTGTTTCCTATGATGGGGACTAGCTGGTTTTGGTACAGGTTTTATCTTTAGGTCCAATTCTCCAAATAGAGCATCTATGTTCATGGTACTGGTAGAGGAAAGGGAATCCCATTCACAATCGCTTGAGTAAGGGGATTCATTGTAAACTTGGGGTTTGTTGTAAACTAGGGGAAGTGGTTCATGAGATATCTCAATGTCTGCACAAGCACTCACTTCCTCTTGAAATGGTGACAAAGTACTAGGAAACCCAATTCTAAGCAGTCGAAACCCTAGCCTTAGGTATTTTGGTCATTGTGAGATAGCGATCGGTTCCGTCCTTCCATTTTGATGTAGTCCTAACCCACTATGCCTGTCATAGCCTTCATTTTGCATTATCTTAAAGCTTTTTCCATATTGTTCCTTAGCTATTTGAATAGATGGAGAGGGGTATGCATTGTCTTCTTGATACAACCAGGAGTTAATATCATCTTGATCCTCAATTTCTTCACTTAACTCTCCCCATTTGTTCAATGTCATTGTAGGGGGAACAGGAAATGTGACTATTGACTATTTTCTATCTACCATGTGTAAACCATATGCCTTAGGTGGAACCAATTGACTGACACAATATGATGCCTTTATGTAATATTCTCCACAACCCTTGTCTTGGATGTCGACCTAAAGAGTGGATGATGGTGGTTTGAATGAAATGGACTTATTAAGATGTGATGGGTATATTTATAGGGATAAAGTGGATGATGAAGCTTCTTGGTTAACTAGTACCTGTCATTGTGGAATT
The DNA here is from genome assembly GCA_007115665.2 of Sequoiadendron giganteum. Lineage (NCBI taxonomy): Eukaryota > Viridiplantae > Streptophyta > Pinopsida > Cupressales > Cupressaceae > Sequoiadendron > Sequoiadendron giganteum. The sequence continues at coordinate 309,872,487 of CM021107.1, read as the reverse complement.
TACCTTAGGCTTGTACAATACTAAAAAGGATCTGGATCACCATCAATTGTGATCTTTGTGCCATTATATGGGAACTTAAGACATTGGTGATATGTTGAAGGTACAAATTTCATTGCATGTACCCAAGGTCTACCTAACAACAAGTTGTTTGGAAGGGTGAGATCCAAGACTTGGAAGCTGGTGTTCATGATTGCTGGGACAATTCTGATAGGGAGTGTGAAAACTCCCTTGGATGATCTTTCCTCATCATCGTAAGCCTTGATGACTATACTCTTAGAGGTGTCTACACAATCTTCTGAGAATCCTAATGCCTTAACCAATTTTAGGGTACATAGGTTCAAACCTGCTCCTCCATCTACCAAAACTCGTATGACTTTGGTTTGATGGACTAGGACTTCAAGGTGTATGGGGTCATTATGATCAGACTTTTTGGTTGAATAATCTTGTTGGGAAAATGTGGCATGATGTGAGTTGGTTAAATATCCCACCATTTCTTTGAAACAATTGACATCTAAGTCTGTAGGAATAGTCATGTTCTGTAAAGCTTTATCAAGAATGGCTCAGGTGATAAAGTCAACAATTCCAAGATGGATATATGTGTGGGGGTTTTTCTCAATTGATCAAGGAGATTGTACTTAGACTTGGAAGACTACGTAGGTGGATCAGAAGATGAAGGTCCTGGAATAGTTATCTTTTTTCTGCATGTGTTTATAGCACATTCTGGATGCTTCTAAATGATGATGGTATTGACACGTTCATTTGCAACTCAGAGGCTATATATGGTCTTTCTTTTTCCATAGTCATACTTGGTGTTTGCGTAATTGGGTGACGAAGAATTCTTGGTTTCCGAACTGGAGGCTTTTTCCTTTCATGTGGTCATGTAACGGGTCCATGAAGACCTTATGATCACTGTTCTTGGTATTTTTCTTCCCACCATCCTCTATGGTTCTGTTTTCAACAAAGTCTTGTATAATATTCTTCAGTTGGTGACATTGTTGTAGGTTGTGTCCTTTCATTTGATGATAGTCACAAAAAGCGTTATCATCCCACCATGAAGGTTTGAACTATCCAGGATCATACTGTCTTGGTTCCAAAGGTTTGATGAGATTATGTTTAATCAACTCTTTGAAAATTATCTCGATTGTTTGTACTAAAGGAGTAAATTTATGTGTTGGAAATCTTCTTTAAGGTCGTTGTTGCTATGAATTTTGGACATAATTGGCTATTTGATCTAGACTATTCATCATGTCTTGATTGGAGTTGTAACCTCTAAGTGTGATAACTAGTCCCATATGTATGTTTTTAGCATCAACAATGCCGCCATTTGTAACATTTTTGTTTCTAGGTGAGAATTTATTCCTATGATTGGGTGCATTTTGATGTTGAACCACTGGATTTCTTCCTGGTACCTTAATTTCTCCTTTGTCTATAAGGCATTTTTCAAGGATGATTCCCTTTTGTACCAAGTCTAGGAATTAAGTACAATAATGTACCCTTCAATCACTTCATAGTTTTGGATTGATGTTTTCTAGGAATATCGTGACCTTTTGCTTTTCTGGTATTTCAACTAGACATCTGCTAGCTAGACTTCTCCATCTTTGGAAGAAAGTGGTGAAAGTTTCACCATCTTCTTGTGTTGTGTGGCACAAGGTTGCTATCATTACTTCATTGTCTATGTTAAAGGAAAAATGTTTGACAAACTTCTCAGCTAATTCACCCTAGGATAAGGGTTCGCGGAAATAGTCTAATCAAGTATGTGGGGTCATATGATATTTCCATGCATGCCATTGAGAATTCCATAATGTGTTCCAAAGGATTCTTTCTCCCATTATACTTAGGCAAAATTGGTATAATGTATCCATGGGGGAAAGGTGTCATATAAAGCACTTTGTCGAATGGACATGGATATAGATCTTTCACTGAGATAGTTTGTTTTCCTGACATAGACATGTTGTCCATCTATTGTTGAAGAGTTTGTATTTGGTTTTGGAGGACATCTACTTGTGTCAAGGACATGGTTTTTGTGTTGTTTGGATCAATGTAGGTGTTCTGATATGCCATGTTCTATGACGGGTTGTGATTTGGCGAGGGAATATATCCCGTTAGAATGTTTCTATTTGGTATAGGAATATTTCTTGTCTGAATGTTCTGATTTGGTATAGGAATATTTCCTGTCTGTATGGTCTGATTTGGTATAGGAATACTTCCTATCTAAATGGTCTGATTTGGGATAGGAATAGCGCCTGTCTGAATGGTCGTAAATTGTATAGGAATATTCCTGCCTACTTTGGATCTCTTACCAGTCATGTTGGTGCCAAAGGGGTTGGAGGAAGTTTCCCTCGCAGTAAATTGTAAACTTGTGTTATGTTGAAAGGGGTTGTGTTTACAATTGACAATGTTTGAGTTGGTATGTCGGTTGGTATCGCTGCGGTAATTTGGGGAATAGAAACACTTGACGTTGTAGTTTGCATTGGTTGAGTAGACCGTGTTTTCAAAGTATGAATATCAAGTCTTGGTGGTAGTGTGGTAGCTTCTACTAGCAAATTTGCTAGATATCATTGGGGATCATTTTCCAAACACTCATCCATAAAGGATGCAAACTCAAGATCTTGTATAGCGGCGTCTATGTCTTCTATATAAATTTGTTCATGTGTGTCTCTAGTGATTTGTTTTTCCAGCAAAGGTTTGTGTGGTCTCTCACTTCCTGATGGTTGATTTCTGAATGGATTGATGAATTCATTGGGGTCCGACATTGCTTTATGTTTCTTTTGAGATCTTGTTTCGACCATGAAAAGTTACTCAAACCGAGGTAATGTAGACTATGTCTAAAAATTGATATGACCTATGTCTATGTTTTTTGGATTTTTTGACAATAAATGATGTTGCTAAAGTGATTTCAAAAATGACGTATGGTAGGACAGACAATATGCAAAAAATTCAAGTAGACTATGACAGTAAATGATTCTAAAATGGGTATAACCTACCACCTATGAAATAAATGCATGCAATGATTTGTGTTTGACCAAGGAACCTGATTGTAGGACAAGGACAGTTGACAAGGTGAATTTCCCAAACTAGACAGTTGAGCTGAAAAAATTCACTAAATAGGACTAAAGTGACTAGGTTCAAGGACTTGTGACAAATCAAGACATGAACGTATCCAATGATGTAGAAAGTTGTTCTATTTGACTATGTGTAATTTGCTAGGAAGTATCTATATGCATGCAACTTAGGATGACTTATGACTAAGACGTATGTGACACCTAATAATGCAAGGTTTTGAGCTTAAATTTTCCAATTTCTATCCAAGGTTGATCTTTAGAAATAAAAGTGAAAATGATAGTGATGTTTCAGACGTAGTTTGTGATTTTCAAAGTTTTCTATTGACAGTCAAATGTGGTTCACCTAACAGTTGCGGTTCAAATTTTGACAGATGCAGTTTACAATTGTGCATGTGGTGATTTGACTAAAACCTCATTTGAAACAATGATAGTCTTGGACTTTTTATAGATGTGGTTTCCTTTATGACAGATGTGGTTCGCAACACACATGTTGTTTTCTGACAGATGCGGTTTTTCAATACGCATGCGGTTTTAAATATGGACTCTGTAAACCTAAATTTTCTGATAGACACTTGAGGCTCAAAAATTGACAGATGTGGCTTACATGTACAAATGCGACTCAAAATATGACAGTTGCAGCTCGTAATATCCAGACTATGAAAATTGAATTTTTTGACAGACACATGAGGCTTTTCTACTATCAAATGCAGCTCGCTAAGACATATGCGGTGTTAAAACTGACAGTTGCGACTCACGTTTTGATAGTTAAAATTTTCTGGAAGTTGTTTTGACTGACTCCGTTTGTTGATCAAGATTTTTGACGAATGCAGCAAAAAAAAAACACAACAATCAATGTATTTTCACTTTTTGATGATAGAACTGTTAAGACCTGAAAAAATTTACAACCTAGGATTTTTGGACAATACTTGTTGAGTTCTTAGTTGGATTTCTCTAGCTATGCATATTTATGGCGGATGACTAGTAGCTTGACTCCACTGGCTCCCCTCCATGACACTCACTTATATGGGGCAGCTAAGCTATTGTACCCATGAAACTCCCATGGCATGCATCTCATCTCCACACATAAAATATAAGAATGTAAGATGGCTTCACAGGGTTGACCCTGCTATGCCAACAAGTAGGTAGAATTTTGGAAAAACTACAAGGAGGTGTTTAGTAAGGGCATTCTGTTCATGTGGCACTATCCAACTTTGGCGAGAGTCCATTTATGTCCATCTCATCAGAATAGTGAGCATGATTTCTGGGCTTTCTCCAAAAATCCATTTTTATAGATAGGGTGGAAGTCACTTGGCTTTAGTGTGTTACTGGTCTGAATCATCTTGGGGTGAGTAATTTTTCCCACCAAGACAGGCCCAATTTCTAGAGTCAGTAATTGTTTCTCTAACACCCAAGATCACATGACTATGCAAGGGGAGAGGATACTCTAATATACTGAATCATGAAGGGTTACAAAAAGGTGCTTTCATAGCAAACAAGGAAAACAATGATTCCTTTTAATCCAAACGACAGTTATCTATCTACCAAACAAAAACCTTGCTAAATAAATAAAGACAAAGGCATTAGGTCCTGCATGCAAGAATGATTAGTTGTTTGTTTTTGGTGTCTTCAACTTTCGTCCTGTAGAAAAAAATGCTTTGTGTTTTTATGGTCTTCTATGCTTCATCCTGCAAACAGTAAGTTAATCCACCTTAACAAAACTGTAACCAAATATTAGCTAAAATAAAAATAACCGAAACAATGAAAAATGAAAATATGAATGTAAGGAAATGACTAAAAAAATGAAAAATGATTACCAGGAGAATGCAACGTTTCGAGTCACAAATGCGTCTTGATGTTGACAGGCAGATGTGGTTTGGGAATCGTTGATAGGTAGATGCGGTTCAGAGTTTCGCGGATGCAGTGTGTAATGACATATGCATCACGGAATATGGAAGATGCGTTGCATGATTACAAATGCATCATTTTATGAATAGATGCGGTGTGTCATACGATAACCTGCAAAAAAAAGAAAACGAAAAAATGGAAACACGAAAAGATGTGCAAACTTGAAGTGTGATTCATGTCAGGTTCACCAAATGTAACATAGACTAAAATCTAGAATAAGATATCTACAACTAGAATAAATGATGTTAATCCTAATCTAAATCAATTAATCTAAATCAAACAAAAAAGAATGAATAAGCAAACATAATAACTAAACAAATTAATTTAAAAAGCTCTCACCGAATATGCATTCACTCCTTCGAATTATCTTGATTGCTCTTCTCCATTTTGCTGTTTCAGTATTCTTACCCTCAGATTTTTGTGTTTGATACAAGCATAAATTCGCAAAATGTCTAAGAAAAATATTGAAGATAAGTTTCTTCTCAAAAGTGTATGATTTCGAAAGGAGGAATAATGATAATGACAGGCCATTTTATAGATTTTGGGTTTTCGAACGATCGACTCAGATTGAAAAGAGAGATCGACAGATGAGATTGATGAATGCCATGCAATGTGAGTTCTGTCTCAAATAGAATGTGAGTTAGAACATGAGTCAGAAAAGACTAAAGGATAAAGACTAAGTTAGAACGAGAACTTAATCTCGTGTCAAGATTGTTTGAAAATAGAAAGAACAAGAGTTCAAGATCTTAATCTTCAGTTAAGAGTCTTTGAAAACAAAAGAAATAGACTTTGTATGTCAAAGACAAAGTTAGAACTTGAAGAATAATGCATTTGAATGCAAACATGAGTTAGAACTAGTTAATCAACTAGTTGTGACAGAGAGTCTTCTCACAGAGATAATCAGGTGTTGAATCCAGAGATAACTAGAGAACTAAAAATAGATCTCAAGTCATAAGGTGAGTGAATGATTATTCAACTTATTGATAGAAGAATGTGACATAAATAATTAATAAATGAATTAAATGTTAATTTAATTCATCATTCGAAAATGAATTGAATTGAGTTAAATAAATAAAGATAATTTATTTAATTTAACTGTTGAAAAGGATAAATTGAATAATTAACTAAGAAATATTTAATTAAGGAATTATGATAAAGGGGGTAGTTAAATAATAAATTATTTAATTAAGAAATAAGAATTAATTAGTTAGCGACATAATTAAATAAACATGATTTATTTAATTAATCAAGTTGAATAAAGGTCATTTATGAATTAATGAATTAATTAAAAAGGGATATTTAATTAATAGAGGAAATATGTGTTAGAACGGGTAGTTAAATAATTAACATTATTTAATCATGACCATGGATGATAGAAAATTATGTCGAATGTGTACTCGCAGGCCTAGAAATTTTTTCGATGTATACAGGATGAAGTAATCTAGATAGTCAATGGTTCCCAAATGATGTCCTTCCTAGATGAATACTCTGAGTATAACCAAGTAATGGTGCAATACGAGGATAGACATAAGACATCGTTCACCACCAAGTGGGAAGCCTTTGCATATAGAACGATGTCGTTCGGGATCATCAATGTTGGTACCACTTTCCAGTGTGCAATGGATATTGCATTTAAGGATCTGTTAGGTAGGTGCATTATCATTTACATGGATGATCTCATAGTGTTTTCAAAGAAGTGAAGTGATCATGTTGTTGACCTATGCAAAGTCTTTCAAAAGTGCAAAGAATTCAGAATCTCTTTTAACCCAAAGAAGTGCATCTTTAGAGTTACATAAGGGAATCTACTTGGGCACACAATTTCAGAAAGAGGAATTTCAACAGACCCCGAGTGTATTCAATCCATACTAAAAATTCAGCTACTAGGTAGCAAGAAGGAACTAAAGTATTTCTTTGGAAAGATAAATTTCATTAGGAAAGTCATCACAGGCTTTGTTGAGATAGTCAAACCCCTCAATTCCATGCTGAAGCAAGACACCAAGGTTGAATGGATTCCAGAGGTGAAGCAGGCCTTCAAGGAAATCAAGAAAGAAAATGTTGATGCACCCGTGTTAGCTAGTCCTAATTATTTGAAGTCATTCTATATTTATTCATTTGATTCCGACCATTCGTGTGCCAACATATTGACTCAAAAGGATGACAAAGGAAGTAAACACCCCATTTCCTTCATGAGTGCTCCGTTAAAGGATGTTGAGCTTCGGTACCATAATATGGAGAAGAAAGCATATTCTCTAGTAAGAGGATTCAAAAAGTTTAGACACTATATCCTATGCAATAAGGTTTTTTCCATAGTGCCCGATCCGGTAGTGAAAATGTTGCTGATGCAAAACAAACTAAGAGAAAGAAGAGAATAATGGGTTACTTTGCTATAGGAATATGACATGGAGATTCAACCCATGAAATTAGTGAGAGGGTAGGCCCTGACTCGTACAATAGCTAAAACACTTCTTGAGGAAGGACCTGAGCTTACTTTTCAATAGTACCAACTTGAAGATGTCTACCCTAGAGTGGTACAATGACATCGTCTACTATCTATTGGATAGCAAGTGCCCTCCTCGCTTGTACGGATTCCAAAAGTGTTCCCTTAGGGTAAAGAGAAACAACTACATGCTGCAAGGTTCTATTTTGTACAATGGTAATCATGAGGGGATCTACCTTAGATTCCTTGGAAAATAAGAAGCAACATGGGTTTTAATAGAATTCCATGATAAATTTTGCATTGGCCATGGGTCTCGCCCTTCCACAACTCATCAAATCTTGTAGGGTGGGTATTATTGGCCAACCGTCTTCAAGGATGCATACAATCATGTCTGAACATATTACATCTTCCTGACTACTACTATTAGAGAGAAATGTTGTTCTCCCATTGCAACCAGTCTTGGAGGTAAGGTTGTTCGCACAATGTGGTCTCAGCTTCATTGGTCCAGTAAGCCCACCATCCTCTACAGGTCACAAGTACATTCTAATTGCCTTTGATTATTGTACTAGATGGACATAAGCAATTGCATGTAGGCAATGTATCACAGAGGTGGTAACTAATTTTCTTGAAATTTTTATCTTGAATCGTTTTGGTTGCCCATATGCCCTTGTCTGAGATAATGGCCTCACCTTCTCCTCGATAAAATTTTCTAGTTGGGCCTTTGACTATGGAATTGCTCTCAAAATTTCATCCAATTATTACTCCAAGGGTAACGACCTAGCTGAGTCCATAAACAAAAACCTCATCATTGTGATTAAAAAGCTTCTAGACAATAATCCCAAAGATTGGCACACCCAGTTACATTTTTCCCTTTGCACAGACTGCACACACCATAAGGCTTCCCTAGGGGATTCCCCATTTCACGTGGCCTATGGAATAGAACCCATCTTTCCTGTACACCTAAAGATCCCCACCCTCCAATTTATCAACACTTATTATGATGAGGGGGATTGTCGAGAGGCCCGTTTGAATGGATTGTTACATCTAGAGGAAGTTCATGATAAAGCCATTGAAATTTTTTCCAAACATTAGGGCGTAGTCAAAAGATGGTTCGACCACCGAGCCAAAGTTAAGGCTTTTAGATTTGCTGACCTGGTCCTATGTTGGGACAAGGCCCATGAAAATAAAGGGGGACATGATAAATTCGACAAGCTCTAGTTTGGCCGCTTTCAAATTTCCAAAATTCTCAGAGATAATGCTTTTCACCTTAAAAAACTGACTGGTGAAGATGTTCTATTTCTCGTCAATGCACATCACCTTAAGAATTATTTCCTTACCTGAGCTCTACTAAACTAGTCATTGTAAATACATGCATATAGGTTAGTTTAGGTTTCATTTATTTCTTCATTGTTTTTCTTTGCTTTTGCTCGTTTCTTGATTGTTTTGTCTTGCTGAGCGTCCTTGTTCTTACCATGGTGGTCATGCTAGGTATGATGAACGGTTCACTTCGTTGCTTACTCTTTGTGTTCCTTAGATAAATATTCACTCCCAACTATTGGTCTCTGATCGCCTCCATGAAATCAGTTTCCTTACTTGAAATTCGATTCAACATGGGAAGGGACCCTCGTTTGAATCCTTTTGCATTTATGTTAGATCATACACAAAAAATACATTTTAATTGTTTCCAAGAAGTTATGGATTAGCTATTAGGAGGGTCAGGTAAGTGAAAAAATCTTAATTCTACTCCAGTGACCACTGTGGTTCCAAACCTGCCATAAGCTTCAATGCTTGTGCAATTGGGCAAGAAAAGAGGAAAAATATAAAGAAAAGAAAAGAAAAGCAAGAAAAGTCAAAATATGTAACTATATGGGTGTGCAAATAACTCTATTGGGGCTATGGACATTTGGCTGGCAATAGAGAAATGTTTGTGGAATTAAAATGATAACTTTGTTGGGGCTGTGGATGCTTGGCTGGTAGCGGAGCAATGTCCAAGTTACTTTTGGGGTTAGATCACTTATGTAGCTTGCCTTCACCTGATCAGTGGTTGTTTGTATGGTCTTCAAATAAAGGGAATGAATCCACCATGCACAGACTTCTGAGATATTTCTGCACATTGGTTCAACTGAGGATCCCATTTCCCTTTGAGTTCTTAGTTCACCTACAAAAACTGGCTTGTAGTCTACAAAACTAGAGATTCTGGGTTCTGAATGAGAATCTATCCATGGAATGCTCAGCATTCCCAGCGGAGTCACCATTTTTTGTGCCTATAGCACACATGACCCATTCTAAATGGGGACCCTCTCTTTCACTGTTCATTAGATCACTTTTACTTTTGTCTTGATTTATGTGCCCCCTATTTTTGAGTCCTAAGTGGCCAATGAGTCTTAAAGTTACCACCTTAATTTGACCAAGTTTCACCATCCTTGAAATTTTTTGGTCTTTGGCCTTCGCGGAGTCCCTTTTGCAGTTTTCCTTGAGTTCTTAAAGCTACCGCATTTTTCTCCTTATGGGTCCACCCTTGCGGGCCGCCCCTCGCAGAATTCGCTTGTCTCTTCACTATTTGCATGGTAGCCAAGTTAGTATGACTAATTGCAATGTGGGCCCCAAGTTTTTGGTCATTGTCTCTTTCATTGGTTTGCCAAACAAAAAGCACTGTGTTTCCTTCCACCTTGCGGGCTTTGCCATTCCCGCTACCGGTTGTTTTGAAATACATGCCCACCAACTGCACCTACCATCTTACCAACATTGAATATTGACATTTATTGTCAGAGTTTTTATATAAGTGAAATAATAGGTCATTTTCATCGACATTCCCTTTGAATTTGTCAGCACTCATCCTGCTTCCGTTGCCTCCACACCTGCATGATCTTATTGTCGTTCGATCATTGTTGTCATCAGATTCTTCAAGATTTCTTGTGGGTTGTTCAAGTAGGTTTTTCACCACCACCCAGTTATGCATTTTTTCATGAAATTATGTGAATTTCTTAAAATTTTAGGAGAGAAAACAATGAACCTAGTTAGAGCATGAAGTTTCGCACAAAACCCATGTAAAAATTAAATATCCTTTGAAATTCGGTTATTTTAGGCCACATAGAACTTTGCGTCATGGCCGCCATTCTTAACTAGGATGGTCAAGCCCTTGTGACCTGTAGGTCATTCAACACCATCCTATCAACCCTGCAATCGACAAAATTTGAGCCATGACCATCACCGTCAGTGGACCCGTTGATGCGGGTGGATACCACCCTCTTGCCATCACCTTTGAACTAAACAAAAATCTTAAGTTGCAGGACCATCAAGCTTCTATGGATCTACGAGTGTAGGTTTCCACCCATGGATGGATCATGCCCTTCACCATTCCCAAATGGTCGTTTCAACCTACCTTCCACCTTGCGGGTTTTGTGGGATCCTTCTTCATTTCCTTCGAAATGAAGATCAATACTTAGCTAAAATAGAACCTCGTTTGTGACCCCTTATCGGTCCACTTTTATGGGATTCTCAATGCCATTGGACCTTTGCCTCACCGCCATCTTGAATTTCCATCATATACCACCCTACTGCTCTGTGGACCTCACCAAACCTTTCTCCACTAGACAGACGTTTACACTATTAGGCCTTTATGGGCCGACCCCCATGGATTGTCATCCGTTATTCACCACTGTTGATAATATCCAATCCTAAACAAAAAAGCTTACCCTTCCACCCACTTGGAGGGTCTCGCGCCCACCCTTGTCATGTAGGTTGCTCCCCTCCAAATTGGTTAAGTATTAATCCTTTGCGGGTCAGCCCTTGCAGGCCACCATCTATGAGCCACCCCATGTTGATTGTTATTTCAAAATGACCACTTTCCTTCACCCACCCACTTTGTGGAATCCGTTATGCTTGACTCCCTTTGGTCTCGTCGTGTGAGAGTCACTAAGTAAAATTATCCTGTGGACATTCTTGTGCAAGCAACACATGCAGACCGTCGATCCTCGACGTCCATTCCCAAACAGACAAGCCCAACATGCCACCTAACATGCAGAGCCTGATACCTCTACCGCTCTCCATCTAGCTATGAATGAATGATGCATGTTGATGACTCATGCGGGCCACTGCCCTATCTTCACCATTTCCAAATGGTCACCACCTAGTTGCCTCCCACGAAATCCTACTTGCACCCTTTGAAGAACATGAACCTTAAAAGGGGGTTTTCAATGAACGTCCTCCCTGCCTGTGGATCCCGCTTTGAGGGACTTCATCTATGGGTTTATTTCAGGCCAGTGTCATTTCCAAATGATAGAGCTCCTAAAAAATTGTGACACCACCTACCTCTGCAGCCCCTAGACCTGCATGCCAAAATGATTGTGCTATCACCCTAAGGACCTTAAGAATGATCAGATCCGCTTGCTCAAATGAATTGACATCTGGCGGGTCCCATAATTTTGTGGAAATATTGATGCGGGTGTTCGACTACGGGCTACCATGACCTCTTTTTCATCGGCCCACTGCTTCCTCCAAAATGGCTACCAGCCCAGGGAAACTCGCATCCTGGGCCTGCATTTCTCTATCTCTCCTGAACAAAGGGAAAACAATGATTTTAAAATAATACCATGATCTTTGAAAGATGAATTGATTGATCTAACAACACTTTTACAGGTTTTCGTTGATGCTCCATAACTTTTATAAATGAATATGCTCACTGCGCCTTTCTTTGCAGGATTTATGGAACCCATTGCAGGACCATCGGGGGTGTCTGTAGAATAAGAAAAGGGGAAGAAATCTACTAAGGCCCCAAGAGGGAAGGAGGAAAAAGACCAAATGAAATATCAGTTTCAAGGAGTGGAGGTCACCTCTAGGGTCACCAATGAATGGGGCAAATGTACATACACCAACCTTAGACACATCAACATAGATGAATTCAGATAGAGGGTCATCATCAACCCCACTACCGAGAATACAAAAATAATTAGGAAGAACGGTCTGGCTAAGGCAGCCAGTTTCCCACTTGCTCTTGTATCACCCGAATTGGTAATGGCTTGTAGAGAAGCTTATCAAGAGAATAGCAAAAAAATTGTAGACTGATATGGTAGGGTGTTGGCTGAACTCTCTGCAAAGTCTATAGCACAAACATTATGCATCCCCACGTATGACCCTATGGAACAAGCAACAATGAAATATGCGGAAAACATGTGGAAGGTGGACCCCTTAAAGTGCAAAAACTTGATTAACCAATATTGGTTAAAGGACAAAAGGGGGGGTACAAACAAGGTGCCCCAAGAGCTCTTTAGAAGTGTTTTCTATGAAGATGACCATGACTTGGTAAATTTTCTGAGCAAAGTCATGGGCATGTGTAATGTAGCCTATTTCTTCAATTGGATGTTTATTTTATAGAAGAAATTATCAGAGGCACAACCAAGTTTGATTAGGCCTGGATGACTAGCAAAAACCTACATGAGTAGTTCCTGGTGGTTAAGAAGTCCTGGTAATTTATTGTGACCTCCTATTGTGTCTACCTTCTGGCTGAAACCAATCCATAGAGGGGTCTATTTATGGTATAGAACATGACTCTGGGAAGAGAACTTGCAACTCCAATACCAAAAATTCAAGGACTATTACAGGGTGAATGATGCATTCATTGGGCACATTATCAGAATTCTCAAAGGGGATTTTGAGAGAAGAGTCACACATAGCCCTCATGCCTTTATCCAGAGGTTCAAATTATTGTTCATCAGTTCCCCAAATTTACTTACATCTAGACTGAGGGCTTTAGTGAAAGGCCATACAAGCTGCCCCAGTATCCAAATGACTGGGTGATTTTGCTAGAGATGTGAAGGCAGCTATAAAATGAACATACTCTCCTTGCTAGCAAGCACCACATAATAGTGCCCTGTCCTCTCACATTTGGGCAGGGAATGTACGCTCTCCCAGCTACCCAAAGTGCCAAGTATTCTAAAAAGGAGTTTTTTGAGTATAATTTGAGCCTCTACACTCCTTGGCCAAGGATGGATCCATACAACAAGTTGAAGAAATTTGTGGGAAAGGAGTATGCCCATTTGCATAACATTGAATATTTTTGGGCTAACTACCGAGATGATAAGGAGGTATGCATGAGGGATTATATGGGTATGAAGACATACTTTGTTAAGATAGTCAAGTTATTCCTAGTGCTAGATCAGATTGTTGAAGATGAAAGCACTATTATAGATTCAAGGTTTGATGTTGTCGCTAACATGCCATTGCTCCTCATAGAGTGGAATGAGGAAGAGGTCAATGATCTCGACATTTTAAAAAAACCAATAGAACAAAGAACAAGGGAATGGATCAATGCCTAAATTTCTTAGTTAAAGCTTCAAGGGGTTGAACTCACTTACGAAGAGCTCAAAGATGAACTCGAGAGCGAAACAGATAGCAAATTTGTCGTTGCCCCAACTCGAGGCTCAAAAATATCCTTCAACCAATAGGTCACAAAAAATAAAGGAGGTATTAGAGCGTTAGTCGAAGCATAATATATATTCAAGGAAGCCGTCAGAGGCAGAGACCTTAAAGAAGTTAAACAAATTGGTGAGATTCTTTGAGATTCCCACAATTCAAGAGGATCCAATACATGAAGGAGAAGAAGAAGAAGAGGCCAAGCAATCCAAATCGCCACCTGTTTCCTCTATTCTTTCTACTGATTTTGTTGCCACTGCTATTACTCCTCCTCCAATATCTCAAGTGTTAGTCATCTCCTCTCCGCCTATAGTGGACATCTCAGTTCACATTGCCTCCACCTCACCCACTACACCTATTATGGTGAGAGATTCCTCCTCTACAATGACCTCCCCACTTTCTTCCTTTTTGATGTCACCATCATCTATGGTTCCCTTGGCCACTTGCATGACAATGCCCTCCCTCAGTCTTCCAGAAGCCTTTGCTAGGAATATGTAAAACATTCCTATGGATCTCTCTAGAGTGTTGATGAACCCCATAGTACATGCTTCTCTAGCTCAGGCTGTTTCCAGTCTCCCTGTTCCTCCTCCAATAGAATCACCCAAAATGGAGACATAAATGTGGATCTCAGAGGATCTTGAAAGGAAAATGAGGGAGGCAACTGAAAAAGGGAAGGATGTTAAACTCGAGGATCCATTGAAGGATGACTACCATGTGCATCCAAAATATGAAAACTTGGTCATTGATGAGGTAGTGTATGAAGAAGAAAAATCAAAATCCTTTATGGAAGATGTGGAGGATAGCGACACCAAGTATGTAATAGAGTCCTCTGACTAGGAGCTTGAGGAGGAATTATCTAAGCAACTCAAAGATGTTGGAGAGGAAGTTGAGAGGCAGTCTTCCGAGGAAAAGAAAGAAATGGAGGAAGACATGGAAATATCTATCGAGCCTCCATCAAACAAACAAGATAAGGACCTTGGTCAATAGGAAGAAGTACCTCCTAAGAGGGAAGAAGAAGAAAAGAAAGAAGATGAAACCAAGGAAGGAGACAAGCCTGAAGAAGAGGCCGAGACCATACAAAGCTTAGTCTAGAAGAAGAAAAGGTGCTTGAAGTGGAGGATAGCCCCAAATAAAATATTGTTGCTACTGACTCACAAGAGAAAAAGGATATATTTATCAGAGACTCAGATGAAGAAGTTGAAGAGAAAATAGAGAAAGAGGCTTCGGGCCATGAAGAACAGGCTATCCAACATGCTCAGGGGGAAGAGGGCGGTCATGAATCACCCAAGGAGGGATCTTAGATTCCTAAATGGTTGGAGAAGAAACTAGAAAAGAAGACCCCCGCTCCCATGGATCCGAAAAAAAGATTGGAGGAAATCCTAGCACGAGCTCAAATAGGAGCAAAGAAAGAAAAGAAGCCAAAGGTCAGATCACACATCATGATGGATGCATCAGGATCTTGGATGGTGCAAATTCCCACTCTAGTGTTGGATAAAGAAGAGGGGCAACCTATAACATCTCCACTATTGACCTAGGCATAGCCACAAGGGAGCAAAAGATTGATCAGCTCTAGGGGTCTGTAGCCACAATTGTACACCAAATGAATAAGGACCAATCCTCCAAGGAGGAATTGAAAGTGTAGGTGGCAAACCTTACTAAATATATACAACAATGGTCTTGTGCAGAGGAATTACCAACAACGTCATCAGTCCCACCATTATTGTTGTCTAAGGATCACATAAGTAAGTTGGAGAGGAGAAAATCCTAGACTAAGGCCACTGAAGATTGGTTCCAGCAGTTGGTCTACAATGAAGATATGGGTATTGGCCATGTTGTCTGAATGGAAAACAAGTTCTACGAGGTATAAAAGAAGCTAGAGGGCCCCGAGAAAATCTTCCAATGCTTCACTCAGCTCTATAGGATTAACTATCCTAAGCTTGAAGATATCCTCAAGATGCCCAAAAAATCATGGGAGAAGGAACTAGGTCTAGCAAAGAATGATCAATGGCTGGTCGAAACATGGAAAATGAGTCTGGACCATAGGAAAGAAGTCTTGGAGTAGGTACTCTGTGAAGTGGAGCTTATCCTAGAATGGGTCAAAGAACATCGAGCATATTATGAAGAGTATCTGAAGCTCATGATAGACTATGACATGCCTCTTGCCGAGCTGGACCCCAAGAAGATAAGGCTATATTTTCATAAGAAAATGGAGAATGAGGTTGCAGATTCTTTGACACCAGATTTTATGGACTTTGCTGCTAGGGCATTCATCCAATCTGAATAGATGGAAAAAGCTATGCCCAAATCCCTAAAGAATTGGGAGCTGATCACTGGCCGATCAAAGAGATTACCATTTCAAGTGCTTCAATCAGATGTAATGGAGTGGGACAAACTACAAATATTGATGATGAGTTCCTCACTGTATAAGCTACAATAAAGAGCAATTAACAAAAGACAAAATGATATAGTGTTAGGCACTAGAAGACAAAATAGGCTAGAAGATAGGCAATGTATTTTAAATTGTAAAATATTGGGGGTAGGTGAAACCCTAGTTTTTAGTGAATCTTGACCACACAATGAGATTAAATCTTGGCCACTCATTTTGATTGTTGAGCACTATAAATAGGGGGTCTCCTCTCATTTTCAAAGAGAGAGCTAAGTTGTTGTAAAGACACGTTGTTGAAATTCTAATAGAAGTTCATTGATTTTGGTGGATTCTTGAGTTTCCTTCATGTTTCATGATTCTTATCCTCATAGTTAATATATTTGCGTAGATTTACTTTGTTGTTCTATTTGTTTTACATGCTTTGGGTAAATTAGTTAATGTTGTTCATTGATGCTGAAGAATACTGCTATGTTGATGCCCTTCCTTGTTCATGCTTTTTTCTGTTTGTTGATGATAAGTAGAAGTGTAAATCTAGTCTGAACATACATTGATTGCTGCACTTAAACTTCATCTTTATTCATGTTCATGGTGAATGAATGGTTGAAAATCTATAGACCTTAGAAGATAGCACTAGTTTCATGATACTATAAGCTGATTTGGTTAAGTGGAACTTAGTTTCATGAAGGATGTCCACTGTAGCATTCTTCACTATCACTGATCATTAGTAGTTGCATGTCTAGGAACTTCTTCCTCTCCCTTCCCTTTTGACCTTTCTTTGGAATAGTAATCTAGGAAAAGTTTAGGCATCATTGTAAAGCCAAATCTGATGATAAAAGTGGACTCCAGACTACTATTTTTAACTTACAAAAATTGCACATCAACTCTAACTTCTTAAGAACTCCATTTCAAGAACCAATCTCCCTCCAACTTAACACATGTAAGGTTTCCCTATGATTACCGGAAAATCACATTAACCCATTGAGACATTCCATGCATTGTCATCACTTGACACTCGAGAGACCTTGGGGTAGTGATCTAGAACTTGTTTTCAGGTTTCTACCTTTCAAGATAGGTAGCACATTTGTGTGTTTCCTGTGTTGAGAAGGTGAAAAAATACCCATTAATAGTTGTTCTAGTGAGTGCTCATTTCATTGGCCACTGTGGTTCAAGACGTGCCCTTAGTCTATCCTATGCAGAGCCCCCACCTCTAACTTGGAAGTCTTTTATATCAAAATAGTTTGGGACTTTATTAAGGAAAAACTCATAGTAGAGTTTGCTCAAAAAATATTGTGAGACATCATTATTGTTACATGGAAGATGGTAAAAAACCATCCACCACCTCTGCCAAAAATGGCTCTTTATCCCATGGTGGTTGTACCAATGGATAGGGAACCCCTTTCTTTTAGGGTGTAGAGGTTGATTTTTTCATGGGTTTGAGAAAAGGGAATACAAGTCAAATTTTGTAATTCTTTCATTTTTGACTTGTTTATAATATAGCTTATCTACATAGAATTAGCTAAACTCTCTCCTCTTATCTGACCAAGTAGATATTTTATTACTAATTGAAACTACATTTGATAACATAGATTCAAGAGATTGAGAAAGTGTGGCTCTATGTGAGTTTGAACTTGCAGGATCTTTCAACCTTGCAATTATGTCCTCAATTTTTTTTTTGTTATTTTAAATTTTCCCCATTAAATTTCCTTGTGTTCCAATGAAATATTGAGGAATTAATGGAGGTAATTAATGTTGGGGTTGTTCTTTAGCAAGTATTATAGGTTGAGGTGAAGGAGGATTTTGAGGATTAGGAGGTTGATTATCATTTCCTATAAATTAAATAGATTTACATCAAAAAATCTATTAAATTTACCTATTTAGAAATAAATTCACACAAAAAACAAACAAAACTTACTCTTTTGACCTCCCTGAAATTGTGGCAGAATTTTGCCAAATATTCGGAAATTATTTGATGAAAAATTAGGTCGCCAATAATGTGAGCATGCTTTTGAGTGTTTGAAGGTCGTAGGTTTGGAGGAAAACAAAAAAATGAGTAATGAGAAATGTTGCCTTTTTGTTATAAACAACTATAATACACTCACGTTATAACGCGAGCGAATTATGGACTTGGTGCTACTAAGCCTTAGGCTTGAAAACACCAAACCATAATGTGAGTACATTATAACATGCTTGCATTATGGATTTAAAAAAAAAAATGTTGGCCACTTTTTGGTCCCCCATCTTTGTGCACTCACCCTATGTATGTATTGCATTATCTTCTATTTTATTTATGTTTAATATCTTTTTATATTCAATATCTAGATTGGTTAATATTTTATTCCATGCATGATAAAATTTATGGATAAGCGTTAAAAATTAAAACATACCATTCCTAATTATTTAAGCCATTACATGCCCAAGATTACATCTACTCCTCCAATTGAGATAACAAATATTTATAAATCTAGTTGATAATTTCCTATTGAGTTTTTTCTATGATGGAATTTATTACAACAAGAGTTATTTTGTATTAGCTATAATCACCTAATAATTAGAGATTACATACACAAAATTATTGAGTTGATTACCTAATATCTATCAATAAAATTATGCTCACTACTCATATCAACCAAAATTATCGCCTTTCACTTTTTGATAGAACCAATGCTTTGAGTGTTTGTGGTGCACTTTCCATTCAATACATGTACAAAGTTATTACTACTTTATTCTTCTTTGGAATTCTAATGCTCAATAAAAATAAGGAAAATAAAACAAGCCCAATAAACATTAGAGACTCAACATTAAAAACTTATTTTAACTTGATTACCTCGCTCCTTAGAGACTCAAAATTAGAAATAGAGTGCACATGAAGTTATAATTTATTTTCTCACTAATATATATTATTTGTTGGATATGGCATGGCATAATGTGTATTTCTCAAAAAAATAGCATAACAATAGTATAATGATAATGGTTGATTATCAAAATATAAATATGTATTTAGGATGAAGATCTGTTGTATAAATGGAGGTAATTCCAGCCAATTCATAGATTTTTGATGGAATAAATGAAGGGTTGGGATGATAAGTCAATGAAGGGTTGATATTTCATGAGAGTGAGTGCATGGATTGAGGGTGTAGTCATGTGACATGTATCATAAGGGGGAAGAGAGGAATTTATTTGGATGATATAAGTTTCTACAATGTGTAAGAGTTTTTGTGCTAACTCGTGTAAAAATTATGATATGTATAAGAGGAATGGATGCTACACATATGTGAGGATCATTATCTCACATGTATGAGTAAGGTAGTGGGTCTATCCCAAAAAGGACAAGGATGAGGTGGAGGCTTTGGAATATTTTAATCTTACAATCTTGCATATTCAAACATGTGTGAGTAAAGGAGTGGGTTGAGGTGACATGCTCACACATGTGGGATTATGAGGAGTGGGTAAGACACTTGTCACATGATAAAAAGTTTAGAATATTTAATATTTTAAAAATAAATGAAATGTTTGTGGGGGATAGTTGTAGATTAATTAATTAAATAAAGAAGGAAGGAAGAACTAAAGGGGGCTAAGGCTATTTAATTAATTTTATTTAGTTAATTAACCTTGGGGAGAAGTGGAAATCAATTGTGGGAAGAGTAATTAATTAAATAATGAATTATCTAATTAACTATGAGAATATAGAAAAGTGGTTAATTATGAGAATTAATAAATATATGACAAAGAAAATAATGAATCAAGAGTTAGTACTGAATTTTGGGATGTCTATATTTTTCCCCTGAGAAGTCACCTAGAAAAATACATCTAGGTGAGTTCTTGAAATGAATAAATAGAGGCAAAAGTCAAATAGAGGATAAAAAATGATGATGAATGGAAGAAAATGGAGAAAAATAGATAAAGGATGGAGAAATAGTGGATACAAGAGTTAAAGAGGTTAAAAATTAGGGTTGGAAGGACTATACTAAGAATAGGAGGGTGTGAATAGTTCATTTACACTCCAAGCCCTTAGGAGATCACAATTCATAATGCATAGAGGATCTTTGAGAGGGTGGATAATATCCTACATCACACTCACTTAGCAGATCATGCGAGTTTGTGCATGCAATCACTAGAGGTAATACCACCAGTATGTATCAACAATTGTACTCCTACACTAGTTTTAGGTGTAATAAATTTGGATCAAGGATAAAAAATAGGGTTGCTGATTCATGAGGGAAAATAAATTAGTGCTTGTGCACATAGGTTTAGACCATTCCCTAGGTAAATCAATGAATGCAATGATGGAATACCTATTGCATAGGGAATAACACCTGTGCAAAACAAATTTTTTATATGTGGAAAAAATATTGCATGCACATTTTAGCACATATGTGGAAATAGATTTGCATGCATGTTCTAGTGTATTCTTAGAATATGTTTTCTTGCAGAAATCAACACTTGTGTTGATAAATAAGTGCTTGCACAATTTGGGAAATATAAGATAGAATTTAGGTATAAATATTTAAAAAGTGGTTTTAATGGATGTAGGAGTAGTTTCTACTTCTACAGTCATGGGAGAGGACTGAAAATTATAAGGTTGAGATCAAGATTGATTGATATAGATGAAGAATTTATACATGTAGTAGGGCTTCATGAGGTAGCATGCATTCCCAAGATTCAATCACACAAGGCTATAATTACAACCCTAATGGAGATATGTCATAGTGACACCAATTATTTCTACTTTCCTACAAAAGAGATGATAGTGACACTAGAGGAAATTTTGTGGATATTGTAGATCCCCATCCGTCGATGCATAGTAGAATAATAGTTGGAAGGTTTTGAGGTATATTTAGAGATATTATTTATGATAGTAGACTTGCCCTTGATATATGGGGAGATGCATATGATAGTATCTATGGGATTTTTTTGGGACTCAAGCCTATTTTTTGTGGGTCTTGTTAGTAGAATATTGATACTTAATAAGAGGTTGTGATAGTTTCATATTGGATAGGATAGGGTGATAAAGGATGTGTTGATAGATGCTCAAGTTTTTGCATGGGGTCCTTGTGTATTATTTTATCTATATAGTGACATCCAAACCACGGTGTATAAGGATGGTAGGACATTTTCTATGGGGTGACATTATTACATGTGTGGACATGTGAGAACATTATCATACTATGGCTAATAGAAACAATGTAGAGGGTGATAGGATGACCCTATGCATATTTGAATAAGGGATTTATGAGAAAAACATGGATGGGAGATTTAGCCTATTAGATATGTTTTATAGATGATATTGATGACGTGGATTAGAGGCCATATATAGTGTGTGAGGCATGGCCAAGTGATGATCAGTATTTACTATATTTGTAAGAATCATGATTCATTGTCTGGTTGACAACATATGTGGTAGAGGAAAAATTACCACATAGGGTGGTAATACATTTTGTATTTAATTAGGAAAAACCACAAAGGGAGGTGATTTTTCCTCAAGTGGCCTAAGATATAGGACTATGGGAATTCCAATGTATGGTTTCTAGGATTGAGTAGGCTAGTTACAACTTTAGATAGTGTCATGGATGTTGAGGTTGAATGTTGTAGATATAGGGATGATGCCTAACTATGTATAGTGGTGGGTGAGACATCCATCAACGAGGTTGATAGTGTTGGGATATGGAGGGTTTATATTAGGTGGAGGATATGGAGTTTCATTAGAAAGTGATTGAGATGGATCATGGGTAAGATGTGGTGGAGATAGGGAAGGTCCATAAAGGGTCAGGGTGGGAGAGGATAAGGAGGAAGATGGAGAGGAGATAGAGGTATATTAGGGGAAAGGGAGGAGGAGAAGGGTTCATACTTATAGGAATGATTTAATACAATGTTTTCACAAATAGATACATGCCATATGAAGAGGGATAAGGCTGGGGTAGCATGATACTAGTCCATGAGGGACATATATAGATTAGGAATGGCTATAAAGGAGATAGATGGATTTCATGTGAAAAGACACAAGATATAGGGGGAGTTAGAAATAGCCAGCTAGAGGAGACAACCTTTAGGTGGATAAAGATAGAATCCAAATAGAGTAGGATGTAGTGAACGAGGAGGGATGTATCCCTTCCATAGATGTAGGTAGTTGGGAATGATAGGGTGATGCATAAAAAAGAGAAGGGAGGGATTACTTAGTTATTCAAGTATAGAAGGCTTAGTGAGAGTTACAAAAAATCTATGTAGAGAGGGATCAGGCTTGAGGTTTCGTTAGCATATTTTCACCTACAGGCTCAATCAGGAAGAGCAATCTATGTTTCAAAATGAATGGTACATTTTATTGAACCTTCTATGTTACATTCAGTTATACAAATGAAGCAACTGTACAAAATTATAAGAATTCAAAATTATTACATTCATACAAGTGGATGAAACATAAAACATTATACAATATTTTTTAAAATGTAATTTTTATTGAATGTAATTAGATAAATATGTCTCACACAACAAGCCGTGAGACTGAATTATTCATTTGATACAAATAAGAATTAAAATATACATGAATGAGTAAATGATGAAAATAAAATAAACATGTAAAGAAGGTATCCAGTCATTGCCTGAATGACTGGTACTGCAAATGAATCTTCTCTTGATTGCCTTCCCTTGCTCCCTATAGTTCCTTGGCCTGTAGGTGCCTTGTGTTTGGTTACCTACATTGGGTAAAGAAATGAGTTAGAGCAGTAAGTTCTAAGAAATGAAAGGTTGCATTTTGAACATGCACATCTATCCATAAATATATGTTAATTCCTATGTGCATCAAATGTAATGCCTATCTTAAGTGTCCATAAAGCAAAAATAGAAGAACATTATACACACTTAAGGTAGGAATTTTATTTCTAACTTGTATGCTTCATGTGTAGCTATAGGTATAATCATATCTCTATTTTTTGTCAGATCAAATGAGTGGGGTAAATATGGCTCCCACAAGGGTTGAACTTAGCTCATAGAAATGAAAGGTACTTATTAGATAATAAAGTCACATTCTAAGAATTTTATTCAAATTATTTAAATGATGCACACTGAAGGAATAGCCTTAAGATCAGTCATAAGCACACGAAACTTGAGGAATAGGAGTAGTCATGACATAGAAGTGTAGGAGGAAAAAATACAGTCATTATCATGCTCGTGTTGATCTTTTCTCAATAAGAATTAAAGGGATAAGTTCCAAGATGCCAATGCAAATTCTCATAAAGGAAAACAACAACAATGCCACAAAATGAGATTGGTGTTCAGAGGCTAAATAATGTGAAATTAAAAGGTTATCCTAACCTATACAGAAAAAAATATGAGATCCTCTATAGCACAAAGTAAAGGATTATTGAATACATTCAAAAAGATAAATCCTAAACATAGAGAAACATATCCAGAGTTTGTGGCAAGACAAGTGCAACTAATGCCTGAAGAAGAGGAGATTTTCAGGGTATATCCTATTTTAGTTTGAACTTTACATAAAATACAGAGTGATGTCATGGAACAAAATTCTCAATAGAAATCAAAGATTCATGGAGGAGACAAGCAAACCTCAGCTACATAAACCACAATGGAGTATTGAGGAGATTAAAAATATATATGAAGAAGTATGTGACTATAGTAATGGTTTAATGAGAAATCTAAGAAACAAAAGGATCTTTTCCTCAAAAGCCCCCTCAGTTTCTTAAAGATTTAGAGCCGCCATGAAAATGTAAGGACCCATCTAGGATTCTATATTAAGTTAAAAATACATAAGTGAAGTGGGAAATAAAGGCGAGTAACAAGTAGAACTATGAGTAGATTTGAAAATATTCAAGTATTTTTGTCGAAATCTATGTTTTGAAGTGACTCTTTTTCCAGAATTTAAAAATGAAATCTTTAGAAATCTGCCATACAGTGAAGGGTATTTGTGTGTCATTTTCGAGTTATGAATGGAGGGAAAATGAAACACATGATCTAAATGAGGGAAAATATGGAGCCACGAATATAATGGTGGGGAGTTTTCTAAAGACACATATCAAAATGGAAAGTATATGAAAAATGTATGGAGATGACATAGAAATGAAAGAAAGGTGCTTAAATTGTAGAATATGCACATGAAATCAAAAGAGACCAACAAAAGAGGTCAAGCTTGAAAATATAGAGGAAAACCGAGAATTCTCATCATTTTCAGCATGAAAGAAGCCTTGAACGACATTTGTTTTCAAAATTTTCTGATGGGAGATGTAAATTTTTCTTACCCCAATTCGGCCACAACACATTCTTCAAAATCTGCACTAAAGAAACTCCATGAAACACTATGATGCCAGTGCCCCTAGCAGCAGAAAGTTTGCAAGGAAAAAATGAAATGAAATATGATAACCATGGGCTTTGACTATTAGGTTTTTCAAACCCTAATATGTCGATAAAGTTTAGACATTTCTTTTGTCTATCTTTTAAATCATATACATCATGAAATTAATGCATGACCCTTTTATGTGCTTTTTGTCTTGTTTTTGATTTTCTCCTTATGGGTCAAGTTTTTGAATTTATTTTTTCATTAATTTAATATAAAGCATTTGAATTTAATGGTGTTAATATAAACCATTGAGTCACTTTGTTATTCAAAATGCAAAAATAGAATTCATACCTTACGTGTATCTTGAGATTTGAAGGAGACATGTTGAAGAGCATGAATGGTAAGGAGTATGAGGAATTTTTCCAACATATGGAGGGCATATAGGAGCCTCAATTTTTCTTTTGGGTGATGTAGTGAATTTAGGTACTATTTACTTATGTCTTTATGTTTGGTCAAACAAGAATCTTTCATGCATATTTATGTTTTTTGAGAGCTTGTAGGGAGGTTGAAAGTTGTTTACAAACACATGCCTCAAATATTGGAGCTTATTTTTGACTCTTTATGAGCTTTGGAGGGTATTTTGGAGCCATTACGAGCTGTTATCATGTTTTTCATAGTCAAACTTGACTATTTAAATGCTTTGGAGCTTTTTTTGGAGAAAATCCAGGTGCTAGATTTTAGGCTTTTGGAGTCCATCCAACCCAAACTATTTTCTAGTCCCTTTTTTGGTGGATTTTGGAGAGAGGTTTTGATACTTAGTCATTTTTGACTCTTTTTGGAAGGCAGTTCTTCTTATGCAATTTTGGGAGTTAGTGATTCTAGCAATCCTTTCTTAGACTTGCAGCTTTTGTACCTCATTTTGGCTTGTATAATAGAGGTTACCTTTGAAAGTTAATGAAGTTAAGTGCTTTATCATCTCATTTCTTCTATTATTTGTCTACACTTGTTTGATTGATCAAGCCACTTGTGAGATTGTCTTTTTCCTTGTGGTTTTGTCTCACTGATAGCATCTTTTGCAGAAGATTGTGTATGTTGCAGGTTATAAGTTGTGTAAAAGTGCATGCGATTCTAGTTGTGAAAATTTCTTTCCTTCTAGGTATAGGCATTAAAACAACCTTATAAAATATTTATGAAAGAAACACATAAGACTAGGTTGTGTATGTTAAACTTTTCCTTTGTTTAAACTCATGTGTTTAATCTGTTTGCAAGTCAAGCTAACATTCTGGTGCATCACCCTTAGGAGTAGATTTTCATTTTAAATTATCTTTCTTCCCCTTTCCCTCACAAGTCAGTAGTTATAGAGTGGTAACCAGCTAGGAGAAAAAATTATCCGAAGGTTCATTTCAACTTTAGGTGACCCATAGCATTGAAATGATCCCATGTTTCTCCAGAAAGCTCAATTTTTTCATAGATTTGCATAGGGTGCATTTCTAGGAGATAGCAATCTTGGCACGCCCGGTGGGACTGTCGTATTAGATAGTTTCAAAACAATACATCTTATTATTTGTGTTGATATGAAACCAACAACTTTCAGACCTTAAAGAAGTTGAAGTTCACATATCTGGCAACTCCAAGTCCCAACAGTGCCATTTCTAGTATGTTTTGAAATTTTTAAAGAAAATTTGATTTTTTGGCCTTTTCAGCTTTTTGAATGAAATTTCATGTCTTCATTTTATGGAAACATGGTTTTTCATCCTTTGTATCATGAAAGTATCACATGTGTCCTCTTATTCACCATACCAAGCATAATTTATTGTTGGGTTTTTTCCCAATGACCTATTTGTAGTAGATAACTAGCATTTCCATCATACTGACCTCCCACCCACCGCTACTCAATTTTCTTGGTAGCCTACCCATGCTTACAACTAGTTTCAAGAAGACTTTTTTGTTCCAAATCAGCAATCTTGTCCTCCTAACCAACTCCAAAATGATGAAAAAATGGAGATTGCAAATATCAAGAACCTGTTGCTAGATTGGACTAAGCAGTTGGCTGAGATAGAAAGGTAACAAGAATATAAAATGTACAAGGAGTTGGAAGCACAAGTATATGAGAAGGAATTGTTGGTGAGACAAGTTGCAACTAAGGATGTGAAGATGAAACATTTGTTTGCACAAGCCCAAAGGTTGTAGCCCCAATTAGCCTTTTGTGTTCCAAGTCAACCCATGAAGGAGAAGGCCCCAAGGTGCAAGCTTCCAAGTTTCAGGAAAGATGAATCTAGTGTGGACAACTATTGTAAAATTGATAAGTTGGAGGAGCACGTGTTTTCAGTTCCAAGCTTCGAGTAGATTAATTCTTCTCCAAGCTCAAAACTGATTGAAGGTTCTCATCAAGTGGAAGGCACTTGTGAGGATGGAGTTTTAGAATAGTTAGAGGACCTCAAACAATCTCAGGAGTTGTTGATTGATGATATTCAGCAAGAAAATGGGGCTTTGGACCATGAGGATGAACATGAAATTAAACTTGATACTTTTCTCCAAGGTGTGGATTTTGACTTCTTTGAGCATGTTCTGAATGAGAGAGCTAATGTAGAGCTTTATGAAGAGATGTGCAAAGACATAATTGGATAGTTTTGTTCAAAGTTGGATGCAAGGAATCAATCCTATTTGAAGAAGTTGTTAATCATGGTGAACTAGAACAATAGGTGATTCCTCATGAATTTGATTTGTAGAGTCTTATCTGGTTGGAAGAGTTTCCTTTCTATTGTGTAGAAGAGCTAGAAGCTGATAGACCAGTTGAAAGTTTGTTTCAAGAGGCTACTTCATTGTTTCAACATTTTCCTACCTTCATTGAGGAAGAAAATCCTATTTTGGAGTGTATCTCTAATGAGGATTTTGAAGCTAAATAGCCTGATTTTAAAAGACTTCCAAGAGTTGATAGCTTTGAAGAGTTATTAGCTACCTTAGTGGAAGAAGATTTTCCACTCACCATGGAGGAGGAGCATACCTGGAAACTTATTATGCAAGGTGAAGGTAATGCTACTATTTCTAAGCATTCAAATTTTCTTTCAGACTCAATAATGAAGCAGGACAACCATGTGAAACTAGAAGAAGGAGAGGCAACCAACAAGGAAATCCTCAGTTTTATTCATTCAAGAGGCTTTCCAATCAAACACTTAGCTTAGATGGAGTCTGATGAAGCATCAATAATCAAACATGCACTCAAAAATGAAGGTACAACTGAAAATATCATCAAGGATGTACTTGCAGCTAAACAAGAGTATGTGTTGGGTCTCAAAAATGCAGGTTTGAACCATGATAGGTTGCCAAGCTCTCACAATTCTTTTGGCCAACGTACAAGGCCAATCAATGCAATTGAACCTTCTTCTCTTTAGGTTCTGCTAGACCAAGGTGGGTGTACCTAATGAATGATGTAGATTTAAATTTATTTCCTAGTTGATCAATCTATCCACAATGGCAATGGGTAGTGGATAGATAAAATTACTACACCTACTCCTACTCCTACTGCACAAATGAAAGGTTTTGAATAAGTTGCTTTGATATGAAATTAGATCTCTGGGTTGTGGTAGATCAATGCCTTCTATCCACATGGGAAATGGAGTCAAAAATTAAGAATTACATGTGTTTCCTTCTCTGGTTTAATTCTAGTTGTTAGGCACTCTAAAAATGAATTTCCAATTACTAGCATACAACTTCATTTATTTATGTCTTACATAAATAGTGCTGGAAAGTTTCTTAACTTGGTTTTTCTTTAACCACCCAGAAGAAATCCTAAAATTGCAGTGACTTACTTGAAGGGATTTAATTCTGACTTATAGACACCAACAAATAAAAATCACACAAAATGGGAATTCATTATGATAAATCAGAGATTATACTTGATATGCTGATTTAAAAAATTAAAGGATCTGAAATTGGAGAGAACCAGATAAAAGAATGTAAATTATTGCAACACAACAACTAAAACAAGAAGGTTTTCACCAGTTAAAAACATTAATCTCCATTGCTTTATTTCATGAAAGATTTGTACATTTTTTACATTCCCAATCAAAAAAATCTGACTCCTACTCTAACTACTCTTATCTCCTCCTTTCTACAATTGATTTTTCAATACATTTTATACAGTAAAATCCAAGAGTCATGACTCTTCATTTTACTATTACAACCATTTTCTTTTCATGACAAAGATAAAAATATTTAATTAAGTTACCTTTCAGAAAATTAAATATTTTAAACTATGGACGAGCCTTTAATTTTGATTTAAATAATTTTTCCGCCTTTTATTATTTTTCTTTACTTGTTGCAAGCTTTCCTTTCATTTACCACTTTACCGTGGTCTTTAATGTGACCCTCAGTGGTATCACAGTGGTAGTCTCTAACAATTATCATTCACTTCTATCTCTATCTACCGCGATACCATGGGCTCAGTGTAGACCCCTAGCAGTACCACGGTAACTGTCATGCAAACCACCAGCCTTGTTGCTATCCTCACCATCTCTGGTTGCTTATTGTTCACCGTAGTCACCACCGTCTCTGACTTGACCATCAGCGGTACTACAATGAATATATTTTGCCAGCTGCTTCCTTCAATCCAATGCACCATCGTGGGTTCTCCTTTCACCATGTGTGGTATAATGGTGACCTCCTTGCTAACCGTTGTCTAGCCACTGCTTCTCTACTTAACCGCTTACTGCACTACCATGGTCACTAGCTTGATAGCCAATGGTACCGTGGTAGCCGTCTACCATGCTACCCCAGTCTCCATTTCTCCACTCAGCGGTATAGCGGTAACCTTCCTACACACTATGCTGTCCCTTCACCATGTAACTGTTGGCCTGCCAATGACTGACCATGGTATAGCGGTAAACATTTATAGTGACTGCTCTGAACTATCACCACTATACCATGAGCCACTTTGTAAAAGGCCGCTGTAAATCGATGAAGGCTTTATGAAGGGTAAATGGTGGCGGTAAAAGGTATTTTGACATTATGAAAAGGGGAATAAATGAATAATTTCATGTCAAGGTAGGAAAATGGATATAAATGACTAAAACCCTTTAGGATATAATGGAAAATATGAGGTTTAAATGAGAAAAACTCTAAGGATTTTAAAAGAAATTTTTGGTTCTAATAGAATGTTCAACTCACTTACCCTTCTTTGAACAGCTATATATGTGGTCAGTTTAGTGAAGTAAGTGAACTAGTTCTCCTCTTTTTTGAGGTAGTGTATCATCTTTATGAATATTTCTCTGTGTCCTAATTTTACTTAGCTTCCATCATGTATACAAAGCATCAGTTGTTGCTAAGAAAGGGGTGTTATTTTTTAAAGCCAGTAAACAGTTATGTTTGACTAGTTTCTCTTCTGGTTAGGATAGGTTTCAGTCCTAGTTTCATTCCCTAAGTGTTGTTCAACACAGTTAAATAGTTTCCATTCTACAGTTTTCTTGTTTTCAATCAGTTTCGAAGTAATCTAATCTATTATAATGAGTTACAAGGGAATTATAGCCATGTACAAGACTACTCTAGGTCTGTTTATGAGTTCTCCTAATGACTCCATGCCCAATGGAAGAGTCTAGGCCACTGGTCTTTGATGTTTAGCAGGTAAACATCTAGCAGATGTCACCAAAAATGTTACCATATCTTCACCTATAGGATCAATTAGGAAGAGTCATCTATTTTTCAAAATGAATGGTACATTTTATTGAACCTTCTATGTTACATTCAATTATACAAATGAAAAAACTTTACAAGATTACAAGAATACACAAATTTTACATTCATACAAGTGAATGAAACATAAAATCTTTTACAATCTTTTTTAAAATGTAATCTTTATTGAATATAATTAGATACATGCATCTCACACAAGTCATGAGACTCACTTATTCATTTGATACAAATAAGAATGAAAATATACATGAATGAGTAAATGCTGAAAAAAAAATGAACATGTAAAGAAGGTAGCTAGTCATTGCTTGAATGACTGGTACTGCAAATGAATCTGCTCCTAATTGCCTTTCCTTGCTCCCTATAGTTCCTTGGCCCCTAGGTGCCTAGTGTTTGGTTACCTACATTGGGTAAAGAAATGAGTTAGAACAGTAAGTTCTAAGCAATGAAAGGTTGCATTCTGAACATGCACATCTACCCATACATATATATGTTAATTCCTATGTGCATCAAATGTAATGCCTATCTTAAGTGTCCATAAAAGCCAAAATAGAAGAACATTATACACACTTAAGGTAGGCATTTTTATTTCAAACTTATTTACTTCATGTGCAGCTACATGGATAATCATATCTCTAGTTTTTGTTAGATCAAATTAGTGGGTTAAATATGGCTCCCACAAGGGTTGAGCTCAACTCATAGCAATGAAAGGTGCTTATCAAATAATAAAGTCACAGTCTAAGACTTTTATTCAGGTTATTTAAATGATGCACATTGAAGAAATAGCCTTAAGATCAATCATAAACTTATGACACTTGAGGAATAGGAGTAAAGCCGTGACATAGAAGTGTAGGAGGAACAAAGACAATCATTATCATGCTCATGTTGATGTTTTCTCATCATGAAATAAAAGGATAAGTTCCAAGATGCCAATGGAGATCCTCGTAAAGGAAAGCAACAACAATGACACAAAATGATACTGGTGTTTAGAGACTAAATAATGTGAAATTCAAAGGTTATCCTAACCTATACAGAAACAAATATGAGATCCTCTATAGCACAAAGTAAAGGATTATTGAATATGTTCAAAAAGCTAAATCCTTAGCATAGAGAAACAGATCTAGAGTCTGTGGCAACACGAGTGCAACTGATGCCCGAAGAAGAGGAGATTTTCAGGGTATATCATGGTTTGTTTGAACTTTACACTAAATATAGAGTGATGTCATGGAACATAATTCTCAACAGAAATCAAAGATTCATGGAGGAGACAAGCAAACCTCAGCTACAAAAAGAACAATGGAGTATCTAGGAGAGTAAAAATATATCTGAAGAAGTATGTGACTATAGTAATGGTTTAATGAGAAATCTAAGAAACAAAAGCATCTTTTCCTTAAAAGGCCCCTCAGTTTCTTAAAGATTTATAGCCGCCATGAAAATGTAAGGACCCATCTGGGGTTCTATATTAAGTCACAAATGAAAAAGAGAAGTGGGAAATAAAGGCAAGTAACAGGTAGAACTATCAGTAGTTTTGAAAATATTCAGGTATTTCGATCAAAATATGTGTTTTGAACTGACTCTTTTTCCAAAATTGAAAAATGAAATCTTTAGAAATCTGCCATACAATGAAGGGTTTTTTTGTGTCATTGTCAAGTTATGAATGGAGGTAAAATAAAATACACGATCTAAATGAGGGAAAAGAGGGAGCCGTGGTATAATGGTGGGGAGTTTTCTAAAGACACATATCAAAATGGAAAGTATATGCAAAATGTATGGAGATGACATAGAAATGAAAGAAAGGTGCTTAAATTGTAGAATATGCACATGAAATCAAAAGAGACCAAACAAAGAGGTCAAGCTTGACAATACATAGGAAAAACGAGCATTCTCATCATTTTCAGCATGAAAGAAGCCTTGAACGCCATTTTTTTTCAAAATTTTCTGATGGGAGATGTAACTTTTGCTTACCCCAATTCGGCCACAAAACATTCTTTAAAATCTGCACAGAAGAAACTCCATGAAACCCTATGATGGCGGTGCCCCTAGCAGCAGAAAGTTTGCAAGGAAAAAATGAAATGAAATATGATAACCACGGGCTTTGACTATTAGGGTTTTCAAACCCTAATATGTCGATAAATTTTAGAAATTTCTTTTGTCTATCTTTTAAATCATACACATCATGAAATTAATGTATGACCCCTTTATGTGCTTTATGTCTTGTTTTTGATTTTCTCCTTATGGGTCGAGTTTTTGAATTTATTTTGTCATTAATATAATGTAAAGAATTTGAATTTCATGGTGTTATTATAAACCATTAAGTCACTTTTTTATTCAAAATACAAAAATAGAATTCATACCTTACGTGTATCTTGAGATTTGAAGGAGTCATGTTGGAGAGCATGAATGGTGGGGAGTTTGAGGAAAGTTTCCAACATATGGAGGGCATATAGGAGCCTTAATTTTTCTTTTGGGTGATGGAGTGAATTTAGGCACTATTTTCTTATGCCTTTATGTTTGGTCAAACAAGACTCTTTCATGCATATTTATGTTTTTTGAGAGCTTGTAGGGAGGTTGAAAGTTGTTTACAAACATATGCCACAAATATTGGAGCAGATTTTTGACTCTTTATGAGCTTTGGAGGGTATTTCAGAGCCATTATGAGTTTTTATCATGTTAGTCATAGTCAAACTTGACTATTTCAATGCTTTGGAGCTCTTTTTGGAGAAAATCCAGGTGCTCGATTTTAGGCTTTTGGAGTCCATCTGACCCAAACTGTTTTCTAGTTCCTTTTTTGGTGGCTTTTGAAGAGAGAGGTTTTGATACTTAGTCATTTTTGACTGTTTTTGGAAGGATGTTCTTCTTATGAAATTCTGAGAGCTAGTGATTCTGGAAATCCTTTCTTAGACTTGCAGCTTTTGTAACTCATTTTGACTTGTATGACAGAGGTTACCTTGGAAAATTAATGAAGTTAAGTGCTTTACCATCTCAGTTCTTCTGTTCTTTGTGTGCTCTTGTTTGATTGATCAAGCCACTTGTGAGATTATCTTTTTCCTTGTGGTTTTGTCTCACTGATAACATCTTTTGTAGAAGATTGTGTATGTTGCAGGTTATAAGTTGTGTAAAAGTGCATGTGATTCTAGTTGTGAATATTTCTTTCCTTCTAGGTATAGGCATTAAAACCATCTTATTAAATATTTATACAAGAAACATATAAGATTGGGTTGTCTATGTTAAGCTTTTCCTTTGTTTAAAATCATGTGTTTAATCTATTTGCAAGTGAAGCTAACATTCTAGTGCATCACCCTTAGGAGTAGATTTTTATTTTAAATTATCTTTCTTCCCCTTTCCCTCACAAGTTAGTAGTTTTAGAGTGGTAACCATCTAGGAGTTGGCCTTATCCGGAGGTTCATTTCAACTTTAGGTGACTCACATCTTTGAAATGATCCCATGTTTCTCCAAAAAGCTTAGTTTTTCATAAGTTTTCATAGGGTGCACTTCTAGGAGATAACAAGTTTATTGAGTGCACAAGGGTTAGCTCGTATGGTTGTAGAGTTGGCTATATTTTTAGACTGGGCTATAGAGGGATGATCATAGTTATAATACTATAGATAATTATATGAGTAGGCTATTCTCATAAGGTAAAGAGTATCATCCTAAATAGCTAGATCGACCACCAAGTTTGCATGGTTTGGGAGGTTAGGTAGTTTAACATCTATATTAGTGGGACAATCACTAGTGTATCCTAGGGTTATTAATGATGGTAGTAGCTAAAGCTAGCTGGAGATATATAGATGGGATATTTTTTTATTTTTTTCAAATTAAGATATATGAGAAACATCATAATTTATATTTCTCCTAAATCCTTGGGGCATCTTTGTACTATAATTATGGACACAATGTATCATGATATATAATTTTTTGACATGTATATATTATATGACCATGATCTTATAATAATACACATGATTTAGATGTTTTATATGCATATATAATTATATGATGTTATAATTTATGTATTTTTAGACAACTAAAAATATCTAACGCATCACACATTCTTCTAATTAGTCATTTTAATTCATATCACTCATCATCCCATTTCATCACATTTTAATTAAAGAATTCCAATTATTTAATTAAATAAACCTATTTTAATCTACTAATTAAATAATTTCTAATTATTTAATTAATTTATTATTTTTCCTCCTATTGCAGGTGTTTCCATTGATGTCAATGTAGTGGAGATTGTTGTAGGTGTTTTCATTGATGTTAACATAGTGGTAGTGTGTGGAAGTTTGCATGTGATGCACTTAGTGTGATGATCATAAGTGTTGGACATTATGATGAATGTCATGAGAATGTTGTACATAGTTGTAATACATCTCCTATTTCTCATGAATAGGCGATTTTTGTTTTGGTTTCCTCACATTGATATGGTGTTATGAATGTTGTATTCATTGTTCCCTAATGTAAAACATTTCATAAGATATGAAAGAAAGTACGAAAGGTTCTCATGCAGTCAATGGATCAAGAAGATTCACTAAAGAAGCTTGGAAGAATGCTTTTCATTCCTTCACATTTGAATATATGGCCTTGTGGTTTGGAAGTTAGACAAAAACAAGTGCGAATGTATGTTTCTAATTTCAATTTTCTAAAGCATATAATTCAACAACTAACATATTTAACTCAATATATATATCATTCCTACAATAGGAACTGTATACACCTAAAAATGGTCTGGAGCATCCGATTAATTAAATACGAATTATTTGATTAATTATCCTAATTTCCTCTAATATTGAATAAATAGAAATATTTATTTAATATAGTTCACATTCACATTCTTCATAATTTCTTCTAAATCTCGTCTTAATTAAATAAACAAAAATAAATATTTTGTTTGATTTACTTATCATTTCTCTATTTCAATCTATCACATCGATTCTAAATTAATTAAATAAAGACAAAAACACTTTATTGATCAATTACCATTATTCTCCTATTTTAGTAAAAAAATATCCTATAGTTCATTTTATTAAATTATTTATCTTTCTTTTGCTAATTTAAATAAATCAAAATATTTGAATTGTTGCACAAGGAATATTCCATCCATATTCTCTCAAAAATGAATTAGATTTCCTATGTCTAAACTATGTCTAATTTATGTCAAAAATATGTCAAATTAATTGATTGAAACTTCACGGAAAATTTTGGAGACAAATTGGAGACAAATTTGGAATTTGATCTCTCAGTCCTCCTCCATCAATTTTTCCTCTTCTCTTGCCTGGTGTTTTCATGGGTAGAGACAATCTCCATCTTTCTCTCAATCTCTTCAATCTCTCACCATTCAATTCTCCAAATTGAATCCAAGCCTCTCAAAGCTTTCCCTATGCATTTCTACAGCCAGGAAATCTATAAATAAAGCCTCATTGAACCAAGAAAAGGATCTAGATAATCAATCTTTTGCACTCTTACTCTGCAGGAATCCAGACATCAAGCATCAAGCATCCACACAATCAAGCAATCAAGCAATCCAATTTTCAACCATGGCTGTCTCTTGTAGCTACAATTATCTATTTCATATCTATGTCATGCTAGTTTAATTGATTTATCATTTAGCATTACATTATCATCATCTCGTTCTTCAGATAGTCATTTTAATAGTCTTATTTGCTTACACAATCTGAGAGCAATTTAGATTTAATAAATCTTTGGAGATAGAGAGCAATAGGACACTTTCAATTGATTACTTTGTTGAATTGATTCAATTTGTTTACTTATTGATATAATGTCGTATTAAGAAGTGTATTTATGTTATTTACCTCATTCCACACTTACAATTTGGTGCCCACCATGGGGCATTAACCCCAATTTTATCAAAATTTCAAAATTTTCTAGAAAGTGTTATGTAAGTTTACAGTGTGATTTATTTTAGCGCTTTCATTAAAAGTTTCGGCGCTTCCCATCCCTATTCCAGCACTTTCAGATTTTTGATACATCCGGTAACTATTTTAGCGCCTCAGGTGTTTTAGTGCTTCTTTGACAAACTTCGGTGCTTTGGTACACTATTTCGGCACTTTCGGGTTTTAGCACCTCAGGTAACTGTTCTAGCGCTTCGGTGCCATATTCTAGTGCTTTTGTAAAAACAGTCTGGATCCAACGCTTCTGTGACTAGATTTTATTCACTTTTCACAGTTGAGATAAAATTGATCAATCTAGGGTAGTCACTTCAAAGTTTTCTAAAATTGATCAATTCAGGGTAGTCACTTCAAAGTTTTCTAAAATTGATCAATATAGGATAGCCACTTCAAAGTTTGTAAAATTGATCAATCCTAGGATAGTCACTTTCTTTTTTTTCTTAAAGCAAATCTATCAATCCTAGGATAGTCATCACATTCTTATAGTAGAAGTTAAAAAAACCATCATGATTTCAGTGAAGCAATACCTTCACTTAGATTAAGAAAATTTCTTTTTGGGCTTAAAAACAAAACAAATCTATATGCTGTGCTTGTGGTGATTAGGCTTATGCTCTCCCCTTAACTGGGTGACCAAAGTGCCAGAGTCACTTTTATTTCATGTCATTTACGTTTTATTAAATCCTTTAGCAGGCCTGCCATAGTGGGAAAAAGTACTCACCCTATGGGAACGACCTGAGTGGGAACAACCAAAGCTAGGTTATCCAACCCACTATAATAAAAATGCAAGTTGTTGATAAAATTCCAACTTGAGGGTAGTAGGCAAGATAGCCATCCCCAAAATCTTTGTTCTAAAGATTGGGAGGTCTCCTGAGGGAGTTTATCTATTTGCCACACTGAACGGAACCTTATCTACGAACCATAGAGTAGTTTCTCACCGAGTCAGTATCCATACATTGTCATACTCACGGTGTAAGGGGAGGGAAGAATCTGCCCCCAAGACACTCACCATATAATTACCAAGGATTGTTTGCTCAAGGGATTTGGTATCTACGTTTGTCACTTTGAGTACGCACCTGGCAACGACAAAAACATGGGCACCCTCTAGGGGGTGACACTGCTATGTGAGTCAACGTAATTGCAAGATGTGGGCTGTGAGTATAATGATGACCTACTTGTCCTTAAGTGTGAGTTTGTTTGATTTGTGTACAATTGTTAAAACAACCCGTCAAAATCAATAAAGATCATTCGTGATTTTTGAACATACAAAATCTTTTCAGTTTTAAAACACTTATTCAAAATTGCTTGCCGTGTTTTCACAAATTCATTTAAATCAGATTTAGAGATCATCCTAAAAATGTCAAGTCAAAACAAATCAGAAAATCCATGTTGTGAAAGTGGAAGTCCACCACGTTTCTCAAGAAAAAAATCAAAGTCACAAAACCCCAAAGACCTCTCGGTTATAGAAACAAATTGATAAAACAACGTTTTCTATATCAAAATCAGAAACTTTTTTTACAACATAGAAATTTTATCCACCGCTACCATGATTTTGCTAGGGGTCACACATTAGACTACGCAGTAGAACCAATCTACTCACGAGCCTTCTTCTAGAGGAGAGCTCTCACACAATTCCACAACCATAGTCAACAGATTCATCCTTCTTATCTTCCACAATCTCTGATTCAGTATGCCACAAGACCAAATCAAATTTTGCAATAGAAAGTCTTAAAAGGTCCTATTTTTAGTGTTCTGGAAATCCTGTTTCAGCGATTTGGGTCACTATTTTAGCGCTTTCGTGAAACAACGCTTTCAGGCTCTGTTTTAGCACTTACAGTCTTTATTTTAGCGCTTTTGGTTAAATAGTGCTTCTATCAATTTTTGCAGCGCTTCTGGACTCTGTTCTAGCACTTCTGGGAAGTAGCGCTTTTGTCATTTTCTCTAGCGCTTTTGGTCACTATTTCAGCACTTCGGTGAAAATAGCACTTCGGTCACCTGTTTCAGCGCTTCTGGACTTTGTTCCAGTGCTTCTGGGAACTGTTCTAGCATTTTTAAAACAGAGAGTTCAAAATTTTAACTAGTCTATTAATCTGTCATTTTATCAACATTTTCATTAGAATCAAATTTTCTTTTTATCAGAATCACTGTCTAGGAACCAAAGTGAGAAAGGTTTATACAAATTTCCAACTTATCAACTGAAACAAGATCTTGCAAATCACAAGTGTCAAAATCAAATACACAATCAATTACTATACTAAAGTTTCATTATCAGGATACTATCATCCTTCATCACGAAACAAAGTATAGTAATTAACTTTTTAAATATTGTCTCATCAATAAGATCAGTCATCTTATTCGAGTTTGTTTAAAAAAGGTTCAAATTGACACTATCCCGCACATAAGATCAACATTTCAGAAGAAAGGGCAAAAATTTCTATGCCAATCTTAACTAGGTACCAAAAACAGAGACTCTTAGAGAAAGAAATTTTAAAATCACAAGAAATGGCAGAAGAAAATCCTTGGAACAATCTGAACTACAATGATAAGAATGAAGTAACTCCGGAAGATATCCAAGCGGCTCAACAAGATCCCAAGTTTCACATATTCATGGAAAAAATTCTAGAACAAGACATGGAAAATATCTTTTAATGTTGGCCGAATCGGGGGCAAAACTTCCAAAATATTTTGATGTAAACCATTTGAAGGAAACACCAGATATAAATGAGACTAAGATACCACAACCAACACAAACAATAGATCCGGTTGCCTCTTTAACATCTCAAATGCAACTATTACAACAAAAAATACAAGATATGATGCAAGGGACTACCAAGAGATATGCGATACAGGACATTTGTCATAATCCCTTCAACGCAATAGTCGGCTTGATACGTTTTCCAAGACATTGTGAAATCCCAAAATATGATAAGTATAATGGTAGAATGGATCCCATAGATCATATCAGAGAGTTTAAAACAATGAGTCTTGAGTTTGCACAAGAAGAAACTTATTTAATGAGATTATTCCCAAGGAGTTTGGGAGGATCATGCATGGAATGGTTTTCGAAGTTGAAACCAGGTATCAAAAATTTTGAGGAACTAGTCAACAAATTTATCTCTCAATACTCATTCAACATCCAACATGATGTTACTATCAAAGATCTTTACAATCTCAAACAACACAAGGGAGAGACATTCTTTTCTTTTCTCCAAAGATGGTGATGCTTGTTCGCAAGATATCGTAGATCCATCCCTGAAGAGGAAAAGATGGAATTATTCATTGAAAACTTGACAGAAGAAATGAGTTATAGATTGGAACTACAATGTCCTCCAACATTTGAAAAGGTGATCGATAATGGTCTTAAAATCGAAGAGGCGTTAGTCAAGAGAGGAGTTATCAAGCTTTTTAATGAAAAAACAAACAACACAAGTAACTCCTCAAATCAATACTCAAGTGGTGAGAAACCAAAATTTTGGCAAAAGAACCGAAATACAAATGAGACCACAAATGATCCCCAAAACGTCAAATCGGTTTTCAGTTTAACCACGACCACATCAAAGAATCAGAACAATGAACAAAATGTCAAGTCAAATACCACACAAAGCAATGAAAACATAAAACCACAGTCGTATCAAAAACCGTCAAATCGGTGAAGGTTCACACCTTTGGGTCAATCAATGGAATCAGTAATGAAGGAACTAGTTACCAGAGGCCTTCTCACTAGATAGGAAGCTAGGTTTTGGGATCGGAAAGTCAAACCATCATGGTGGAATGATGCTGATTATTGCAACTATCATAACAATAAGGGTCACAAAACCAATGACTGTATGGAGTTGAAACATGCAGTACAAGATTTGGTGGACAACAACAAAGTGTATGTGGAAGGACCCCAAAATAACAATGATCATTTAGCCTTCAAAGATCCTTTGCCCAATTATGACAAAGGTGCATCATCCTCCAACAACAAAGGAAATACCTCCAATCATGTCTATGACACAACAATCCTGTGTCTATCTGAAGTCAAACATGATCATGCAGTTATTGATAACATTGATGAAAATGAAACCGACAAGATTACCCCTTTGGATTTACTCCCAAGTGTGCAAAACTCTGATAATAAATAAATGTCTTGAAAATCAGAGAAAATCAAGAACATCAACCCGCCAATGCGCTAGCTAGGGGACAAT
This sequence comes from Sequoiadendron giganteum, assembly GCA_007115665.2. Taxonomy (NCBI): domain Eukaryota; kingdom Viridiplantae; phylum Streptophyta; class Pinopsida; order Cupressales; family Cupressaceae; genus Sequoiadendron; species Sequoiadendron giganteum. The sequence continues at coordinate 309,832,221 of CM021107.1, read as the reverse complement.
CCAAAGTAATGTTGAAGGGAATTGGCTCCACACAAGCAGTTCCACCTCCATCACATTATGATGTTATCAATCAAATGCAAAATACCCCTCGAGAAAATCAAGAACATCAACCAACAAATGTCATGACTAGGGGGCAAGCCAAGGTAGTATTAAAAGGAGCAGGATCTCAACGTGAGGTTATGCCTCAATCTCACTATAATATTGTCGATCAATTGCAAAACATCCCCACACAAATATCAATACTGGAACTCCTTAGGTTGTCACCATCACATAAGGGAGTTCTCGAACAAGCATTAGTTGCCACAACCATGCCAAAGAATCTGGATGTTTGTCAATTCCAAGCTATGGTGGGACACCTGACTACTCCACATTGTTTATCATTCTCTGAACAGGATGATGTCTCATTAAACCATCCACATAACACTGCGTTGCATATCGAAGTATGTATCCATAATCATCATGTTAAGAGAGTTATAATAGATGGGGGAGCTGGTGTAAACATTTGCACCCTCAAATTAGTCCATGCACTAGGATATTCTGAAGACACTATTGATGCTAGACGGAAAATGACCATCAAAGCATATGATGAGGAGGAAAGATCATCCCAAGGTTTAATTGTATTACCCATTCAGGTGGGACCCATGATCAAGCATATATCATGTCAAGTTTTAGAAAGGGAGTTGACATACAACATACTCCTAGGACGACCCTGGATTCATGAAATGCAAGCCGTACCATCTACATACCATAAATGCTTGAAGTTTTCAGTGAATAGACAAGAGGTGACTATAGCTACTGATTATAATCATCCACAACATTGTGACACATTAATAATATCTCAAGACACCTTTTTCCCTCACAACAGGGAAGCTTCAAGTTCATCATCATCCAAGAATGAACAAAGTCCAAGCATCACTACCAAGTGGGTACAAAAGAAAGTTAAATAAAAAGAAACAAGTGATGTTGAAACAAACAATCTAGATACACATACTTCTCTATCAGACAAGTTTCAAAAGCAAGTTCAGCTGATAGATAAAGGAATGGGATAGTACTCAGTGGAGCAATAGCTTAACTTATCACAGTTAATGCCATCTCCTAGGAAATATGGTCAACCATCAATGATCAAACCTCCAACATCTTTGCCTAGCATAGTTCTTCAAGAAACATTCGTAAAATCTAGAACCATAGTGGAAGAAATAGAGAATAAAGAAATCCTAGATTGGCTTTACAAGGATGAAGAAGCATCAACATTTGAGATCAGTATAAAAAATGTTAACATCAACACAGACAAGTATGGAAAAGGAAAGGCTATTCTTGAAAAGATGGGTTATGAAGGACAAGGGCCGGTGGGACTAAGAAAAGAGGGAATTTCAGAACCCATCACACCTCTCACTCTCCACACAAAAGAAAAACTAGGACTAGGATACTCTGAAGAAGAGAAGCAGGAACTAACAAAGACAGCTATGGAAAATATCCTTCACTTTAGAGATGGTTCTGAAACACACTCGAACGAATATGAGTGGGCCTTACCTTGTGATCTACTTTTCATTGATATTCCAGTCGATGTGATTCAAAAATATACACCTACATGTGAGGAGGGACAAGGCTCTGGGTCTAGACCTTTCGTCGAGGGATCACTAAACATCGATGACTCTAGTGAGGATGAACAGAATTTGAGTGAACTGGATGACTTCGAAGAGGGTATCATCATGGATCTCGATATCCCAAATGACAATTTTGATGATATAGCTATCCTCACCCTTACATCCATAGACCTACAACAATCCGATGATACCATGCCATTGATCCATCCATAACTTATTGATTGGGAACCTATTGAACCTTTGACTATACCAAAATTTTCAAATGATGATGCCGTCATGCATTTCCTATGTCATACCAGACATGATACAAACACTATCTATAAAACTCATAACAATACGACTTAGTAGGAGGGTTTCAAATCTTCTAGTTGCAAAATTGACAATAGGGAAAATAGATCCAATGGTGAAAACCATTCTATGGCAGCATTAGATCTGGAAAAAGTAAAAATAAAGAACGCATCCAATGGTGAAAACCTTTCTGAGGCACTAAAGGATGGAAGATTTGACACTCTCCTAGAACACTATCATGAGTGATCATCAGTTCTAGTCTAACCTACACAATCAATGGACATTGGCATAGAAGAGAAGGCAAAAATCCTACATCTGGCGGAATCCATGACAGAACAAGAAAGACTAGCATCAACTTTGCTTGGTCATATTCTGATATGCCAGGTTTAGATCCCAATCTACTTATGCATCATTTGTCTTTGCCAGCAGGAATCAATCCTGTTAAACAAAAATTAAGAAAAATGCACCCCCACATTGCATTAATGGTCAAAACAAAGCTAAAGAAATTACTGGATGTGGGATTGATACGATCTATAGATTATGCTGAATGGATATCAAATCTTGTGCTTGTTTCCAAGCTAGAAAATAGTATCAGAATCTACACAAATTTTAGGGACCTCAATAAAGCATGCTCGAAGGATGATTTTCCACTTCCAAATATAGACATCATTGTGGACTTGACGGCAGGGCATGCCATGTTATCAATCATGGACGACTTCTCTGGGTACAATCAAATAAGAATAGCTCCAGAAGATCAAGAAAAGATGGCTTTTACATGTCCATGGGGAACCTTCTACTGGAACATCATGACATTTGGTCTAAAGAATGCAGGAGCCACTTATCAAAGAGCAATGACGACAATCTTCCATGATATGATGCATACTTTCATGGAGGATTATGTAGATGAAATCTTAGCAAAATCTACTACTAGGGAAGAACATTTGCATATCCTAGATAAAATCTTCACACGGATGGAGAAATTTAATGTCAGGTTAAACCCTAAGAAATGTGTCTTTGGGGTTACATCAACAAAGCTGCTAGGGTATATTATCTTAGAAAAGGGCATTGAAGTGGATCCAAAAAAAGTTAAAGCTATAATGGAGATGCCACCTCCTAGAAACATCATCCAACTCAGATCACTACAAGGATGACTTCAATCAATCAAAAGATTCATCTCCTAGCTGGCAGATAGAAGTCATCCTTTCAATCATCTACTGCATAAACACAGTTTTCATGTGGGATGAGAAGTGTGAAGCGACATTCAAACAGATCAAATAATATCTAATGTCACCACCTGTTCTCATGCCACCAATAGAAGGAAGACCCCTCATATTGTATATTGCTATAAATGTTATCTCATTTGGGGCACTCTTAGCACAAGAGGATAATATAGGAAAAGAGAATGCTATCTACTACATCAGTAGAACTTTAAATGGCTATGAAATAAACTATACATTCATTGAAAATTCTTGCTTAGCAGTGGTGTTTGCTACTTAAAATTTGAGACACTACATGATGGCTCATACAATCAAGTTAATTGCAAAGATTGATCCTTTGAAGTATCTACTAAGTAAAGCTGCCTTAACAGGTAGATTGGAAAAATGGGTTATGCTCCTAAGTGAATTTAACATTCAATATGTCGAAAGAAAGGTAATCAAGGGACAAGTAATCGTTGAACAGCTAGCTAAAGCTCCTCTACCAGATGATCACCCAACGACAATGGAATTTCCAGATGTGGACATTATGACAGCTATGCCTCAACAATGGATTCTCTATTGTGATGGATCATGTACACAACAAGGATCGGGAGCAGGAATCTTGTTCATCTCCCCCCAAGTACACACAATTCCAAAGTCATATAGACTCATGTTTCAATGTACAAATAATGTGGTAGAATACGAAGCATTGATTATTGGGGTCAACATGGCTATTCAATGGAAAATCAGGGACTTACAAGTGTATGGAGACTCTCAGCTAGTCATTTATCAAGTGAATGATGAATATAAAATCAAAGATGAAAAGTTGATGCCATACAAATAACAAATAGATTATCTGAAACAGTCTTTTGAAAGTATCAAGTTTGATCAGATTCCAAGAGTAGAGAACAAAGTTGCATTCACTATGGCTAAAATCGCTTCATTACTACAATTGCCTGAGAAGCGTGTTTGTTATGAGTTTATGGTAGAACAAATATCATGTCCTTTTCATTAACAATCAGAATCTACTACCATATGCTAAATAGAAACCATTGAACCCTCTCTCTATGAAAAAACCTATGCTTACCTGAAAGATGATATCCTTCCTCCCGATCTTTCACGGAACCAAAAATGAAACTTTATCCGCCAATTTGCCTGACATACATTAATCACAGATGTCCTTTATCGTCGAGGTCTTGATGGTACCCTACTCCAATGTCTAGAATGCAATGAATTTGAAATGGCCTTACGAGAAGTTCATGAGGGTATTTGTGGTACTCACTCTAGTGGATTGACTCTAGCTAAGAAACTCCTCCGTTTAAGTTATTATTAGTCGTGCATGGAAAAAGAATCATATCAATTTGTCAAGAAATGTCACAAATGTCAGGTTCACAGCAATCTAGTTCATGCACCAGCACAAGAACTGCATCCCTTTACATCAACATGGCCTTTTTGTCAATGGGGCCTAGATCTAGTAGGGAAAATCAATCCATCTTCATCTAATGGATACAAGTTCATTATTACAGCTTCAAAATATTTCACAAAATGGATTGAGGCAGTACCTCTTATTATCATCACTGGAAAACAAATTTCCTCTTTCATCTTGAACTATATAATATGTCGGTATGGTATCCCTCAATCCATTATCACTGATAATGGATGACCTTTCAAAAATCAAGATATCCAAGAGCTATGTGATAGGTTCCACATCCAACATCATTTTTCAACACCATACTATCCTTAAGGGAATGGCCAAGTAGAGGCCTCAAACAAAACCATACTAAAAATCCTCAAAAAGATGGTCAATGATGTTGGACGTGATTGTCATGTTCAACTCAACCCTGCACTATGGGCCTATAGAACAAGCATCAAAACACCAACAGGAGCTACACCATTTTCTTTGGTATATGGATCAGAAGCCATATTACCCATTGAAGTTGAAATTCCATCCCTTTGTGTATCACTCAAAGTTATCATTTCAGATGAAGACTATAGGGTATCTAGATTGCAAGAACTGGAATTGCTAGATGAGCATCATCAACAAGCTGTAAATCATCTAATAGCCTATCAACAGACGATGTCAAGAAGTTACAATCATAGGGTAAAGCTGAGGGTCTTTCAGGTTGGTGACTTGGTACTAAAGGAAAATCCTAGAAATCAGCAAGATAGGGAGAAGAAAGGAAAATTTGAGCCTAACTGGCTTGGTCCTTTTGTCATCATATCAGTGTATGGATCAGGAGCATATCAGCTATCAACGTCAGAAGGGGATCTGTTTGATGAACCTATCAACAGTATTCATCTCAAGAAATTCTATGCTTAAAAATCCTAGTGCACGAGGAAAAATATAAAATTGTTCCCTTGGTGAAAACCTGGCAATCAGGCATCTTGGTAACACAAAATACAAAAAAAATAGAAAATACAAAAAGAAAGAAAAAAAAAGAAGAGAAAAATGGGAAAAATTAACAAAACATAGGGTGTAATCAAAGCATGTGGTGAAAACTTGGAAACAGGCATCATATGTGATTCAAGGATCATCTTTCCCATCTATTTGGATATATGTCAAGATCGTTTAGTCTAAAAAGTCAGTATCAATTCATATCATATCATTTGTCTGATCATCATTACATCCGTTATCAAACTCATGTCACATGGTCAACATATCACTCCATAGCTTGGGGGCAACATCTGGATATCACTAGGGGCAATTCAAATGTATCGATTTCACCAATGGGCAACACAACAGTATTGCAGGAAAATCGAAAACAAAAATCAAATCGCAATTTCAATCGTCAACAGAAGGGCATCAACCATCCGTATCATATCGAAAATAAAAAAAAATAAAAAAAAAAACATGTCAAATAGGAAATCTAATAAGGGAAAATCCAAAAACATAGGTCTATGTCAGTCGAATTACATGGTCTATGCATGTGTAACGTAGGCAAGGCTAATCTTTGATCAGCCCTCGAGGCCCCTAAGATAGGATAGTAGGTTAGGTCTTTAGTCAAAATCTCGAAAATGCAAAAACATGTCAAAATCAGGATGGATGATCTAAAAATCTGAATAATGAATGGAACACTCTAAGTAAACAATGGATATTTTGTCTTTTTTTGATTATCATTTCTTTGGAGTAACTCAATGATGTATTCAACTAGAGGAGCAAAGAAAAAGAATGATATTTTTATTGTCTATTGTATGTACGATAATCATATAAATGTGTGAATTGTCAGGGGATGTGCTATGCAAATGTATCACCAATGACATTAAAAATTCACACAATCAAATGATAATCTTTGCCTGTTTACACAATGAATGCTTAGGTAATCTCGGTTCAATTATACCTAGATGCTTGTGTTTGATTGCAATATTAAAAATCATGAAAGAAGTACTCAGGTCGTTATTGGTCTAACCAAATCATTAACGCTTGTATTCACTTTCAACATCCAATAAAGCTCTATGATGATACCAAGCACAAAAAGAATGTTAAAATGACAGTTGTTTTACATATAGCTGCATGTTAAAATTAGATTGCATTAATCATGATTCATTATCTATAGAGTATTTGTTGCATAAAGAGTTCCAAATCAATGATTGTCTAATCTACAAAAAAGAGATTGAGTATACTTGACATAAAATCATCAAAAACATATAGCATCATCATTTACATCATCATTTCATCATTCATATATTTCATCATGCGTCATAAATTCTACCATTAGTACATTAGGTTCATTCTTAGCATAACACATTCATTACATTACCATTTATCAAACATCATATTCATACATTAATTACCATCCATACATCTTCTCATTCATCATAAAATCATCATTTATCATCATCACATTTGAAAATAACAAAAAAAGCATTCATCCATCTATTTCATACATTTTGATCACATTTAAAAGCATTCATATAAATCATCATTTATCCATCCATACATACATCATTACATCATTACATTAAAATAAATCATCGTTTATCATCATCACATTTAGAATAAATTCATCACATAAAGCATATAACAACATCCATCATATAGAAATCATGAAGCCATCATCATAATCATATCAAATGCATCTCATATATATATCAAAAATGTCAAGTATATAATGATGTCAGACATATAACTACATCATACAAAGAAGTACATCATAAAATACATCAGTGAGGATCACAATAGCCTTTATGACCTACTACTGCTAGAATGCGTAGGCCCAATAGGACTTGTACCACCACCACCCCCAAAAGGACCCAGATCTCTCGAATCTCTGCATGGAGGCTGTGTCACCCCCTCACTGATTGTTCGTGTGTGTGTCTGTCTAGATCTCAATGGGGCATAACTGACTCGACGCTTGGCAGGCACTGCATCATGATAATGGCCCCGGTAGAACTCTGCCTCTCGGCCAACCCGCAAAACCTCTCTCTTATAATCACCAATAGAGGTACCATCGACCAATCTCTGGAGGGTATCTACTGTCTCCTGTGCCCTCTCAGCTATCTACCGAGCACTATCTCGCTCGACTGTTAGGGTATCAACCTGTGTCTGCATACCGGCTAACTAACCCTGTACCTGTGCTAAGGCCTGTGCATGAGCCTGTGCCTGGGTCTGCATTTGTGTCTCAGTCTGCACAAGCATACCCCGAGCCTGTACCAACTGTGCCTGTAAGGTTTGGACCTGTGCCTAAAGCCTAGCTATCTATCTCTGCTACCCGCCTACCGACACTATCACAACTTGCCTCTTGTGAGGCCTACTAGAAGAGGGTGCACTGTGAATGTCTGGCCCTGCCCCTCTATATCCTCCACTCTCGCCATCACTATCATCACTGCTACTACTGTCTCCACTACTGCTCTCTAAGCTATGGCTGGATGAGGAATCCTCTCCACCCCCACTGTCAGTAGAACCCTCGGCCACCTCCTCCACTGCAGGTAAAGGTGCGGGCTCGTCAGGAATAGTAATGTGAGGATGGGGGACCAAAACCAGGAAAGCTGCATAATCCTCTGTCACAACTGCCTCAAAAATATCTCTCCGCATGTCCCAAGGAGATGGTAGTAAAGCTCTGTAACCCTCTACAAGAACATCGTAGGACAGTGTTGGACCCCAATCAGGAACATCCATTTGGTGCCTGGCGTAGTGAGCTACTCCCTGTGGCATGCACTGAACAATACCATACTATCTATAAACCCGACAGAGCAAGAATCTCTCTAGAACAAAAGGAGTCTGGCCAATGAGGTACATAGAATCACACAAAAACCCCAACACTACACCATCCTCATCCCACTCCTCATAGTCAAGGTATGGGCACCAGATAACTGTCTTCATGTCATCAAAAAATTTCCTCCAATGCTCTAATTTTCCCATTCGGGCCTACATGAATTGACCATTGTATCAGAAAACATATGGTCTGCCAGCTAGTCTGTCTACAACCGGAAATGACCGACATATGGAAAAATGCTCCCAAGCCCACACTTGTAGCAATGTCATCCCTGCAGATAGAATGTGTGCATCTAAGTACACCACTAAGTGTAGATCATGGTATAGATGCACTAACATGCACATCCCCCACGCATATCTGGTACCATGTACCATCATGTTCTCAAGCGTCCTGCCCCAGCCAATGAGGAATCCTTTTGACCTATAATTAGGGCAAAGGAATCCTCCAATGAATCCAGCTAACACTGCTGGTAGTGTCGTATTAGAGTCTGCAATCCTCCGCCATCAAATGCTAGGACCCGCTATGGTCTGATCATGAAATACTCTGTGGAGAGCATCTCTGCTACTGGTCCCATGTGAACCATATGTCACAATCTTCCCCATGAAAGGAATGCACAATATATGCCACACATCCTCTGGTGTGACTGTCATCTCACCAGTGGGTAGGTGAAAGGTGTTGTGGTCGTTATGCCACCTCTCAACCAATGCAGTCAACAAACCCCGATTAATCCTAATCTGGGGCATATCAAGTAAACTCATGAGGCCACACTGGCCTATCACCTAGAGCTCACACGGTGTCAAATGCGGTATCAAATCGGTCATCTGCGGAAATCTCTCTCACATTTGCAGAGTACCCAAATCCTCCTATCATCATAATAAAAAAAATTTATAATCAGTGAACTATGTCAAGGAATCAAAGGTCATTCTACTATCAATCTATTCCAAAAGCTTTGGTATGAATTTTCGATCAAAATTCATAGGCGAACATCAAACCTCACCTATCATGAGGTTCATCAAAACATTATCTAGATCTCGCCTATCATGAGATTTATCAGATATTGAATCATGTCCTCGCCTATCATGAGGTTCATCAAAACATTATCTAGATCTCACCTATCATGAGATTTATCAGATATTGAATCATGTCCTCGCCTATCATGAGGATCATCAATAAATGGGGTTTCTTCTCGCCTATCATGAGAGTTAGTCTTATTTAAATCATCGAATCCAACATTGAGAATGTGGATTGTCAATCATACCAATCAAAAGAATGGACATGATCAAAATTGACATAATCAAAGTTCACTAAGTCAAAATCTTCAATTCTAACATGGAAGCGCTAAAACAGGCTTCCAAAGTGCTAAATCCCAAAAGCGCTATTTTATCATCCAAAAGCGCTAAATCAGGAACCCAAAGCGCTATTTCAGCACCTAGAAGCCCTAGAACAGGCTTCCAAAGCGCTAAAAGTCCCGAAGCACTACTATTTCGCATTAAAGTGCTACAATAGGCCGTCAAAGCGCCAGTTTACCAGAAGCGCTAGAACAGACCTTGAAATCACTAATTCGCTGACCCAAAGCGCTAGAATCCGGCTTCAAAGTACTTATTTTTGGCTCCTAAGCGCTAAATCACTGAAAGTGCTACATTATGACATGAAAGCGCTAGAGTTTTCAATGCAAGCACTAAAAATCAAAGCAGTAAATTACCTACCAGAAGCACTACATTGGGATGTAAGTGCTACAGCGCGGCTTCAAAGCGCTGAAACTACCCTAGACATGCCTAGGTCCTAAAAAGCATAAAAAATAAAAGTGCATGAATTACGAGGAGGTCAAGGGGTACATACCGGAGGTCCATATGTAGGCGGCCATCTATGGCATCGAACACGCTCGAATCGGTGAGTGTGGTAGGGGATAGGCATCTCACTCCAGCTAGCAGAAAAGTCTTAATCACTAAGAATTTTGAACTCAAAAAGAAAATATGACTTGGAAAATGACCTTTTAGCACTATTTATAGTTTTTGAAAAGGTATTTTTGGTGGATTTTATTACCTTTTGATTAATTTTACCCATGAAATTAATTAAAACTCATTTGAAAGCTCTATTTCATCATCATTTTGTCAGGAGATAAATTCTTTTAAATTCAACAGCAATATAAAATCATCAGAAAATCATTAAATTTTTGAAATTTTTTAAAAATCATGACATCACATATTTATCTCCTGAAGGGGCATATCATTATCAAATCATCTTAAAATCATGTCTGGGGCACACGAAATTATTTTTTTCTCATATCATCGATCCTGGCAGTAGCAGCAAAATATTTCTTTGAAGCAAAGCGTAAACACATCACTTCGAAGAGGGGAAAAATGTATACACCTAAAAATGGTATGGAGCATTCGATTAATTAAATATGAATTATTTGATTAATTATCCTAATTTCATCTAATATTGAATAAATAGAAATATTTATTTAATATAGTTCACATTCACATTCTTCATAATTTCTTCTATATCTCGTCTTAATTAAATAATAAAAAATAAATACTTTGTTTGATTTACTTATCATTTCTCTATTTCAATCTATCACATTGATTCTAAATTAATTAAATAAAGAAAAAAACACTTTATTGATTAATTGCCATTATTCTCCTATTTTAATAAACAACTATCATATAGTTCGTTTTATTAAATTATTTATCTTTCTTTTGCTAATTTAAATAAATCAAAATATTTGAATTGTTGCACAAGGAATATTCCATCCATATTCTCTCAAAAATGAATTAGATTTCCTATGTCTAAACTATGTCTAATTTATGTCAAAAATATGTCAAATTAATTGATTGAAAGTTCACAGGAAGTTTTGGAGACAAATGGAGACAAATTTGGAATTTGATCTCTCAATCCTCCTCCATCAATTTTTCCTCTTCTCTTGCCTAGTGTTTTCATGGGTAGAGACAATCTCCATATTTCTTTCAATCTCTTCAATCTCTCACCATTCAATTCTCCAAATTGAATCCAAGCCTCTCAAAGCTTTCCCTGTGCATTTCTACAGCTAGGAAATCTATAAATAAAGCCTCATTGAACTAAGAAAAGGATCTAGATAATCAATCTTTTGCACTCTTACTCTGCAGGAATCCAAACATCAAGCATCAAACATCCACACAATCAAGCAATCAAGCAATCCAGTTTTCAACCATGGCTACCTCCTATAGCTACAATTATCTGTTTCATATCTATGTCATTCTAGTTTAATTGATTTATCATTTAGCATTACATTATCATCATCTCATTCTTCAGATAGTCATTTTAACAGTCTTATTTGCTTACACAATTTGAGAGCAATTTAGATTTAATAAATCTTTGGAGATAGAGAGCAATAGGATGCTTTCAATTGATTACTTTGTTGAATTGATTCAATTTGTTTACTCATTGATATAATGTCATATTAAGAAGTGTATTTATGTTATTTACCTCATTCCACACTTACAGGAACATTCACATATCAACAATTACAATCTCTTTGGTGAGATATATGATGGCTTTGATATGTTTTGTCACTCTATCTTTTCTTTTGATTTATCTTTTGTCTCATCCCACCACTTACTCAAATCCACCTCAATGTTCAATATCTCGGTGTGTCTAGATGAGTACGTAATGGGGCATTGTCATTTCTTTCGTCTACTATGTTTGTGTGATGTTCTTGTAATACTACCATGGTGAATACTTTCCTTGTGTGTGTAGGAATAGTTTCAAGCAATATAAATGACCTTTGGATATTAGGTTCTTTATACCTATTGTGAATATGCCTCAGTTTCTTTGAAGCTTCATTCTCTCACATGATCAAACATGGTCTTGAATATGTCAGGTTGCACACACATAATCCTATTTATTTGTAGAGTCAAATTACATGCAATAGATACAATGCCACCTTAGTTCCTCATAACTTGGTGAATAGTGTCTACATGTTATATCAAAATAAGGATTTCTCTACATTCTTTAGCATAATCAAAAGAAAAAGAAAAATTAATTTTACTATCCCATTTTCTAATCATAAAATCTCAAACCATCCCAATAACTATAGCTTTCATTAATATATGATCAACATCCTCCATTATTCTATCAATCTATCTATTCATTTATCCATCATTACCCAAAATTGTTTCTTCTATCCTAGTCATCATACTAACTATTCTATCTAAGTATCATGACATAGTAAAAAAGTAAAAAATACACAAAGCATTAGTACCATCATAACATCACATCCTACATACATAATTATATCATCAAAAATATAAAAGATGAATCATAACATCACATTATATCATTAGCTCATCATAGCATCATCATAATCTATCCATCATATATCATCAAACCAAATATAAATTAGTAGATTAATATATAAAATTATAGAAATCCATCACATCCAAATAAATAATACAATAGTTGCATCAAAATCTAGTCTCATCTCATATATACATCAAAAAATATGTCATGATATAAAGTCCATATATAAATTTCTATACAAAGGAGCTACTAAGAGCCATGAATATATATAAATTCATGTGTAGGCATATGAAGAATGTGTCTACACAAAAAATATTTTACATCATATATCAACATATAGCTCCCTCTCTCCTCCTCTCAACTAGGAGAAGGTGAATGAGGAGGAGCAACCTATTACCCAACTACTTATTGTGCCCCAAGGTCTTGTATTGCTTGTTGCACTAGCTATATTGGCTACAATGGAACTAGTGGAGGACGTGTTGGAAGTATGTATAGTTGGTGTTTTCATTGATTTCAATGGGATTATGTTTGTGTTTCCATTGATGTTAACTAGTGATGGTTGAGATGGTTGAGATTTTGTGATTCTTTGATTAGTTTCATTATGTTTGTCATTAGTAAGTGTTACTAGTGTCAATCTATAGTGTTTCTTTGATAAGATTTTGTTTGTGGATGTTTTTGGTTGAGTTGATATGTTGCAATTGGGAAATGGTGAAGATGATGAGAACGTACTTTTGGTGCTCAGTTTCCAAGTGCTTTTGAGAAAATTTTAAAAAAAGAGGAAATAGTTTGTTGGAGAGGTGTTCTGGTATACAAAGTGGTGTTCTCCTTTTGATCCATATTTCTTATGTGTTGAATATGTTCTTGTGTATTTTTGATATGTTGATAAAAGGTTTTCATAGATGCTATATCCAAAATTTCTTGGTTTGGATCATTGTGCAGAGAAATTTGTGTTCACTAGTGTGTGAACTATGCTGCAGTGTTTTCTAGGAGAAATGGTTTTGCTCCAAATTTCTCCATAGTTTGGTTTCTAGTCTTGTGGTTTTGGAAGTATGCTGATAAGGTTTACATTTTCTTTCACTCAAATTTGTTAATGGTTTGGTGCTTTGCAAGTTAATTTCTCTAGTTAAAGTATGTGGAAGATTATTTGGGTGTACAAGATGAGTTTGTTCTTTAGGTGAAAGTTGTTTTGAAGGAATTTGTTGGATTTTAGGATGTTTGTGGAATATTTTAGATTGTGTTTAAGTGTTGTTTATGGTCCTTGAGTTGTATTTATATTTGAGGAAGTGTGTACTTAAATTTTTGATGGTGTTTACATAGGTTCAACCAACCTTGGGTGTTTACACTAGAATTATGGATTTTCTTTGGTGATTGTGGAAGTGTGGCATGGTATATATGTATGATTTGGGTTTGAGTTAAGATGTGGTGTGGTCCACCTTCATTCCTTTCCATTATGAGAATGTTTTGGTGATGACCTAATTTAAATTCGCATGGTTTAGGTACATAAGCCGACCTTGGAGAGTGTTTTCAAGTTTGAAGAAGGTATAAATAAGTGTTGTGTTGATGGAATATTGAGTGTAGATGTAGTGATGAAAAGTGGAGATTTGTGATGTGCAAATTTGTGAAATTTAGTGCAATATAAAATGAGTTAGACTACTAGAAGAAGTGATTAGAAGGTGTCTACAATCTTCAGAAAGGCTATGAATGTGTTGGTGATGCTGTGGTGGAATTTTCTATTGTATTGAGATGGATATCTCACCATAACATTCTTATTTTCTTAACTTTTATAATTTGGTAGTGAGCCCTCCAACAATGAGCCTATTATATTTAATGTTGCAATAACTTTATATTGTGAGCTAATCCTCACTATGGGTTTTACCTTCTTGGGTTTTCCACACAAATATGGTGTTTATTGTGCATGTTGTTGATGTGTTTCAATATCTATTATTTTCTTTCATGCTAAATGATTCTAATAGATTAAGGGTTAATTAGGTTGATGTAGATCTAAATGTTTATGAGTGTTTTGAATTTATAGTGTACAACCAATTCACCCCCCCTCTTAGTTGTCTTGTGCATTCAAAATTTTGTATTAGAGAAAGGTTCCTTGGAATAAATATTAACCTCTTGAGGTGGATTTGGGATGGCATAGAAGAGAGATGATGCTTTATTTGATTGATCATATTATGCATTCTGGAAGATAAGGATGGAAGGTTTTCTGGTATCCCGTGGATATGGAGTTTGGAAGTCTATTGTGACTAGATACACTATGCCTACAAATGGTCTGAGCACTAATGATGAGATCAAGTCCTATGCAAACAATGAGAAAGTAATGCATTCTCTTTTAAGTGGTCTTTCTAATATTGAACTCGTGAAATTCATGAATCTTAAAACTACTAATGATATTTGGAAAAAGTTGGAAAGCATTTATGAAGGAGATGATAAGGTCAAGGAAGCTAAGAGGTAGAATCTAAACATCATGTCTGAAAACATGTGGATGTCACAAGATGAAAAACTTACAAGATACATGTAGAAAGTGGTAAATTTGTCAATTCCATTAGAGGGCTTGGTGGAAATCTTGAAGATGATGAGGTAGTAAAGAAGGTACTGAGAACTCTGCCTAAAGATTATAGTCATAAGGTTTCTGCTATTGAGGATTTTTGTAATCTAAATAATTGCTCTAGAGATCAACTACTTGGCACTTTAACTACTTTTGAATTAAGAGAATTTGGTTCAAGTAGTACAAAAGTTGAGATTGATTTTAAGGATGGGAAATCATAAAAGACTAAATAATAAGATCAAGAGTATCCTGATGATGTAGAAGTAAACTTTGTGAGGAGAATGAGAAAGGGTACTAGTAAATACAAAGGTAATTTACCTTTTGTAGTTTAGAAAAGTGTATCCCTTTACATTTTCACACCTAATTAGGTATTAAATATTAAAATGAACCTAATTATGCCTTAATTTAGTTTTGTAATATGTATTTTGCATATTCACTTTGAGTTTAGGGTCCTATTAAATAAAATAGACTTAATTGTTCCTTAATGTAGTGTTGTAGAGTGTACCTCTTTACACTTTCACACTTATTTAGGGCTCCCTTAATTAAATGAGGTTAATTTTCCTTAATTGGCCCCTTTAATTCAAATCTAAACCTAATTAATTGCATTTTTTGAAGAGGAAACCCGACATTCATTAATGCCTAAACATAAAACTTCTCATTGAGCAATGTGTGTCCTAGGCGAGTGACCTAGGACCCATTCTCCCATGGGAGAATGGGCCCTCACTTAGACCTAGGACCTAAATTTAAATTGTTTTTGATGATATTTTAACAATTTCAAATCCATATTCAGATGTTGGCTTGTGTTATTTGAATTTCAAAAAATTAATATTACATACTTATAAATATAAGGTCATTTCACTAAGTTTCACCTAGAAATTTAAAGTTATCTTAAGAGTACTTTCACAAGATAATTTCAAGAACAAGTAAAGGCATTCAAGAGAATATTTATTGAAGAATTATTGTAGCAATCAAGATCCAATTGTCATGTTAAAGTATTCTTACATCATGCATGTTATTGGAGCTAATATGTTGATGTAGAGTTCATGATCCATCCAAGAACTCAAGGCATTTCTTCAAATCAAGTTTCAAGATCAAGATCCACATCCATTGAAGCCATTTCATGCTAGTTGTATATCTACATTCTAGGGTTCATTCAAGGGTTTGGTGAGTTGTGACATGGAGATTTTCATTCATCATTCCTTCCATGCTATTTTGTTTCATTACAAGGTTTAATTACCAAAATAGGGTTTGACCAAGGTAAACCCTCATTCACCATAAACAAAAAAAAATCCCCTCTTGATTTGTGTTTGAAAATTTAGGTGGAAGAAACCTTGGAGATCCCTTGAAGAGAAAATTTGAAAAATTTGCAAAAGTTTTCATAAAAGTTTTCATCTCACGGAAACTCAAGTATAAAATTTATTTTCGGCTTTCCGAACTTGAAACCTAGAAAAATTGAGAGAGTCAAACCTATTGGAGAGGCTCTCAAAAGTTGTAGACAAACCCTAAACTAGGACCCATTTTCCCCTAGGTGAATGAATCCCAAGTTAGCTTCCACAGAGCTCTTTTGGTGACTGGTACACATCATCTTACCACTCTCTGATTTGCATTTCAATTTATAGTTCCATTTGTATTTGTAAGGAAGCTAAGGTAGCGGAACAACTTCCTACACTAATCTTGAGAGGATAATAATGTAAATTTTTTACAGATCTTTAATATTTACAAAAAATTAAACAGAAATAGACATAAATTTCATGCATACCACAACACAATGATTTACATGTGGAAAACCCTTTAAGGAGAAAAAACCCACACTTAAAAATCTTCCCAATATATTATTTAGAAATCACAAAGATTACAATATACTTGTAGAGCAAGCTTCTCACAAGAGTATCACCACTTAGAGATCCATAGGTAATATGACCACTGTAAGACTCAAAATAAATCTCAATACAAATCCGTAATACAACACCCTCATAAAATAGGGTTTCCTTCTAGGGAAAATCAAGATAATAAAATATTGGCCGTTAGATATGAGACATAATGATGAATGGTCTAGATGAAGCTTCTTTATGATGACCCCTCATGGGGGGATCTCCCCATGCCCCCCCATCATGATCAAATGAATAATACCTTATGTATCAACAATAATTTATGCAATTTCAAGGTTGAGACACATTTTATCAACAATATTGAGCTTAATCTATTAGATCCAAGTTAAACATTGTATTTTGGTGCTAGTTTTCTATTTTTAATCTTTCTCCCCAAAAGTGTCATTCAATCAGGACCCCCGTCCTTGCAAAAGAAGGAAATTTGTAGATTCACACATTGAATTGACTCACCTCAAGGTCAATAGTCCTTTGATTGTGTGGATCTCATTTCCTAATGAATTGAGGAAGAATAGGTTCTCTAATTGAGTTCATCAATCTCATTTTGATGCACTCACCCTATTTTACTTCATTTCACCTTTCAAATGTTTCAGTTGTGGAAAGATAGGCCATTATGCTTCAAGATGTCCAAACAGAGCCTTGAATGACAAGAAGAAAGAAATAAAAAAGGTAAGTAATTAAGAAAATTTATTATGTTAGAGAAGATTCCAATATATCTGATGATGAATCTAGCTATGGGGATGGTGAGGATAGTGAATGATTTTTCATGGCTATGAAAGTTGAATCCAATTCTGCTAACTCTAAGAGAATGTGAAGGAAAGCACTCTGGAAGTAGCTCATAATGATATGGTGATTGATTTTCATGTTAGAGAGGAGAAGAACTACTGTATCATTGATAGTGGATGCTCAAATCATGTATGACCAATGACAAAAGTAACTTTGTTAGACCTGAGAAATATGAAGAAGGTCTAGTTAAGTTTGGTGACGATACATATTCTAAGATATGTGGAAAAGGTTCAATTAGTTTTGATGGAAAGAATAATACAAATTATGTTATTTATGTTAAGGGTTTAAGGTATAACCTCTTGAGTCTTGGAAACATGTGTAGCAAAGGCTATAATCTTATGTTTCAGGATAATATATGTGAGATCAGAAAAGGCTCCAAAATTATGGTAGCTACTAGAAGAAGGACAAATAGAAATTTTATGAACTTAAAGGTGCTAATGGTCATTGCTTTATGACTCAGATTAATGAAAGTTGGATATGAAACTAGAAGGATGTGACATTAATTTGGATAGCCTAGTAAGGATCAATTTAGCTCAAGCTATGAGAGATTTTCCAAAGATTATAAAACCCATCAATGTTGTCTATAAGGAATGTCAAATTAGAAAGCAAGCAAGAAGTTTGAAAGTCAAAGAAAAATATAGTATCTAACTATTAGAGTTGGTACATATAGACCTTTGTGGTCCTATCAGAGTAAGAAGTCTTCATGGTGATAGGTATTTCATGCTATTGATTGATGATTATTCTAGAATGACATGGGTTACTTTTCTCAAAGAAAAATCAGAACCTATAGATAAGTTTAAATCATTCAAAGTTATGGTTGAGAATGAAATAGACATGAAGATCAAGTATTTGAGGTCTGACAGAGGTGGATAATTTACCTTCAATGATTTTAATAGTTTTTGTGAGAAACATGGAATAAAGAGGCACTTATCTGCCCCTAGGAGTCCTCAATAGATTGGAGTGGTTGAAAGGAAGAATAGGATTGTTCAGGAAGCTATAAGAACAATGATGAAAGAGGAAAACCTACGAGAAGTCTACTGGAGAGAAGATATTCATACTACTATCTACATAATTAACAGAGTTCAAGAAAGAGTAAATAGTGCAAAGAATCCCTATGAGTTGCGGTATGGAAGGATTCCTATTGTCAAATATTTCAAAGTGTTTGGAATTAAATTTTATATCAGAACAGATGAAGAAAACTTAAGAAAGTTTGATACAAGATCTGATGAAGGTATCTTCCTTGGATATTCAACAAGAAGTAAAGCTTATCGGTGCTACAACAAGAGGTTGAAGAGTATATTTTGAGAGTGCAAGTGTTAAGTAGATGAAGACTTACAAAATAATTCTATGGTGATAGATGGATATGAATTATACAAGTCCTCTTGCAAAGAAAATGATAGGATGAAGGTAAGGAGAAATAAGTACATATTGAAGAGGAAGAAGCTCCAAAAATCATCCCTAAGAATCCTAAGTATGTGCAAAAGAATCATTCTAAAGACCAGATCATTGGTGACAAGAAAAAAGGTGCGTTGAAAAGGAGAAAAGATGCAATAACAAAAGAACAGGGAAATCTATGTTTACTTTCTAAAGTTGAACATAAAACAGTGATTGAAGCATACAAAGATGGATACTAGATCAAGGATATGGAAGAATAATTAATGTAGATTGAGAAGAATCAGACTTGGGAACTTGTCCCAAGACCAAAAAACAAGAATATAATTGGAACTAAGTGGGTATTCCAGAACAAACTGAATGAGAATGGATAAGTGGTGAGAAACAAGGAAAAGCTTGTGTGTAAGGGATACTCATAAGTAGAAGGAATAGATTTTGAGGAGATATTTGCTGCGGTGGAAAGAATGGAAGCTATTAGGATATTTTTGGCTTTTGCAGCACAAAAAAATCAAGGTTTATCAAATGGATGTGATGTCTACTTTCTTGAATGGTGAGTTAAGAGAAGAAGTATACATTGAACAACCAAAAGGATTTCAGTTATAAGTAAAACCATATATGGTTTGTAGATTGAAGAAATAATTATATGGATTGAAGCAAGCTCCCAAAGCTTGGTATGCAAGGTTGGATGGGTACTTGACACAACAAGGATTCAATAAAGGTACTACAAATAGTAATATTTACTTAAAAGTTGAAAAAGATCAAATATTGATTGTTGTTGTGTATGTTGATGATATAATATTTGGAGGAAATGAAGCTATATGTAAAATATTTACATAAGAGATGTAAAATGAGTTCAAGATGTTTATGTTTGGGGAGATGAATTTCTTCCTTGAACTACAAATCAATCAGAAAAAGAAAGGAATATTCATTTCACAATTAAAGTATGTCAAGGAAATGTTGAAGAAGTTTGGAATGGAGGATTCTAAACTAGTATGTACCCTTATAGTTACTAGTTGCAAGCTGAGAACGAATGATGAATCACCTAAGGTTGATCAGAGCAAGTATATATCAATGATAGGAGGAATGCTATATCTAACTGCTACTAGAATTAATATAATGCATGTAGTTTTTCTTGTGGCAAGATTTCAAGAGGATCCTGGAGAGTTCCATGTTGCAGCAGTAAAGAGGATATTCATATACTTGAAGGGCACTCTAGAACATGGTTTATGGTATCCAAAGGATACTAATTTTTCTGAGTTCTTATATAGACGTAGATTGGGTAGGACGTGTTGATGATAGGAAACGTATAAGTGGTGGTGCATTTTTTCTTAGATATAGATTGGTGTTTTGGATAAGAAAGAAGTAAGATTAAGTGTCTTTATCTACTTTAGAGGTATAATATATTGTAGAAGCATCTTACTAAAAATAGGTGTTGTGGATGAGGCCAACCTTGAAGGACATTAGAGTGGTATATGATGAACCAATTTATATATTTTGTGACAATACAAGTGCTATTAAACAGAAATTGGAGAATGTTTTCAAGGTTGAAGAAGGTATAAATACGTGTTGTGTTGATGGAATATTGAGTGTAAATGTAGTGATGTGAAGTGCAGAGTTGAGAAGTGTGAATTCATGAAATGTACTGCAAGCTTCAATATGTTAGACTATTGGAAACATTGACCATAAGGTTTCTACAATATTAAAAAATATTGTGAATGTATTGGTGATGCTATAGTGGAATTTTCTATTGTATTGAGATTAATTTATGATTGTAACATTCTTCTTTTCTATAATTTGGTAGTGATCCCTTCTTTCTTCTAGGTAGTGAGCCCTCCAGCAGTGAGCCTATTGTATTTAGTATTGAAATTACTTTATATTGTGAGCTAATCCTCACTATGGTTTTCAATTCATAGGTTTTCCATGTAAATCTGGTATTCTATTATGCATGGTGTTGATGTGTTTCAATTTTTGTTATTTTCTTTCATGTTAAATCATTCTAACAGATTAAGGGTTAAATAAGTTCATTTGGATATGGATGTTTATGAATATTTTGAAGTTTTAATGTACAACTGATTCACCCCCCTCTCAGTTATCTTGTGCATTCAAAAATATGACCCACTGACCTATTTGATCTAGCCATTTATCTTTCTACCCCACTCCTCAGAAAGAATCTAGGTGATGTCCTTTCAACAAGAACTTCTACCTCATAAAATATACGATATTATGTGTCCTCCTAAGTTAGTGTCCTCATCTTTCTCACATATCTATCCATGGAGACCACTACACCCCCACCCATCACCTCTAGCTACTATTGACATTCTCTCTCTATGTCTCTCTCAGTATTCAACTACACTATTTGTTCCTTTGCCTACTAACGTTGAGTTATCTCATTATCTTGCTTGGTTTTCTTTAAGCTAGTTGCACTGAGAGGATGTTCCTCTCTTCCTTTTGTTTTTCCCTCTCCCTCTGCACCTAGTCTCACTCTTAAAGTGTAGCTCTAAGCTACACATCAACACCATCCCCCCTCTACCCATCATCACCTCTCATATCTCCTCCTCTCATTTCCATTGCCCCATGTTTCCCCTCACCTCCTTGGGCACCTTGGTCAAGACATCCCCCTCCTTCATCTCCTCTAGTACCACTCACAACCTCCACCCTCTACCTCATCTAGTGAGACTTTCTTGGCTCAATCTCCTTCCTTTTTTGCCTCACCACCCATCATTTGTTTGTGTGAATCTAAGAAATCTATAAACAACCCACCATGTGTTCATAGTCAAGAGTGGTCCCCACATCCTCAACCATTAAAGCCCATTCCCACTGAGCTCTTTCTAGTCCAAAAAAATCTAGTAATACTACTCGAGGGTTGGTCATTAGCCCCTAGGCCCCTATCTCTCATCAGGTGCAAGTGAACATGTCTCAATATTGGGGGACATCTTGTGGCTCCCAAAATGTCTCCTGAACCTATTAGGTAGATACCTCTCCAAGATATGAACATTCTAACTAATCAACCATATAGTCTATCTACAATATAAAATTTTAACAAGATCCTCATCTCATGCCTCAAACTATAACCATGGCTTCTAAATGAAAGATTCCATCTCATCGATGCATCTTTTCTAGTAGTTGAGGGCTCCCTAGCATCACTGATTCAATAGTGTATCATAATGATAAACATACAAATTTATTGCATGTTGATCAACTTTTCCCAAGGTTCGTGTGATAGAAATATGCTCTCACACCCTATACATGAAGCAATGCAACACTAGCTGATAAAATAGTAGCCAATCTATACATCACCTGGTGCATATCATGATACAAATGGGCCAGTATACATGGATCCCATGCATAAACTAATACATCTACCATCATCCTATACAATACATGACCAAATCCAATTGAAATTCCCATTAATCACTAATCGGGTACTATAACTCTAGAAATGAGGTCTCCTATCACCTAGGGGAGATCATCATAAACTTCAACAATTCATCTAAAATTTATCTCTCCCATTCTCGATGTCAAGCTCCTCATCATGAAAGACTTGTTGCAAAGCCTCTTCACAATTGATTGTGTCATAGACAACTCGAGAGCCATCAATCAAGATCCTCAAGATCCTCCTAACATCCTCTAGTGTAACTCTCACCTCCTTGATAAAAAATATTAAGGAAGATGTCTCGCTATGCCACTTCTCAATGAGGGTGGTCATGAATGCCCTATGAGCACAAGTCTTGGGCACAAAAATAATATGGTCTAATCCTATAGCTCTTAGAAATTCAGTGTCTAAATCTCTCAAATAGGCAAGCTACTGCAACATGGTAGGATGACACTCCATCACTAAGATAATATCTAATACAACTTGTAAACATAACACCCACAATGTCAATTTATTGAAAAATTTAAAAAATACGTAAATTTGTAGCTCTCTATATAAATAGTGACCTAAAATGGTTTTTTTCTAGTAATTGATGACCTTTTTTCAAAAAAATTACCAAAATCATTTACAAACCTTTTCAAAGGTATCACGATATTTTAGTCATATACAATCCAATTTTCAAAAGTATCACAAATTATCAAATGTGACTTGGCATAATCAAAAGTGTTGTGTTAGGTTTCAAACGTGTTGATCCTAGACTGATGCATTTGATTGACTCCCTAGACCTAGTATCTAATGTGATTAAAATGACACCTATTGATGAAAGGGTTTGGTACATCTTGGTAGGGGTGCTCCAACTGGCCATTGGAACTCTCATACTTTGCTTGCCTGATGAATTTCCCATGGTATGCCAACCATTTCTATAGTAGCTTCACACAAAAATCTCTTTGAGATCTCTAAAAATTTTAAACTAGGAGGGTACAAATGACTTGAAAATGACTCCCAAGGGGATATTTGTAGAATTAAAACCCTAGATTCCCTCCATCCTACCTCCCTATCCCATTTTCATCATGACCTACCTTCTTGATCAATTTATTCACCAATATAAACTCGAATTTCATCCCCTTCTTTACTAAGCCTATACTATTTACCTGTCATGAGCTCGACCCAATTTTTTTTCTGATCTCTCAAGGGGGAAACCTACCATCATTCCATCATTCCTTCATCAATTAAAGGAATTGTGGGGTATCATTATTACTATTTCTTTTCCAAATCAACATGTCTTTGAAATATGAAGGTAAATGATCTTTAACTAGAGATTTAACAAATTGTTCCCCAATTAGGATATTAACAATTGTAACAATGTTATGAATGCATTGTGCGGGAGCGGGAGTGGGAGGCTGGGAGAGAGTTTAAATTTGTTGTCTAGGGATGATGATTTAGAGGACACCTCTAAATCCATTGATGATGTAGATGTGGATGGTGGGGCGGGCTTGCAGAATTTTTTTTAGGTGGCTATCTCCTTTTTGGGTTTGTTGGATGCCCTTCTTGTCCATGTTGATCTATTTTGGTGAGATTTCCTTTTCCCTTAGCTCTTGGTATATCTTTAACCCTCATTGGACTAGTGCCAAAATCCTTTGTGTACCAACTAAGTTGTTGGTGGGCCATGCTGGTGATCTTTTTGGCTTGGTTCAACTTCTGGTTGGGCTTTGCAGTGTAGTATGGGTGGGGTTTGGGCTTGAAACACCCTTTTTCTTGTGGTGTTTGTGGATCTTGGTGCTTGTCCCTTTATACTTTTTGAAGGATTTATTTTGTTTTGGGTTTCTTGTCCTATTTATTGCTACCTATGGGAGGCTTAGGGTTTTGTGCTTGGGCTTGTTGTGTATGGACCTGAGTTTGGTCTAGTTTCTTACTTCCTCTAGTGCTTTGGGTGTTTGGGAAGTGTCCCTTATTTCCTTGGGTGTTGTTTGGGATTGGTTCTAGTTTGTGGTGGTGTTGCAAGTTTTCGGGTTCTTAGTTTTTAATGATTTTCTTGAGGTTGTGATGTGGGGTGTTCTCCCTCATTCCTCTTGGTCTCTATGTTATCTCTTTTTGGAGCAATCTGGTGTCTTCATATGGTTTTATTTTTGGGGGTTGGGGTTTTGTGTTTGGTCTTCCTTGTTATGTTTATCTATGTGGTTATTGGCCTCCCCAAAGTTTCTTGGAGGAGTTGTTTTGGACTTGGTTTCATCTTAGTGGTGTTATATTATTATAGGATTGTTGGTTCATGTTATTTTGTGCTAGTGTTAAAGGGTCTCTTGTGGGCTAAGTTTTTACAATTCCAAAGGCTCTGAAGCTTTTGTTCTTAATTCGGTTGGATAAGGCACATTCTACTTCCTTCTTGTACCAGTATATTGCTAAGAAAAATGAGGTTGTGGCTACCTTTCCTTTCAAAATTTTGGCTTTCTTTCTAGGTCTACAACTAGGGTCTTCTATGGAGGTGCAGACTACTCCCATTGAGGTGGAGGTGGGTGCTATATATTTGGTGGGGAGTTCTTTTCTATTGTACTTGTTCCTTTTAAGGTGGAGCTTGTGTGGGAAGAAGAGTGAAGGATTTGAAGGTTTGGGCTCTCATTTATTCCTCTCCTGTAGAGGGGATCTCTCTCATATTAAGGTGGAGTTGGAGTTGGAAATTCAGGTGGGGTGTTGCTATAAGAAGGCTGATGTGATTTAGTGTTCTATTGTTTTTTTAACTCCCCTACTGAGGTGGGGATTTTGGATTTGCTGGTGTTTTTGTTTAGGGGATTGATGGTGTTCAACACCATGATGATGAATATTTTTCTTATCTCAACGATGTCTTTCCTGAGTGGCAAGATTGTTGTTTCCTGGCTGATGCAGGTGTTGTCTTTGTTAACTTAAGTGTTTTAGGTCTTGGTTAAAACCTACTTGTAAAGGGATCATTATCCTTATTTTCTTGTCTGATGCAACTTGTGTAGTCTTGGTAATTTGTTAGTTGTTGTTGCTGATGGTCTGTAGGTTATCTTGTTTGTAGCATTCTTTTCTTTGATAGGGTTATGGGTCCCTTCAAAACCATTATGTAATGGGTTTCAGCTCCCATCAAAATCTGTTTTACCCCTAACCAAAAACGTGTCTTTGAAATAGTGTAATAGGTACATTGTCTCAAATTGGAGAAAAATGTAGACACCTAAACATGTCTGACACATAACATATTCTTCTAATTAGTCATTTTCATTCATTATCACTCATCATCCCCTTTCATCACATTTTAATTAAATAGTTTCTAATTATTTGATTAAATTGACCTATTTTCTCTAGTAATTAAATAATTTCCAATTATTTAATTAATTCATCATTTTTCCCTCCATCACCTTTAATTAAATCATTTTCCCTCACCCACTTTAATTAAATAGTTTTGATTAGTTAATTAATCTCAAATTTTCCTCTCATGCACATAATTAAAAATCATGCATTCTTTCTTACCTCCCATAATTAAATAATTTCCTAATTATTTAACTAGCTAATTGTTCTTCCAAGATTAAATAAATTATTAAATTTATTTAGTTGCATATTCCCTCCAATAATAGAATATTCCTTTTTTATTATTCCAAATTCAAATTCAAAAATATATTCCATTTCAAAAATATCTGTCCTAAAAATAAGGAATGAACTTTAGTTAACTCCACTCTTCCTCAACATGCATGGCCTCTTGAAAATCTGATTCATCCTCAACCCTTGACCTTATTATTTATCCTCAACCATTGATCAAACCTTCTGAAAATATATAAACTAAGCATTCTCTGATCATTCATCTCCTCTCCAAATTTCCAATCAAGAGCTCCTCCTCAACATTGGAACTCAATATTCCATAGCACATCATCCATCAAAGTTTTTGCACAATTGGGTTAGAATAATTATGTGCAATCCACATATCATAAGACATAATCTCGCATTCTTGCAATGGAGTAAGGGTTTGTATCTTTGGGTGAGGGAAAAGTAGGTTTGAATGTGACTTATGTTCTTGTTATTTATTATTTTTTTTCATTTGATCATATCTAATCACTTCATTGGTAATGAGTCTAATTAAATATTTGGGTTTTTAGGTTTATTGATTTGATCTAACCCTCTTATTTATTGAATTCCTTTTCATTGATCTTTCCATTATTCGCGTTCACAATATTATGTATCTTTTATGGATATGTGATGTCTACTTTATGAATGAGTATGAGTTATAGGTATATGATGATCTATATACATGATGATTTTATGATGGATAGGATTGTATGAATTTATGTATTTACATGTGATGATATGAATATAT
Organism: Sequoiadendron giganteum; assembly: GCA_007115665.2. Classification (NCBI taxonomy): domain Eukaryota; kingdom Viridiplantae; phylum Streptophyta; class Pinopsida; order Cupressales; family Cupressaceae; genus Sequoiadendron; species Sequoiadendron giganteum. The sequence continues at coordinate 309,805,333 of CM021107.1, read as the reverse complement.
GTGACTAACATTAGATGATTTACATAGGATATTCATGGTAGATATGTGGGTTTTGGTTCTTATTTATGCAATTTTTCTATATTAGGATTGATAAATACATCATCTTGCAATGTCATCATTATGAATAATATGATTATATTTTTGAAACCCATTATCATGACATGGATACTCATGGTGAGAAATTTATGTTAGTGGGAACATTTTCTTAGGTGCTAAAAATATGGTAGAATCATGATGATTATAGGTGCATAGATATGGATGATGTAATGTGTGAGTTATTTTTTCTCATAGTAAAATGTGAGAGGAAAAATGACAAGGATAAGAAGAAATGTGATAATAGTTTGGAATGGGTATATGTAGAAATGAAGAGGATGTGATAATTTTGTTTATGGTGGGATAGGGTGAGGAATTAGGAATGGGGAGTAGGTGGTTACACAAATTATTTTATATGTTGGTATGTGAAGAGTAATCATAATTTGATATAACAATGTATGTTATGCATAGGGTATAAAAACCAAGTGACTATGTATCCATTGCATGACCTAACACGAAAAAGAAGAGGTTATTAAAAAACCTATATGACCAAATTGACCTTCGTGGATCTAGTGGCGAGGTAACCAAAAAACATTGGGATGAACCTACACATGCAGGGCATGTGACAACCTTGCTAGATCATATATATGAACAAACAAACACAACAGAGAAACAAAATATCATGCCCCAATATACACTAGTCAAGACATGCCATGATATAGGAAAACTAGGCCGACCTTGAGTAGGAATAATATATAATGGGTCAAAAGATAAACCAAAATAAAATGGAAACTAAAAAATAACACATATAACCATTGTGCTTCTTGACAATATATGATAGGTGATGGAAGATTTGATTGTGCCTAATATGGGAATGATAAATGCAATTAAGGAAATGTTGATTGGATGTGCAAAAAATTTATGAGGATTGCATGCAATTATAATTCTATCTTAGAGATTTAAGGTTTAGTGTTTCATATGTGTAGTTTGTAGGTTTTAAACATAAATTTTTTTCTCAAAGCTCGAATGTTAGGGATAACACAAAGCTCATAATATGGAATAAGTATACAACCTCAATTTTTTGGGTATGTGTCAAATTTGAGTGTTGTGGAATATAATGGAATGCATGAAACTCAATAATGTGAAGGCTTACTCAATTATGGATAGCATTTGTCATAAAATTCTCTATAAGCAAGGTATACTCACTTACTCCTAGTGTATAACAAGAAATGGAAAGAGATGGTTGGGTTGAATAGGTTGGGAGATTTAGGGAGTGAGATGGATGGGTGAACAGATGAATATGTGAGAACCTAGTAGATGGTGGGCGTTGGAACTTATTTTTGTGCCTTATTTCCTATGCAACTTAGTCCTCAATTTAATGGAGGAAGCTAATTTTTAGGCATTGAGATGGCTAGCTAGCCTAAAATGTCTAGCATTAAAATCTCAATATTTGGAGCTCATTTTTTAATATTTTTGATAGTTCATAATAAGCGTCCACCTCCATTTGCAAGTTGATCAAATGAGTTTTGGGCCCGAATTTAATATTCTAGCATTTATGTGTGGGCTCATAGAGTATCATCAAAGTGAGAATATTTCTTAATTATAGCAATGAAATGGATGTTTATAATTCATTTTAAGCCTCCAAATTATATCACGTTCATCAGGTGAGTTTTTGGGTCATAATAAAATTTTATTTAAGTGCTTGTGGACTACCTATCGTTACAAAGAAACTCCTAAAAATTAGTTTTTTTGTTCAAATTTCGATGATCATACAAGGTTCTCCATAAAATATAAATACTCTAGAAATTTTTTTCATGGATTTCAAACATAGTTTGATCTTGTGATGCTAATATTTTCATTGTGGTCAAAACACATTTTAATTGTCAAGTTTCAATTCTTAATGGAATTCTTAAAACATTATTCTATGTTTTATTTGATTTGAAAGATTTTAAATATTGCTTATTCTACATCCTTTTAATGGGAAAAATATAACTCCTAGACAAAAGTGACCTATGTCACTAGCATGATATCATACCCCCCATCCCCCATTTGCTGCGGTGGACAAAATTATCCCGATGGAAAAGGTGGTTGGATGGAAAAATAACACTGACGGAAAAACTTGACAGTTGGATGTTAACTCCGTCATGTCATTGCCTATCCCATCACCAAGGAAACGTGTTAGCACTTAAAAGTTTTTTAAATCATATTTCGGGATGGACAAAAACCCAAAAAAATGTGGCATTCCAAACCATTATTTTTAAATATGAACCCAAAAAATGTGGCATTCAAAACCATTATTTGCAAATATCAAAAAGCCCAGACGAGGTCCCATTTTCTATAGCGACGCTTTGGTGGAGAGCAATGGGAAGGAGTTGTAGGCATTAAGAGCTAGCAAGTATGCATATTTACTTGAAATATTTGCCATTTTGCCATTCTGCCTAGGAACTCTAAAGAAACGAATGTCCATTCTACGGGGTTATGGTTTATGTGATTTTTTGTTGAGTGTTTTTAATTTTTGTCTCCTCCCATCTTCTGGTTTTGAAATTTTGTGCTTGCCAAATGAAATAGATGACAATCCATTGTGGAAATATGAGTGAAATAAGTGAATAAAGTTTACAGAAACCAGAAATCATGCAAAATATATGACGAGGTTGGAAAATGCAACGCGGGTTCTACAATGAAATGGTATATTGAGAAAACCATAGAAAGCCTAGAATGTTGCCATTGTTGACATTCTCATTTTGAATGTTGCAGGGTTTTCGTTGGGGAAAGGGGTATTTATTTGAAATGCAAGGTTGTTGATGTATTTTTGTGTCGAGGGTTTTTTAATTTTTTTTTTCTTTATGTTGGTTTTCAAAATTTTCCATTTCCGAATGAAATAAATGACAACCCATTGTGGAAATATGAGTGAAATTGCTGAATAACATTTATAGAAAGCAAAAACCATGTAGAATATGTTATGAGGTTGGAAAAGGCAACATGAGTTCTATAATGAAATTATATATTTTGAAAACTACATAAAACCCAGAATGTTGCCATTGTCCACATTCTTATTTAGAATGGACAAAAAGTACAAAATGTGGCATTCGAAATCATAATTTGCAACTAGCAAAGTTCCTAGACAAGATTCCATTTTTTTCGCCATTTTAAGCACTCTTGTTTTGGAAAACACACTATCTCGTTAAAATTTGACTGTTGTAAAACCCTTTAGAAGTAACAGGGTATGTGCAAGATCATCATGGAAAAAACAAGCCCTTAAGTGGCAATAAATTCAGAAAAACCAGAGTTAGACAACTTGACATAAAAATTTGAATAAGTTATCTATATTATTTCAAAAATATGTAAGAATAGAATATGTAGAAAATTGAATTTAGTTTCTAAACTACTAGGTTTATTTAAAAAATAAAAAAATCTATTTGGTGAAAATTTGAAATTTCAATGTAGTAGTACTTAAATTTTAGGGGAAAAATAAGAAGTAGGTGTATGTCTAACCACCCTAACCACAATAAAATGATAACCATTTTTTATAATATTTTAGATATAAGTAGATGACTGATGTCCCGCTGTGATGCATATTTTTTTGTAATTTTTTTCCAAGTAAATAATTAATTATGATTTTTTTATTACAAATTTTAAAAAATATAAAAACTTGTATGTCTGACCACCTTAACCTGGTCAAAACTTCATGAAATTCAATTCTTTTTCTTTTAATCCTATAGTATGTGAAGCATAGAATGTGACACATGTGTTGTATTCAAAAAATGTGATATTGTTTTAAATTTATAGATGTTTTTCAATCAACCTATCAATCAGGACTTTAGCCATAATTCAAATAGAAAATGAATAATAATTATTTAGTAAATTCAAAATAAAGCATAATTTATATTGGTGGAAAGCTGAGAATCTCCTTTAAAAACCCTTTTCTTTTCATCAATTTTGGGTTAAAAAAAAGTTGTCAGCCACATGGGTCATCATATCACTTATCGCCACTTTTTGGCCCATCATGATCCTGCACATACCCAACAATCCAATTGGTTACTCATCCCTGACCTCAATTTGGTATATTTTGTGATTGTCTAGAGAATGTTTTATTATTTAGATAGTAAGAATGTAATGAAATTGGAAAACAGTCGAGATTATGAAACCTACAAAGGACAGTGTTATAGATTGTTTGCTATGTTGGAAAACACACTGTCCCATGTTAGTTAACTGCTACCTACCTTTCCTGGACCTTTGGTCATGTTTGTCATTAGAGTCCACTTTGGTATACTCAAAATGTCATTTCACTTTCTTTATCTGAGTGGAATAAAATGCCCCGAAGGTTGGATGGAAAAATTGCACTGATGGAAAGACTTGATGGTTGGATGTTAACTCAGACCTGCTGTAGCCTAGCCTGTTGTTGATAAAATGTGTCAGTGCTGGTGGGTTTTTAAAATCATATTTTGGAAAGGACAAAAACCCAAAAAAATATGCCATTCAAAACCATTATTTGCAAATATCAAAATGAGGTGCCAAGAATGCAATCAAATATGGGAAACAATAGGTATTATGAAACCTGCAAGGCACAATGTTATTATAGATTGTTTGTAGTGTTGGAAAACACATTGTCCCATTTCAGTTAAGAAACTATGAAGAGTTTTATTTCATTATGCTCCAAGAATGTAGTGAAGTCCACTTTAAAATGTTTTAGAAACGCTTTCCTACAATCCAAATGTCATTTCGCTTTCTTTATGTGATTAGAAAAAATAAAATGCTTGCATTATTTGTAGTGTTGGAAAACACACTATCTCCTCTCAGTTGGTTGGAAACTGACCTGACAACACCGTTAAATCCTACGTACCAGTTCCTAGACATTTGATGTCGTCTATCGATTTCGTTACTTTGATCCTTCATCTGGCGGGCTCCACACTATGACATCTAATCATTTTATGTATTTTTTCATTCATTTTTGTATGTACTGTGGATATTTAATATACCCCCATGCTCCCTTTGGGTTATTCTGATGTTTTTCTTGACTTTCGACCACACCCAATATTTTAAAGGCCTTCATTCCAGATTTTTGGTGATCTCAGTTCACTACCACCACATATCACCTAATCGCTCACTAAAGGGGAGCTTCCCTTCCCTTCTCTACCAAGCCCCATTATGCCCCTATGTGTCAATCGATTGGGTGTGTTAGGCATGATTTCATATAACTCTCTTTTGGGCCCTGACCGCCGATGATGAAGCCTTCACCTGTGCAAACTTTAGCGGGCCCCTCAAGCGGTACCGATAGTAAGGATGCTACCACATGTCCTCTCATTGAAAGCTCTTATCAAAGGACTGAGAAAATGAACTGTGAATTGTGAAATTCTGCCATGTGGCCCTTCGATAGATCTTCCTGAAATGAAGGAATGATGTGAATGCTAAGCTACCATGCTCTGCCGCGTGTTCTAAACTGCCTTCGCTAGGAAGCGACACTTGTTTGCATAGGATAAGCCAAGACCACTACATCATTTGTAGAGAATGCATCTAGCTTGGGAATGACTAGGTTCACAATCAAGAATCTTTCTGTTACAATAGCCATGGTGAATCATTGCTACAAGCATTATGATTCATGATGGGGAATCTTTTTTGTTACAAGATTTCAAGCAACGGAAGCCTTGGCTATATATACTACTCCTATTGATCATTTAAAGAGTTTGAAATACTTACAAAATAATTAGAAAGGAACCAAGCCTTTTGTTTTGTTAGATAATTGTAATGACTCACAGACTATGCCCTCGTAATTTGGCCTTTCTGTTTCTTAACTATTGGATAACATTATACTATGTTGTTTCTAAATAGTTTGTTTTCAACTTCAATGATTTGAATAGAGTGCTGATTTAGAACCATGTCTCTGACTCTTTTGGCTCAGTAAATCTCTATGCAAATTATTTTATGTCATGAAATGAATTATCTAGGTCTTTCTCTTTGATTTTTGTCATTTCGGGACAAAACATACTATTGAATGGGCCCTTAAATCGAAACCCAAAGATAGATTTACCGTGCCTCACATCTAAATCTTGGTGCATCACCTGAGTTAGATCTTTTTATTTTATATTTGCTTCCTTTTCCCATTCAAAACCCCAATTATAGAGGAAGCTGACTTCTTTAAAATTTGGAGGTTACTCAGTTTTGCGCAATAGGTGCCCCCTTTAACTGAGTTTCCCATAAAGAGTTGTTACCTTGTCAATTTTTTGCATTAAATTTTTTTATTTTTCCTGGCACACCCAGTGGGACCGCAAAATGTGCTTAAGCCTTAAGAAAGTATATGAGCCATCAACCCGTCACAAGATCCCAAACAATTAATAACCCTAGTTTGTTGGTACCACCGCTAGGAACAATACCAGTTAGAACCCATCACGTAAACATCCTGAATCCTCCAGTAGCCATGTTACCTGTCGCTAACCAAAACTATGTGGCTTGGGATGTTGGGAGTCCTCTTGTTGCCCAAGTAGCACCTACTGTTTGGGCCCCCATTCTAGTCTTTGCCCTCAAATCTATTCCTAAATTTATCAGAGATGGTTCAAGAACACCATCCAAACATCTATAAGATGTGACAAACGTATATTTGGTACATGGAGTTACAGACCAAAACATGGCACTGAGGTTACTCATAGCTTCTTTTAGAGGAAAAGCATTAGATTGGTATCACACTCTACCCACTAACTTTATCAACACGTGGGATCAGATCGAAGACCCATTTTATTAAAGATTCTCGAACGATAAAGATAGGTCTTCCTAGTATCACAAGCTAGAGGTCATCAAGAAGGCTCCATATGAGGCTCTGACTGACTTCAACACCCAGTTCCACATGACTTGGCAAAGAATTCAGGCTACAATCTACCCACCGCCTGACTTAGCATTTATGTTCTACCTAAAGTCCATCAACGTCGACATCTCAGTGATGATCCAGTCACTTGGCGGAACCACTCTACCGGATGCATATAGCATCACAATTAAAGCAAAGAGCAATCTTATTGACGCTGGAAATTTGTTGACTTGACCCATCATGCCTATATTTCCTGAGCTACTGATTCCCACCTAGGCCACACCACTAATTGCACCTGCTGGTCCTCCTCAATCCATGTACACATACAAGAGTGTACTGTAGGGCAGTGCTTCCACATTCGGTGCCTCGAAGAACGAGATGAGCGATATAAAGGAAATGTTGTGAGCCATGTCCAATGAGATAACTATCATCAAGTGCATGCAAGCTACTCCTCCAAAGCTAACCTATTAGAATTATCAAAGTGGAAGACCCTCCTACCAACAAAACCAATTCCAAGGAGGCGCTCGCACAAATCCTTAGGTGCAAGCAACAAATCAAATAGTACCAGTACCCACTCCACTGTAGAACACCAACCTAAGCTCTAATAGAGAGTTGACTGTAGAGAAAAACAATTTGGTCAATGATGGAAAACCTTGGTGCTTCCCTTGCGGCAATTCACATATGCCCTAAAACTACCTGCATGGTAATCTACAATAGAAGGTAGCAAAACAACACAACTAAGGCACAATGTTAGATAATGGGGGGTATGCATATACCTCTCCACAAATGGGAAATGCAGTTCTCATCACCCAAATGCAAGGGACGTCTCTAGAGAAAGAAAATGACATAGCTCCTGACCATGCCCTCTTCTCATGGATGGAAGGAGAGGAAGCGATGTTCACAATAAAAATACCTACTTTAGAAACCCTGAAAGTGTAATCTAATTACAACACTCACTCCAAAGAGAGATTCATGGGTGAAACAATCATCCCATAATTAGTTAGTTTGTAGCCTAAAAGTGCTCTCGACTATGAACCTGGTGCCTTCACAACGGTACTACAGTGTTAATCACAAAGGGAAATCATAACTACAAGAACTAAGGAGAGAAGGCATCCAAGTCCACTACCATTCGACATAGTGGAGCAATTAAAAAAATCATCTACTAACGTATCCCTGTGGGAATTCAGCCATTCCAAAGAAAAAGACATTGATACAGAAGGCTCTCTAAGAAGATATGATCACAAAAAAGAGGAGCAATTTCTTAAAGAGAAGACTATTGATCAGTCACCTCTAGAAAAAGTTCTTGTGAATATTCTAGAGGAAGCCTTTGCTAAGGACCAAGAGGAAGAATCCGTAGTCAAATTCGGTGAAGGAAAACTAAAACCAAAGCCATTCTTCCTAACCCTTATCTTGGGTAAGAAATTGTTGCACAATTCCATGATTGAATCCTGTGCGAGCACCATCGTCATGCCCTAGCAAATAGTTGAGGCCCTAGGATTGAGATATGAACCTTTGGATAAAGGGGTTATGTAATTAGATGGGAATATGGTTAATACTATGGGGATCATTAAGGACCTTCCATTAACTCTATCTTCCTACCCAAATATCATGGTCAATAAGGATACCATGATCACTGATATTCCTCCAATATTCAATTTATGCTTGTCCAAGGAAATCACTTCCAAACTAGGTGGATAACTTTCCTTAGATTGGTCACAACTGATTTATAAGGATCAAGCACGAAGCCAAAATGAAGCTAGTGTTTGTACCCTTGCATTCATAACATGTTGGAGATGAGGCTAAGATGGGCTTGGAGCCCACTCACACCTCCATTACCAAGGAGGAAATGTATTGCACTAAGCTCTTGGAAGATGAGGAAATCATCGGAGATCACACTGATCAAGAGGAAGTTCATTGATAAGGATCCTTTTATAAATTATCATGCAACTAGACTAGGGACTTATGTAATTTATGATGAAGACCAATCCATTCCAAAGCTAACACAAGAACCTGGAGGTGCTTCAACCATAGAGTTACGGTCGCTACACTTCAATGCTATTAAATGCAAGGTCAACACAGAAACAAGAATGTGCCCGACTTGCCCAAGCGAAGAGAAGATAGTCGGATCTTTCTGATTCCAAATTTCCTATTCCGACAAAAAAAATGAATATGAAAACCTTGTACTAGGTTTGAACCTAGCAGAGTAAATGGACATCAGGCACATCAAGGTGTTTGGGGCTTTTGAGCTAATCATCAAACAAGTTCAGAATATCGATACTACAAAGAATGTCCATCTGAGATCCTACAAAGATAGAATTTGGGACCTAATTAACAGCCTTAAGGTTTTTAATATTCAAGTTGATCCTCAAGAATAGAATGTTGATGCAAATCACATAGTCGAAATCGGACCCCAATTCAAACTAGCACATGACCCAATGCATAACTTGTGCTCTATATGAATGATAGCCCAATTGACAATTCTAGATGATGGTTAGAGCTGGAAAGCATTTGACAGTGATGAACTCATCGCCTCGTTTGATTTGTAGTCAATTTGTTTTTCAAACCAACTCCAATCAAGGTTCACCAAAACCGATGATAGACAAGACATTCAACAAGGATTCCATAAGCTTCTGAGAGGTTTGGTCACTCTAAAAAATCCTTTTGATTATGACAATGTAAGAAACAAAAAGAGGGAGTTTAGAGAAAGTGGAGGCGAGTATGCAAATTTTCAGATCATGGATAGGGGAAAGTTCAAAATAAGAAAGGACATCCAACATCAAGGTAAAGGAAGGCTCATCCACCTTTTAAAAGAACATATTGAGGGAATAGTGGCCTATTCATATGATAACCTCAGAGGATACGATCCTGACATCATCCAACATGTGATAGATCTGAAATGCTTGGCCAAATCTTTTTGTCATCTCAGGTTGGTGAGCCCAGATATGGAAGCACTGATGGCATAAAGGTTAATAAAGCTAGTACGGTCGTGTTCTGAATAAAGCCTAACATGTGGGTATTCATCCTAAACTTGGTTTGAAAGAAGAAAAAAGATATCCACCTATGTATCAACTTTTGTCACCTTAATCAAGCGTCAACAAAAAATCATTACCCACTACCCTCCATAGGGTCAATTATGCAAAATGTAGCAAGTTTAGGTGTGTCTTCTCCATTAGATGGCTTTTTGGACCAAGGCTCAGATGGTAAGGAACTAATACTAGAATTCAATGAGTAGATGAAAAGACTTGGTCGACACGAGAAATTTGACAACCTAAGGGAAAGTCTATTCATGGTAATTCAGTACAAGCTGTATGAGGCAATTAAATCAGAAAGCGGAAAAATAAAAAATGACAGGGATTCCTATTGGGGGAACTCACCTTAGAATTTCCACACAGCTCAAATGAAGAAATCTACCATGTAAATATGTAATTCGTGTGATTTATTTCTTTTGTGTTCCCTTGTTTGTTTGGCCAGTCTTTCTAATTAGTGACACAACAAAAATTCACATTATGATAAAGAATAACATATGCCAAGAAAGGACAAGAACTATACAACAAAGCATAAAATTTTAAAGCCATATCTTTATTATATTTATATATACTTCGATAAGTATAATTATCAAAATGGCTCAAAGGCCACAATTTTGAGAAGTATATACTGATATATGCTTCTATATTATGAAGCTCTTTTCAGGCTATATACAAAAATAGCTAACGAGTTGCAGTCTTAAACATGAAAAGAGTGAAAAGATTTAGTTGTGAGAACAAGCAACAACAACATCTGAAACCATGTCATCTTCAATAGTAACAGGATCAGTAGCACCATCCAGAGAAGCAGCAGTAGATGGTTGAGGGAACACCAAGTTCCTAAAATCAGTGTGCCATTCAATGTCATAGAAAGGAACCACGTTGTATACCCAAAATAAGAAGTAGCAAGCATGGGTGACCTTCTAGCGGTGGAATTCTCGTGACTGGAGATGAAAATTGCCCATAAATGAAAATCATGGGACAACCACGTCCTCTTCAATGAACCTATGAAGGTCACTCGTAGTCGGGATTCCTCCGCCAAAGGCAGCGTTTGCCACCACCTCTTTGAAGCCATTCAAATATTTTTGTGGAAATATTTCCTTCACCAAACAAATGACAAGTGGCTTGGGGATTTGAATATCCAACATCAATGCCATGAAATGAGAATAACACATCAGTGTTAACTCTATACTTATCCTTGTACTCAATGAAGTCACATCCTAGGACCCATTTTATGGGGATAATGGTCAAAAAATGTTTGTTTTTGGTCATCCTTTTAGACGCCTAGTCAAATTTCATGCAAGAAAGCCATTTGAGGTTTATGGGAGGTCAACCTAATTGGGGTATCCATGGTGTCAAATTCTATATGAGTGTTAGGCAACAACCTATGCAAGATGTCTAAGTTTGAACTCTATGCTAATACTATACTGATTGCAAATACCAAATGCTAAGCCAATCGCCTAGTGCTAATTCTGCTAAAATTGCTAAGTTAATTTTTCTACTAACTAGGCGCATACTTATAGATGTAACAAGGGATAAGTGTGGTAATTTGCATACCATAAGCATGAGGTTAACTAGGTACCACCTTGAACACTGCACCAAGGCTCACTTGAAACTCTCACCTAGTTGTGACTACAGGTGTGAGTTGTTGCATACAAAATTAAGGAAAGCTAATTTATTAGCACAATCTAGCTAGCAGTATCCAACGATAGTCCATTCAGTCGAACGCTAGGTGTCATCCTATAGATGTTCCTCAAACTCTAAGAAAGGATACATATCTATTTGATTCTTATTGCATATGTTGGCTTAATCATTTCATTCGGGGTATTAATTACCATGGCATACGATGCCTAGCTTGCTTTCAAATTGTCTGCTCAATTTCCAAGGAAAATTGTGCCGTGGGTTGTAAGTACCTGGGGTCATTATGAATCCTTGTCATTTCAAAATGCCAAGTAGTTCACTTCGCACAAGCCAAAAAGCTGGCTGTACATGCCAAATTTAATGCAAAAAAGAAATCGACATCTACCACTCAAGGAGGATAGAAAAGATAATTATTGCATGTCGTTGTTTTAAAGAAAAGAAGGCTTATTGAATACATAGTTAGTGCAAAGAATTTTCAAAGCGTATAATTGCTAAGAGACGCGTAGAGAATCTTAGAATTTTGAGGAAAAATGGAATCCGCTACCCCTGAAGTAGCCCAGAACCCATAGAGGAATGAGCTAGGTGAAACATCTCAAAGCTTGGCCGATGTGATACTCACAATAGCTATGGTCAACATTTTTGAGGAGAAGGAATCCTATGCTATGCCTAGGATCCCAGATAAGTTGGAGTGGTTTCACATGTGGACATCTAAGAAGGGTCTGCTCAGAGATAAAAATTTGGTAAAGGAAGAGTGGGATAACATCTATGACCTCATCCTCAAGACCAACTCTAAGGGCCTAAGGGAAGCTACTTTTTCCAGGATGAAGTAAGCCCTCGACCATAAACTATTGTACAAGCAATGGCTCTACAGGATCCCATAATATATGGTCCCTTATGTGCACCACTTCCCATAAATAATTCATGAAAGTATTCGGTGTTTCAACCCAGCAACTTGCACCATTGAAGGAAGAAGGTTGAGAGTCATGCTAACTGTGGAGGCTCTTAGGAACATGTTGTGCATTATCGACAAAGAGTGCTACCAATGGAGCCCTTCAACCAGAAAAAGGGTTCAAAATTTTGGAAGGGTAGAAGGAATGCCCTTGAATTTTATAATGTAGAGACCGAAAGGCCTCAAGATTACAAGTAGCCGTTAAAAAATCTAGTTCGCCATGTTGACTTCATCTATGAGGACTTACAAGATGCTTTCTCCATGATGGCTTTTTTGTTCGGCTTAGACGACGACATGATCGTGTTTGAATCTCAGTTGGGCCTACGTTTTCAACTCAGGAGCTAGAAAGAACCTTTCTGGTATGATTTTGTAGAAATGATTATCAAAGATAAGTGGAAGTAGATTGGTGAGTTCAAAACTATTGGTAGGTTCAAATATCCTTCTCTTTTGGCCTATATGTTTCTTCATCAGAATCCTGGTTTCTTTAGGGAAAAAATAGATTTGTCAATATTTGATGAGAAAAAGCATCGGAAGCCAATTTCAATATGGACTCCCATCCTTGCTTCTACCTATGATTATTATGCATTTTTTATAGAAATTCTTGATTCTAATTTTGCATGATCTGGGTGAGGATAATGACTACTATTGCCTATTGGGAGATCAAACTGGCTAGATGCAATCCCTATTCCCCAAGTGTGATTGGTTCCTAGGGGAATAATTTACATGTGTCTGAGTGCGTGGATTTTGTGAAGAGTCGATTCAACTCCCCACATCCCCCACCGATCAATTATTAGCCCTTGAAGTGTTTTGATAGATGACTATTGTGGACTGGAACTTTTTCTTTGACCCAAAGAAAAAGAAAAGAATATTTTTTGAATTCCTTATGAGCTACAAAATAGTAGTTATGGTGAAGAATAAATCGACAGAACTCATGGATGCAAATTTGGAACACCTCGGGCTAGTTTTCATTTGTGACAGATGGGACTACAACCCTAAGGATGATTTGGGTGACACGTTTATTAAGGTAAAAAATAGCCCTCAGCCTTATTGGGAAGCACGATGAAATCATCTAGATGACATTAGAAGATTCTAGGTAGACTTAGTGCTCATGACAAGGGATAATCGGAGGCCATCATGGCTTAGTTTCTATATCCCTAAGGGAAAGGTAAATGAAAATTTCTGCATACCCACTACCCTCTGAAATAGCTTGACAAGGGAACAAGACTGGAAGCCGGAAAAGATTAATGATTTCTAGATTTACCGCTAGGAGATCAAGAACATCGTTGCCCCTTTCTAACATTCACCTATTTTTGACACCAATGATCAATTTGATACCCTCTAGAATGGGGAACATCTAGATTCTCACACAAGTGATGCAAAAGAGCCCAACCCTGAGGATACCCTACCAAGCTCTAACAAGGAGAAGCAAAAGTAGAATACAACAACATATCCTAGCACAACTATTAAGAGTGTTCAAAGGAATATTTCATGATCGAAGTCCTCACAATCTCGAGCCTGAGATACAAGAAGGCTTAGAGGAATGCAACAATCGACAAAATTAGTGGATGTGGAGAACCCTCCACCAATAAAAAGATAATGAATTGATACCACTTCAAGAGGTTGCTTGTAGGAGGTTGTGGTCAACCAAGCATCGGAGGTGGAATCGGTCACTCAGGTATCTTTATCTCCCTCTCTATTCAGCTGACATTCTCTTGTTTCTCCCACAATCCCTATGGTACCCATCAATTTGAATGTGAGCCTATCTTTTTCTATCCCCTCTATAATGGTTGTGGGAGGTTTCTCCCATTTTTCTCATATTGGATAGATGGCTTTCATTTCCCCTTGACCTACTCCATTGCTAGTTAGAGCCCCATCAACCACCCCATCTGCCTCCTGATCCATGCCTATGCCTACTACCCCCTCGGTGTCTGAAGCTGCTACCCATTTTGCCTCCTCTGAGTCAGATCCAACTCAACAATTGCAACAGTGAGAGCCCATTTCATCTCCATTGCCACCACCATTCCCCATGAGTCCCTCCATGCCTTCCTCACTTTGGATTTGGAACATTCCTCCCTTCTCTCCACTCATGGTTTCCATTTTGAAGAAGAAAACATTTGAGGTCAACTGCCTCTCATTCCCTTTTGTTGTCCCTCCCAACACACCCTTTGTAGGTGAATGCATTAGATCACTGGCTCAATTCTTGTCCCAGAGCGATGCAATGAAACAATATCAAGCTCTTTGACTCCAGAAGCAAAAGGGAAAGGAGGCTAGGAGGCCAGTAGAGGCCAGAGTCCAAACAATTTATAATGAGGCTCAACAATCGTTGCATTTTGCGAACATGCATCCCACTGTTACCAAACTATAGGGAGAAATGCAATCTGATGACTATGACATCCATGCCATCAGAATGGACTTGTGTGTTACCCGACCATAGGATAAAGCTGAGCTAATGAAGGAGACACAATGGGTGGTGACCACTGACTTTCTTAAGTCTAGTCGCAAATTGAAAAAGGAAGAAGATGATCTTAGGGCTATTAAAGGAAGAATTGAGATTCTATTGGCAAAAGAAAAAGCACAAGAGGAAAAAAGGGCACGCTTCACATAGAATGTGTAGGCAGATTAGGCTAGCCTACAAAGGGAGCTCGAGAGGTTCCAATCCCAACAATTAGATCAAATAGCTAAGTTGTGGCTAAGAAAATAGGAATTATCTAAAAGGTTTTCCCAATCAGAGAAGGAAATTTAGTGAAAGAACGAAGAATCACAACAATTGCGTGCTTAGTTAGAGCAAGCCGTACAAGAAAAGGAGGAAAATCAAGCGACCACACATGCACCTTTTTTCTTTTTGAGATTGAGCCTGTGCGCTCACTTGATTTGCCTCCTTTTCTTGTACGACTTGCTCTAAATAAGCACACAGTTGCTACGATTCTTCATTCTTTTTCTGAATTTCCTTCTCTGATTGGGAAAACCTTTCAGATAATTCCTATTTTCTTAGCCACAACTTATTTGATCTAATTATTGGGATTGGAACCTCTCGAGCTCCCTTTGTAGGCTAGCCTACTCTTCCTGCACATTTTGTGTGAAGCATGCCCTTTTTCCTCTTGTGCTTTTTCTTTTTCCAATAGAATCTCAATTCTTCCTTTGACAGCCCTAGGACCATCTTCTTCCTTTTTCAATTTACGACCAGACTTAAGAAATTCAGTGGTCACAAATTAATTCCTTTTGAGGCCGATTGGCTACCCTTGCAAATCGCCCTCTCTAGGTTCTAACTCTAATGCTCAATGAATGAGGCTCTATTCTGCGAAACAAGAGAGTTTTGGATTTGTCATTCCATAGGTGAAACACCCTTGATAGTCACCAAAAGCTATTGATATTTAATATACCCCATGCTCCCTTCGGGTTGTTCTGATGTTTTGCTCGACTTCCAACCACACCCAATATTTTAAAGGCCTTCATGCCAATTTTTCAGTGATCTCGGTTCCCTACCGCCATGTGTCACCTAATCACTCACCGAAGGGGAGCTTCCCCTCCATTCTCTGCCAAGCCCCATTTTCCCCCTACATTTCAATCAATCGGGCACATTAGGCATGCTTTCCTATAACTCTCTTTCAGGTCCCGACCATCGACGACGTAGCCTCTACTCGTGCAAACTTTGGCAGGCCCCTCAAGTGGTACCAATAGTAAGGATGCTGCCACATGTCCTCTCATCACAAGCTGTTATCAAAGGACTGGGAAAATGAACCATGAATTGTGAAATGCTACCACGTGGCCCTTTGGCAAATATTCTTGAAATGAAGGAGTGGTGCGAATGGTAAGTTGCCATGCTCTGCCATGTGTTATAAAATGCCTTCATCAAGGAGAGACACTTGTTTGCACAGGGTAAGCCAGGAGCACTTCTATCATTTGCAGAGAATACATCTGGCTCGAGAATGACTAGGTTCATGATCGAAAATATTTTTGTTACAACAACCATGGTGAATCATTGCTGTAAGCATTATGATTCATGATGGGAAATATTTTTTGTTACAAGCTTTCAAGCAATGGAAGCCTTGGCTATATATACTACTCCTCTTGATCATTTAAAGAGTTCAAAATACTTATAGAAGAATTAGAAAGACACCAGGCCTTTTGTTTTGTTAGATAATTGTAAAGACTCACAGATTGTGCCCTCATAATTTGGCCTTTTTGTTTCTTAACTATTGGATAACATTATACTATATTTTTTCTAAATAGTTTATTTTCAACTTCAATGGTTTGAATAGAATGTTGATTTAGAACCATGTCTCAGACTCTTTCTGCTCAGTAAATCTCTATGAAATTTATTTTATGTCATGAAATGAATTATCTAGGTCTTTCTCTTTGATGTTTGTCATTTCAAGACACAACATACTATTGAATGAGCCCTTAAATTGAATCCCAAAGATGGATTTACCATGCCTCACATAAAAATCTTGGTGCATTGCCTTAGTTAGATCTTTTTATTTTATATCTTCTTCCTTTTTCCATTCAAAACCTCAATTACAGAAGAAGCCAACTTCTTTAAAATCCAGAGGTTACTCAGTTTTGTGCAATGGGTCCCCCCTTTAACTGAGTTTCCCACAAAAGGTTGTTACCTTGTCAATTTTTGGCATCAATATGTACATAGGTCACATTTGTGTAGGAGTTAGCTGGCTCCAAAAAGCTAACTCGTAGACAAAAGGCACCTATGTATGTAACATGAGATAAAAATGGAATTTCAATTTCCTCATCTGATTTGACCAAATAAATGCTCACATTATTTGTAGTGTTGGAAAACACATTGTATCCATATAATTTGTTAAGAAACAAGCAACCCATATAGTGTTGTAAAACCTTCTCGAATCAGATGAGGAAAGTGAAATGCCATTTTTATCTCACATTGCATTCATAGGTGATTTTTTTCTACGAGTTAGCTTTCTCCAACGATACGGTGGAGTTAACATCTGACCGTCAACTTTTTTCGTCGGTGCTATTTTTTTGTCCAACCACCTTTTCTGTCATGGCCATTTTGTCTACTACGGGAGATGGGGGATGTTGGGTATGATATCATGCTACATACATAGGTCCCTTTTGTCTAGGAGTTATCTTTCTCCAATTGGAACAAATAAATTACTTGCATTACTTGCACAGTTGGAAAACACACTATTTGCTCTTAGTTCCAGAGGGTTTTACAATAGTACATGGGTTGCTTTTTTCTTAACACCTTATATGGAGACAGTGTGTTTTCTAACACTATTAATTATGTGAGCATTTATTTGGTCGAATCAGATGATAAAAATGAAAATCCATTTCAATCTCATGTTATATACATTAGTGCTTTTTATTTATGAGTTAGCTTTGTCCTGATTGGAACAAATAAATTGCTCGCATTATTTACAGAGTTGGAAAACACATTGTCTCCTCTTAGTTGCAAAGGGTTTTACAACACTAAATGGGTTGCTTGTTTCTTAACACCTTATATGGAGATAGTGTGTTTTCCAATAGTGCCAATAATGTGAGTATTATTTTATTTGGTCGAATCAGATGAGGAAAGGGAAATGCCATTTTGACTGTACCAATCAGAAGAGAAAAAATAAACAGAAATAAAATGCTCACATTGTTTGCAGTGGTGGAAAGCACACTGTCTCTTCTCAGTTATTCCCTCATGAAAAGTGTTGGTTTTGTATGCTCCAAAGATGTAGTGAATTCCACCTTGATCTTTTAGAGCAATTCTTTGGTGATGTAAATATGGCATTTCCCTTTTTTCATCTGATTGGAACAAATAAAATGCTCCTATCATTTGGAATGTTGGAAAACACACTATACCATGTTAGTTAGTTCGTTAAGAATTTTTTTGTTTCATTATGCTCAAAGAACACAGTGAAGAGCACTTTGAAGTTTTTGAATAACTCTTTGCTATACTCCAAATTTCATTTCACTTTCTTCATCTGATTGGAACAAAATAAAAAACTCACAGTATTTGTAGTGTTGGAAAACACACTATTTCCTCTCAATTATTTCCTCATGGAAAGTTTTTGTTTTGTACACTCAAAAAATGTAATGAAGTTCACCTTCATGTTTTAGAACAACTCTTTGGTGATGTAAATATGGCATTTCCCTTTGTTCATTTGATTGGAACAAATAAAATGATCACATTATTTGGAGTGTTGGAAAACACACTATCGCATGTCGGTTAGTTTGTAATGGAAAGATTTGTTGGAGTAATTTGGAGATTAAAAAAATATATATTTAGAGAACTCACTCTCCTGTGTCAAAATTATTATTTATTATTTGTTGGAAACATATATATATATATATTTATATATATGTAGTATGCATTGTTGAGTACATTCTTACTCTATTTGAAAATTCTGGGTTGGGAAACGGTGGGTGTTATACAAGCTATAACCCACATACTATTCTAAAACCCTTTACAATTAGAAACCCAATTTCTTATCACCCTCACCTCAATTTGGTAAGTTTTATGGTTTCCCCATGTGCAACTTCTCACTGTTCTCTTCACCCTCTACGTTTGAGCATGGAGATTGAACCACATAGTGTTATCCAGCATGTAATTATTTTGTGCATTATCATATTTAACCAATGCCATCACCTACTATTTTTTGGTCAATCAAGGTGATCACCAAGGTTTTCATTGAATTATTAACATTTATTCTTCAATAGACAATGCACACTATGCTTTGCAACCATAGTGTCTTGCAATAATCTGTATTTTTTTAGTTATCTATACAAGTAATGAAATAAATAGAAGTTTGAGAGTGGTGCATGGTATCTCTCTTGTGTGTCTTTTCTGACCTTATTGATTATGCAAGTGATGTACTCTTTCATATGCCAGGAGAGATGAGTTTGAGATATATCCAAATGAACATTCATTGCTTCATAGTTCCGGCAGAATGACAAAATGGCAGATATAATTGTTGATATATATTACAAGTGTTAGCGATAGGTTAAATTGGAAATTAATTTCCCATGGTACAGACTAATATGTTTGTTTATTGACTGTAAAAGCTGGCATGTTGCAGTCAGCACAACATATAATCCAATATCGATGAAGTTTGGAATGAAGTGAATTCTTTGTAGTAGGAAATATCTTTAATTTGCCAATTTAATCTATTGCTAACACTTGTCTCTCTTCTAGGTGTTTGATATAGGGGAGGAAACAAAATTGAACAAAAAAGGGTAGGTGGATTAAGAAGGATGCTTCAGGAGATGTGAAGCTTCTGTAGTAAATACAGGTGATTATGGCTACCATAGCTTGAATCGCAAGTGTATTGGGTAGTTAAATTTCCAAAAAAAAAATTGTATTTAGAATTTCTTATTTATATAGGGATGGGATGCTTATTGTGGGGAATGCAAATAATTTGCACTTTAATTTAAATAAAATAAATGGTACATTATTGTGTGTGTATTATATCCCAAAATTTTACGTGAATCATGTTTTCTTGTTGAAGAGTGAGTGTTGCACGAGAAATGTTTAAAGCATCAGTGAAGGGTGATTCAACATCCTTTCAATTATCCTTCTCATAATTGATTTGTGTTAATTTTAGGTTGATTTTTGCCACACTACATTGGTATCATTTTTCTCCCAAAATAGAATAGGAACCTTTGGATCCTTGGTAATTAGATCAGATATATTTCAAAAATAATATAATGTTTATGATTTTACATTAGACTAATTCTCCTTTTAAATGATGTACATTTATTTAGTTGTGAAGCATTGTTGCATAGTTGGGTTTCAAAAGGCTGTGAATAAGGAACATTGTTATTCTAATTATTTTTACTCAGTATAATATACCATTCAAACTGCAAAGGCGAGGCCATAATAACATAGAAATGGCCATTAGGCTTCCCAAATTTTGTAATGGAATTTATGTTCTATAACAAAATGCAAAAGTTCTGAAAACACAATGTGTTTTGCAATGTAGAAGCCTCTTTACAAATATGAGTTTTCCTTCTTGTGACTTTGGAGGTTTAGAAACACAATGTGTTGTCAATTCTGCAGATGCTTATGTCAAAAAGACACACCTATGTACATACAAAAAATGCATAAAACTATAAATAAAAGCATACATAACAACATACATGGTAACGAAAAGTGAGGAAACTGGTAGATGGGACCAAACATTTGGGAAATGCTAGGTAGGAGTTAATGACATCATCAGGTCAATTTTCCCGCCTCATGTCAGTTGAAAAAGGTGGGTGCCTTTGCTCATGAAGTCCCGCTTTCATCTACAATTTTTTCTAGTGCGGGAAAACTGGTGAATAACATGGGCATTTTTGTTTCCTGTCTTCTTGTTGAAAGCTAAAGGTTTGAGTGCACATGGACGAGTTGGAGGAGAAAATTGACCAAATCCAGGTGCGGGTACTATCCAATAGTGTTGTAGAGGTTTTACAACACTATTTGGGTTGCTTGTTTCTTAACACCTAGGGTTTTCCAACATGAATTGTTGTAGAATAGAATGAAGTGCATACTATGAAGCACACTATGTGTTGATGGTTAATAGATTCCCCCTTAAATGAGAGATGTGCTATTTGATAAAATAGAAAACCATCTATACATTTGTATATATTTGCATTTCAAGACAAAGGTTGGGTATAAGTAAATGTAGGCTTCAAAACACATTGTGTTTTCCAACATGTACTACACAACGTTCACCACTTTCAATGAGTTTATTCATTATTACCAATAATGGCAAGAAATTGGTGTTCTTGCTATTTGTAATACACACCTACATATACGAGTTTAAAAACTAGAAGGGCTTGGGTATGTTGTGATGTGGAGGTTGAAAAATGTAGTTTGTTATGAAGCATGCAATTTGTTATATACTTGAAACTTAAACAGAACAATGGAAGGTGTGATTTTGAAGACATTCATACTTTTTTTGTAACATTCCATGTTGCAAAATTGTACGTGTTAAGAAGAAAGCAACCCACCATGAGACAACCCTTCACATTTAGACAAGGAGATTCAAATAACTGAAACCCAACACTATGTTTTCTAAATTACAGTTATTTTGTGCACTTTATTTTTTCAATCATGCAAAATTTAAACACAACAATGGAATGTGTGATTTGCAAGAAATTCATACTATTTTGTAGCATTCCATGTTGCAAAACCATGGGTGTTAAGAAGAAACCAACCCAACATGAAACAACCCTTTGCATTTAAACAAGGAGATTGAAATAACTGAGACCGCACACTGTGTTTTCTAAATTGCAATTATTTTGTGCACTTTTTTTTTTCGATCATGTGAAATTTAAATGTAATTTTTTCCCAAATTAAAAGTTCTTTTAAATTTTGAAAGGGATTTTGAATACATTCAGACTATCTATATTACGAAAGCATTTGAAGACATTCTTTGTGTTTAGTAAGAATGCATGTTGGAAAACCCTAAGTGTTAAGAATCAAGCAATGCATATAGTGTTGTAAAACCTTGTGCAAGTGAGAAGAGAGTGTGTTTTCACACACTGCAAATAACGGGAGCATTTTATTTGTTCCAATCAAATAAAGAAAGCAAAATGACATTTGGACTGTACCAAAGAGTTGTTCAACAATTTGAAAGTGGACTTGATTACATTCTTAGAGCATAACGAAATAAAAGTGGAACTCTTCATAATGAACTAATTGAAATGGGACAATGTGTTTTACAACACTGCAAACAATCTATAACAATTGTGCCTTGTAGGTTTCATAATACCTAATGTTTTCCAATTTCATTATATTCTTCGCACCTAATTATTCTATTTGCAAATAATGGTTTCGAATGCCATGTTTTTTTGGGTTTTTGTGCATTCCAAAATATGATTTTGAAAACCCACCGGTGCTAACACATTTTCCCAGCAACGGGATAGGCCACAGGAGGTCGGAGTTAATGTCTGACTGTCAAGTCTTTCCATTGGTGCCATTTGTTCATTTGACCTTCTTTTCTGTCGGGCCGTTTTGTTCCAATAAGATGAAGAAAGTGAAACCAGATTTTGATTGCAGCAAAGTGAAATATGAAACAAAAATCTTACATATTTTGCATTGTTTCTGATTTCTGTAAACGTTATTTGGTTATTTCACTCATATTTCCACAATGATTTTTGTTATTTCATTTGGAAATTGCAAAATTTCATATTTCCCCTTGCTCTCTACCAACCTGCAAAATGTCACTGTGGAAAATGGCGATGAAAATGGGACCTCGTCTGGGCTTTTTTCTATTTACAAATAATAGTTTTCAATGCCACATTTTGAGCTTTTTTTCCATTCTGAAATATGATTTTTAAAACATGATGATTGTTATGATGCATGTGACATGTGTTTTTATAGGGAGAATAGCCTCCTCTCAATTAAAGAAGGTAATCTCCTTGCAACATGGCTTACACATGATAACGTGTTGCCCTTCTTTAGGGATAAGACATGTTCAATTATTACTGGTAGTTTATTTTTGCATTTGATTGTCTAATAAATTTTGCATCAACATTTCAGATGAAACTTTGCGATCCATCATCAGGATGAAGAAGATAGCATAAGGGGTGATGCTGATGGTCTCTTCTTCATTTTGATCTTGGATTACAAAGTTTGATATGAAACGTTGATGCAAAAATTCTTACAAAATCGAATCCAGAAATCAACTAGCAATAATCAATATGGATTGTGGAAAATTGATATCATTTATGTCTAATAATGTTATCATTTGAAAGACATGTTTTTTTAGGGATAATATCTTGAGTTAACTATATTTTGTAGGGAGATTAGCTTCTACCCTAGAATTGGATGTCACTATTCTCCCTAGAAGAATGCATGTCAAAGGCATCATAACATACAAAAATGCATTAAAACATACAAAAATACATACACCACATGATGGGACAACGTATTGTGGAAAATAATTGGAGGTTGGAAAAACCTATGTGTTGTGAGGTCTTTCATTATGCATGTTGAAAGTTGAAGGTTTGAGAGCACGGGGTGGACTTGTAGTTGCGGGATATATAAAAGCATGCAAATTCAATCAAGGGGGGGGTAATGAATTGGGATGTTACTTGTGAAGGGTTCGTAAATGGTATTTGGTTTGCAAGTTGAATAACACCTAGTGTTTTCCAATTTGCAATTACACATTGTTTGCCTTCCCATTGTATGAAAAGGTTGACCTATCAATGCCCGATACAAGTGTTAGATAAGACCTCTATAAAGACATGAGAACATTTCATGACAACTGGGCATCTTTGGATCTACTTTGTAATATTCACAAAACAAGCTCTTATCTCCAGCACACATCACCACCTCTTGCAAAATCTCATCCACGCAGGTTTGTGATGCTGAAAGTTATCATTGATGTATGATGGAGAGAAGTGCATGTTTTGGAAATGATAAAGGTATGCTTGAAAGTTGGCCAGTTGTCATGAAATGTTGTCGTGATGGTGAAGGGGGGGTGGGGGTACAACCCTGTGTGTTTTCCATCCTGCAACTTTTTTTGTGCAACTTGTGTTTCAAATGTATATAACGATATTGAAATGGAATGTTTTCTACAATTAAGGGTTGTTATAAAATATGAAGCTGAACTTCAATAAATTGTGTTTTTCCATTCTGTAACTTTTTTTTGTGCATATTGTGTTCCAAACGTATGACGATATTGCAATGGAATGTTTGTTACAAGTAAGGGGTGTTATGAAATATGAAGTTGAAATTCAATACATTTTGTTTTTACACTCTACATAACACTAATTGCTATCTTTGAACAACATTTGAGAAGTGAGGGACAATCCTGTGTGTTTTCCAGCATGCAACTTTTTTTTGTGCATATTGTGTTCTAAATGTATGATGATATTAAAATGGAATGTTTGCTGCAAGTAAGGGTTGTTATGATATATGAAGTTGAACTTCAATACATTATGTTGTTATAGTCTACATAACAGTAACTATTGTCTTTGAACAACATTTGAGAAGAGAGGGACAACCCCATGTGTTTTCCAATGGTGCAATCCATACAAGCATTTTATGTGTTCCAATTACATGGAAAAAAGGAAATACGTCATTTTGAGTCTACCAAATATTCATTCTAAAAATTCAAAGTGGACTTCATTTCATTTTGGGAGCATAAAAAATAAAGACCTTTCATAAGCAAATAACTTATAGGGAACACTGTGTTTTCCAACACTACAACCAATGCAAACATTTTATTTGTTACAATCACATGGAAAATGCAAAGCTTCCATCTCCACTCTACCAAATTTTAGTTCTAAAATTTAAAGTGGAATTCACTTCATTTTTGGAGCATGACAAATAAACACTTTTGGTAATGAAATAACTGACAAGGGACAATGTTTTTTCCAACATTGGAAGCAATGCAAGCATTTTATGTGTTCCAATCACATGGAAAAAGGAAATAGGATTATGTATCCTCAAGCTGCAATTATATTGACAGTATGAATCTCTTGGAATCCTTTTGATTTGTACACGCTAATGATGTAATTAAGTTAACCTTCAAAATATATAATAACTCTTACTTATAGTATAAATTATATTTGAATTTATTTGTACGGTTGAAACAAAGAAATGCACAAATTAATGGAAGATTAGAAAACACAATGTGGGTTGCAAGTTGTTTCATTCTACATATTTAAATCTTAACACTTGAGAGGATGGGGAGGACTTGCAGGTGTGGGATACATTCAGTTGTAGGTTTCTTAACGCCCTCTATTTTCCAAATTCATTATATTATTGCTATCTAGAAAGCTAAATGTTGTCAAGACAATCAGAAAACATACCAAATTGAGGTGGGGCGAGTAACCAATAGGGTTGTTACTTGTAAAGGGTTTTAGAATGGTTTGTGGGTTGCACGATTAAAACACCCTATGTTTTCCAACCTTAAATTACACATAACAGTTTGAATGCCTTGAGAAGATATTCTTATTTATACAATAGGAATGTAATAAAAGGGCACCTCCAGTAATTACAACTATTAGTTATGGTATAAATTGCAATTCAGTATCTTCATGTGATTGAAAAAATTAAATGCACATAATTATTGCATGTTGGAAAACACCATGGGTTACTTCTATAATGTTTTACAATACTGTGGGTTATACTTTTCATAACACCATCTCTTTTCCAGCCTGGAATTTTGCTGACAGTAGGAATGTATTGAAAACCTATTTTTATTTAGACACAAAGAATGTAATGAAAGGCACCTTCAAAATTTATCACAAGTATTAGGTAGAGTAAAATATGCATTTTAAATTCTTCTTATGATTGAAAAAATATATGCTTGCTTACTACAAATGGTGCAATAAATTTTGGAACTTTAACTATCCATAACACTTGCAACAATTTTACAGTTTACAGAAAACCAAGTATTTGTTTTGTAAAAGGGAATGTGCTTCGTACAATGAAGAATGACGTTGAGGTGGACAATACACTTGAAAGGGTGTCTAGTGGTGCATATTCTTCAGGGTGGTCGCATTCCCCAAACGTGTAGGTAAGATCGAGTAATTACAAGATGCAATCAAATGTATAATTTTAATTTCACATACGTGGTTATGATGTTCACTGGAAAGTGGGAATGTTTTAATTAGGAGGCAGTAACTGTGGTATAGAGAAAGTCTCCTCATTTGAGGAAAATGTTGAACCCTAAGGAAGTGATGTGTTCGGTAATTGATTGTGAACTTCCAATTTCCCTTTCCTTCCAATGCATCAATCAAAATGCTTTACAATTTCAATTAGAAAATATCATGTCTCTTACAAATATGCTGATTTTGACAGTATATGGTTCCTTCGATTTAGGAAAATAGTCAGGGAGATCATCACACTCTTGCCATAGTCCACAACAATGAGGAAGAGCATGCAAAGGGAGACCCTAAGGATGGAGAGGGACACAATGAAGCATGGGGTGATGTGGTGGATGGGAAGGTAGATATAATAACTCAATTATTGCATCATTTCGTTGTCTGTATATGTTGTGCATTCAAATTGTTTTAATATCAAATATATTAATCAATTTTCTTTTCTGAATTTTTTGTGCAAGTTGTTGAATACAAAAGAGAAGTGGATAATGGTAGATATGTATATTATTTTATCATAGAAGAATGTACAAGAAAATATCATTATTGGAGAGTGTTCAACATGCATAGGATTCAACATCACCACTTTCCTATTATTGTGCCACCAAAGCATGGCCGAACTACGTTGGGGGGAAGAAAAACACCCCCTCCTCCCCCTAATAAATTGAAAGAGTACCTTCAAAAGAAGGTGTAAAATATGGAGTACCAAATGAATCTATGATAACATCTTTAGCAGAAGCATGTTATTTAAAGTGTGTCAAAAGTATGGGAAACATAGCTTCCTTCAACTTCCCCAAAAAGGAAAGGACGAGGTGAAGAAGCGAATGGAGTTATACAACAATGAGGAGAAAATGGAGTAGAGAAGGCAAAAAATATTACAATTGCAGGAGAGAAAGAGAAACAAATGAATGGTAATGTCGAATTGAATTGTTAAATCTGAATTTTGGTTGGTTCATATTTTCTGTTCTATGGCATACAAGGTTCACTTAAGGTTAACTTACATGACATGACAAGGTGATGGTCGAGAAGTGGTTCCTACTGCCCACCAGGGTAGTGTGCATTCACTAGAGGAAGCTATGCCTAGGAAAGGCAAAGATGATGCTATTCCTCCCAACCCACTGTGTAACATTCAAAAGAAGCCTTGTACATGGTTAAAATTTTTAAGGAACCCTGTGAACAAGAAACGAGAAGAAACGGTGATCTCAAAATCTTCTATTTAATGTTTGTTTTGGTTATTAGAATGAATTGGTTGCATGCATCTGAGTTTTATGTGACGTTTCAATTCATCCTATTACACAACAAGGATGAACAACGAAGTGCTTCTCTCATAGGTTATTGTTGTTTCAGAAGATGAAGCAGTGACCATAGAAGTACAAGATGATGTTTTTTTCTCCCAACCCCTTGTCTAACATTGAGAAGAAGAAGCATGTATGGTTTAAAATTTCCTCACGCCCTCACATGAAGAAACAAGTACAAATAGTGATTTTAAAATCTTCTATATGATGTTTGTTTTGATTATTTCAATGAATTGGTTGCATGCATATAAATTTGATGTGACATTTCAATTCTTGCTATTACAGGTCAACGATGAACAAAAAAGTCCTGCCTTCGAACAAGATACTCCTAATTTGGAAGACAAAGCAGATGCCATGGAAGAACAAGATGATGTTGTTCCTGCCAACCTAGGGTATAACATTGAGAAGAAGAAGAAGAAGAAGGAGCATATAGGGTTGGAAGTTTCCTCATGCCCTCACAAGAAGAAACATTGATTTCAAACTCTTCTATATAGTGTTTTTTTATTATTTCAATGAATTGGTTGCATGCATCTGAATTTGATGTGATGTTTCAAATCTTGCTATTATAGGGCAATGATGTACAATAGAGTCCTACCCTTGAACAAGATACTCCTGATTTGGAAGCCAAAGCAGATGCCATGGAAGAACAAGATTATTTTGTTCATCCCAACCCATCATATAATATTAAGAAGATAAAGAAGAAAGAGTGTATAGGGTTGGAAGTTTCCTCACGCTCTCACAAGAAGAAACGAGAAGAAATGATGATTTCAAATCTTCTCTATAATTTTTTTTTTAATTATTTCAATGAATTGGTTGCATGCATCTGAATTTGATGTGGCATTTCAATTCCTGCTATTATAGGGAAATGATGAACAATGGAGTCCTGCCTTCGAATGGGATACTCTTGATTTGGAAGATGAAGCAAAGACCATGGGAGAACAATATGATGTTGTTCCTACCAACCTATCATCTAACATTGAGAAGAAAAAGAAGGAGCTTACACAGTCAAAATTTTCAAGGTGCCTTGACATGGAGAAACTAGAAGAAACAGTAAATTTGAACTCTTCTATTTAATGTTTGTTTTGATTATTTTAATGAATTGGTTGCATGCAGCTAAATTTGAAGTGATGTTTGAATTCCTGGTATTACAAGGCAAGGATGAACAGAGTGTTGGGCTTGACCTAATTGGCCATGTGGTTTTAATTGAAATCGAAGATGCTAATAGAGATGGACATGTGGATGGGGAGAGTAGTTGCCTACAAGTGGGGTAGGGAAATAAAGATGGACATGGGGATGGGGAGAGCAATGGATTGCAAGTGGGAGAGGGTAATAATTATGGACATGGGGATGGCGACATCACTGGCTTGCAAGTGGGAGAGGGTAATAAAGATGGACATGGGGACAAGGAGAGTAGTGGCCTGCAAGGGGGAGATGTCAATAAAGATGGACATGGGGATCAGGAGAGTAGTGGCCTACCATCTATATCGGTAATAGACCCAACACACTTCCATGCTTTTGTTCTTATTTATTTATGAATCCTTTAATATGCCTTCAATTATGATTCACGTCAATGATGTTTCCATTGCAGCCAAATCTTGTGGATGAACAGATGATAGAGGTCAAGGGAATCACTTTTAAGATCATTTATCATGTTGATCTTTCTAGGAATCGTAAATGGGTTGGCAAAGGCATTGTACATGTTGTCAATAGAAAGGCTGAAACCCATAGCTTTATGCACCTAGAAAATTGTGTGAGAGTCAGCATTGTTCAGGCCATTATTGGTGAGCGCTATGTGCCTTTTCCACTTCCTGGCGTAGAGACCGTCGATGAGTGCGTGGGCAGCTTAGTGCTATGGAATCTCTTCAAGATGAAGCATTATGTTCCAGAGGTTCACATAAACGATATGTTGTTGTATATAACATACTACCTTTTATTGTTTCCATACATACGTTAATTGTGATTAATTATTTTTTATAGGGTGAAGTTGTTAAATATGCCAAGGAGAAAGCACAACCTATGAAGAAATCTATTATTTTATGTTCATCATCTGCAAGGGTTCATGGAATTGGAATCACCCCTCCCAAAATGTAAAAGAACCCTAAGAAACATTCCATTTATTAGGTAGGCTTGAACTCAATTGCAAAGAATAGGCAGCATAGGATATGATGAGATAGGCTCAGAATACTAATTTTTCATTGTGGGTTTCATTATTTGATCATCGAACATTTATGGTGTAGAGATATTCCATTTTTTTATGTTTGAAAACTATGTTGTTATACATTTCATATCAGACTTTTCATGGCCCTTTGTAATTATTTTATTATTGAATAATAATGGTGAATAGATATACCTTTTTCATATGTTTCAACTATATGTTATACATTTTAGATCAAACTTTTCATGGCCCTTTGTAATTATTTGATTATTGAACAATTATGTTGAACAAATATACTATTTTTATAAGTTTGAACACAATATTCTTATCCATTTCATATCAGAATTTTCATAGCCCTATAATTATTTCGTTACCAGCAAGAATGTAATGAAGTCCACTTTCAATTTGTAGGACAAGTATTTCGTTGATTGTATTTCCTTTTTCCATGTGATTGGAACAAATTAAATGCTAGCATCGTTTGCAGTGTTGGAAAACTCCCTGTCCCCTATGAGTTATTTCGTTACAATAAGTATTTGATTTGTTATGACCAATAATGTAAATGAAGTCCACTTTGAATTTTAGAACAATGATTTGGTAGAGTGGAGATGGCAGATTTCCCTTCTTCGAGTGATTGTAACAAATAAAACGCTTGCATTGGTTGCAGTGTTGGAAAACACACTGTCTCGTCAGTTTTTTGGTTATGAAAAGTCTTTATTTAGTACGCTCCCAAACTGAAATTCAGTCCTTTGAATTTTTGTAGAACAACTATTTGGTAGATTGTAAATGGCATATTTCCTTTTTCCATGTGATTGGAACACATAAAATGCTTGCATTGCTGGTAGTGTTGGAAAACACATTGTCCCTTGTCAGTTATTTCGTTATGAAAAGTTTTAATTTATCACGCTCCAAAAAATAAGTGAAGTCCACTTTCAATTTTAGAACAATGATTTGGTAAAGTGCAGATGGCAGCTTTTCCTTTTACATGTGATTGTAACAAATAAAATGCTTGCATTTGTTGTAGTGTTGGAAAACACACTGTCCCCTGTCAGTTATTTTCTTATGGAAAGTGTCTATTTCGTATGCTCCCAAAATGAAACTAAGTCCACTTTGATTTTTTGTAGAATGAATATTTGGTAGAGTGGAAATGGCATATTTCCTTTTTCCATGTGATTGGAACAGATAAAATGCTTGCATTGCTTGCAGTGTTGGAAAACACACTGTCCCTTGTCAGTTATTTCGTTATGAAAAGTTTTGATTTCTGACACTCCAAAAAGGAAGTGAAGTCCACTTTCAATTTTAGAACAACGATTTGGTAGAGTGAAGATGGTAGATTTTTCTTTTTCATGTGATTGTAACAAATAAAATGCTTGCATTTGTTACAATGTTGGAAAACACACTGTCCCTTGTCAGTTATTTTCTTATGGAGAGTGTTTATTTCATATGCTCCCAAAATCAAATTAAGTCCACTTTTATTTTTTGTAGAACAACTATTTGGTAGAGTGGAAATGGAATATTTCCTTTTTCCATGTGATTGGAACACAAAAAAATGCTTGCATTGCTTGTAGCATTGGAAAACACACTATCCCTTGTCAGTTATTTTGTTATGAAAAGTTTTGATTTCTCGCACTCAAAAAATGAAGTGAATTCCACTTTCAATTTTAGAACAATGATCTGGTAGAGTGTAGATGGCAGCTTTGTGGCCTTTTTCATGTGATTGTAACAAAGAAAATGCTTGCATTGGTTGTTGTGTTGGAAAACACACTGTCCCCTGTCAGTTATTTGCTTTTGGAAAGTGTTTATTTCGTATGCTCCCAAAATGAAATGAATTCCACTTTGAATTTTTAGAATGACTATTTGGTAGACTCAAAATGGCATATTTCCTTTTTCCATGTGATTGGAACACATAAAATTATGCTTACATGGATTGCACCATTGGAAAGCACACTGTCTCTTGTGAGTTATTTCCTAATGATTATTTATTTCTGACACTCCAAAAATGAATTTAAGTCCACCTTCATATTTCATGAAATTTTTTTTATTTTTTACGCTCCAAAAATGTAATGAAGTCCACTTTCAGATTTTATAACTAGTTGGTCGAGTAAAAATGACATTTCCTTTTTTCATGTCATTGGAACAAATAGAATGCTTGCATTATTTGTAGTGTTGGAAAACACACTATCCTATACAAGTTACTTCATTATGAAAACTTACTTATGTATGTGAAATTACTTACAAATGTAAGCACATGCAATGAGAACTTTATGTTATGGAGACTATAACAAAATGGTGTCTTGAAATTCAGCTTCATATTTTATAAGAACCCTTACTTTCAGGAAACATTCCATTTGAATATCGTAATACGTTTAGAACACAAGATGCACAAAAAAAAGTTGCATGATGGAAAACACATTGGGTTGTCTGTGACTTCTTAAATGTAGTTCAAAGACAACAATTATTTTCATGCAGATTGTAACAACACAATGTATTGAAGTTTAGCTTCATATTTCATGACAACCCTTACTTGCAGCAAACATTCCATTTCAATATCATCATACATTTAGAACAAAAGATGCACAAAAAATTTTTGCATGATGGAAAACAACCAGGTTGTCCTTGACTTCTCCAATGTTTTTCAAAGACAATAGTTACTATTATGTAGACTGTAACAACACAGTGTATTGAAGTTCAGCTTCATATTTCATAACAACCCTTACTTGCAGCAAACATTCCATTGCAATATCGTCAGACATTTGGAACACAATATGCACAAAAAAAAGTTGTATGATGGAAAACACACAAGGTTGTTCCTGACTTCTCAAATGTTGTTCAAAGAAAATAGTTACTATTATGTAGACTATAACAACATAATATATTGAAGTTTAGCTTCATATTTTATGATAACCCTTAATTGCATCAAACATTTCATTTCAATATCGTCATACGTTTAAAATACAAGATGCACAAATAAAAGTTGCATGATGGAAAACACACCGGGTTGTCCCTGACTTCTCAAATGTAGTTCAAAGAAAACAGTTACTATTATGCAGACTGTAACAACATAATGTATTGAAGTTCAACTTCATATTTCATGACAACCCTTACTTGCAGCAAACATTCCATTTCAATATCATCATATGTTTAGAACATAAGATGCACAAATAAAAGTTGCATGATGGAAAACACACAGGGTTGTCCCTGACTTCTCCAATGTTGTTCAAATACAACAGTTACTGTTACACAAACTGTAACAATATGGTGTATTGAAGTTCAATTTCATATTTTATAACAACCCTTACTTGCAGAAAAAATTCCATTGCAATATCATCATACGTTTGGAACACAATATGCACAAAAAAAGTTGCATGATGGAAAACACACAAGGTTGTCCCTGACTTCTCAAATGTTTTTCAAAGAAAATAGTTACCGTTATGCAGACTATAACAACACAATGTATTGAATTATAGCTTCATATTTCATGATAACCCTTCCTTGCAGCAAACATTCCATTTCAATATCGTCATACATTTAGAACACAAGATGCACAAATAAAAGTTGCATGATGGAAAACACACTGGGTTGTCCCTGACTTCTCAAATGTAGTTCAAAGAAAATAGTTATTTTTATGTAGACTGTAGCAAATGTATTGAAGTTCAACTTCATATTTCATGACAACCCTTGTAGCAAACATTCCATTTCAATATCGGCATACGTTTAGAACACAAGATGCACAAATACAAGTTGCATGATGGAAAAAACACTGGGTTGTCTTTGACTTCTCCAATGTTGTTCAAAGACAATAGTTACTATTATGCAAAATATAACAACATGATGTATTGAAGTTAAACATCATATTTCATAACAACCCTTACTTGTAGCAAAAATTTCATTACAATATCGTCATAGTTTAGAACACAATATGCACAAAAAAAAGTTTCATGATGGAAAACACATAGGGTTTTCCTTGACTTCTCAAATGTTGTTCAAAGACAACAGTTACTATTATGTAGACTATAACAACACAATGTATTGAAGTTTAGCTTCATATTTCATGACAACCCTTACTTGCAACAAGCATTCCATTGTAATATCGTCATATCTTTGGAACACAAGATGCACAAAAAAAGTTGGAAAATGGAAAAACATACAAGGTTGTCAGTCACTTCTCAAATTTAGTTCAAAGACAACAATTACTATTATGCATATTGTAACAAAAAAGTGCATTGAATTTCACCTTCATATTTTATAACAACCCTTACTTGTAGCAAACATTCCATTGCAATATCATCATATGTTTGGAACACAAGATGCACCAAAAAAGTTGTAGAATGGAAAAACATACAATATTGTCACTCACAGTTTCTCAAATCTTATTCAAAGACAACAGTAACTGTTATGTAGAGTGTAACAACACAATGTATTGAAGCTCAGCTTCATATTTAATAACAACCCTTACTTTCAGCAAACATTCCATTTCAATATCATCATACGTTTAGAACACAATATGCACAAAAAAAAGTTGCATGATGGAAAACACATGGGGTTGTCCCTCACTTCTCAAATGTAGTTCAAAGAAAATAGTTACTGTTATGCAAACTATAACAAAAGAGTGCATTGAAGTTCACCTTAATATTTTATAACAACCCTTACTTGCAGCAAACATTCCATTGCAATATTATCATATGTTTGGAACACAAGATGCACAAAAAAAGTTGCAAAATGGAAAAAGTACAAGGTTGTCACTCACTTCTCAAATCTTGTTCAAAGATAATAGTTACTGTTATGCAGACTATAACAAAATAGTGCATTGAAATTCACCTTCATATTTATAACAACCCTTACTTGCAACAAACATTTCATTGCAATATCGTCATACATTTAGAACACAAGATGCAAAAAATAAGATGCAGAATGGAAAAAAATACAAGGTTGTCACTCACTTATCAAATCTTATTCAAAGAAAATAGTTATTGTTATGCAAATTGTAACAAAATAGTGCATTGAAGTTCACCTTCATATTTTATAACAATCCTTACTTGCAACAAAAATTCCATTGCAATATCGTAATATGTTTGGAATACAAGATGCACAAAAAAGGTTGTAGAATGGAAAAACATACAAGGTTGTCCCTCACTTCTCAAATCTTGTTCAAAGACAAAAAATTAATGTTGAAAGATACAAACCTTTGATACCAAACTATTTTTCCATAATTTTTGTCATCAATGGGACGCGTGGTGGTAGGTTCTCTTTTTTTCTTGTCAAAAAATTTAGTTTCAAAACCTTCAACGCACAATTCACCGCGAATGAAATCATCAATTCTCATACGAGGAATTGTTGTGACAAGGTAAGGGACCCCTTCCTTCTTGACAGAAATAGGAGTCCATTGCAAATCAGAAAAGGAAAAAGGAGTGCCTCCATTTTGTACATCTTCCACATCCAATTCATCTTGCTTCTTCCATTTCAAAGGTTTCCCCATTCTATGAAAGGACAATATTGGACAAATATATAAAATTAATGTGTATTATGTCAAGAAAAAGAAAGAAATCATTCATTGAACATAAATAAAATGTGCTTGCATTGTTGTCACCCACATAAAACCAATAGGAGGTTTTTGACTTCAACTGAGGAAAATTAAAGGTGATAGATTGAATCAAGCTACACATAAAATATAACACAAACGTGGGTTGGAAATTAGACTGTCTATCTCATCGTACAAGTGGACACATAAAATGACAATAGAAAATGACAACCAAAGCCTTTGATGACATAAAGATCGCAAGTAAATTTGCAAGCCCGTATGTAAATATAATGAATATTTTAGAGTATATGAGGTGTACAAACCTCTTTTGCTTGAGGAGGCATGTTCTGATATTCAACCATCCATTTGGCATGACTTAACATTAGGAGAAAAAGAACATCTAGCAATTGATGAAATAAACAATTCAAGGTTGAACCACATGATGAGTGGTTCAACCTGTAACTTTCTATGTGGCATAGGAGTGTAACATGCATAATAGTATGTAATTACTTATAAAATAGCAACAAAAGATGTATTATCGTGGGGATATGTGTTGTTTGCAGTGCATGTGTATGTGTTAAAGCAAAGAAATGGTTAAAGGACAACCAAAACCTTTGATGACAACCTTGTATGTAAAAAGAAAAAGTGCATCCATTGCTGCCAGCAATGCCAAAGTGATAACACGTTTGTTGCATATGTTGAAAAAAGATGAATCAATAATGTAGAGAATGAGGAAAGCCAGAAAGGTGTAAAATGTCCTATCAACCATGATGTAAGTGAATGTAGGTTGGAAAAAATAGCATGGAGATGAACCTCTGTGCGGACATAAAGACCGCAAGTAAATTCACAACCTCGCATGTAAATATAACAAAGATTTCAGAGTATATGGGATGTACAAACCTCTTTTACTTGAGGAGGAATGTTGTGATATTCATCCTATCCATTTCATGTGAGTTAACATGAGGAGAAAAAGAAAATCTAGTCATTATTGAAATAAACAAGTGAAGGTTGAACCACACGATGAGTTCACCCTAGAACTTCCTATGTGGTATACAAGTGTAATGTGGAAAAGAGTATGTAATTATGTATACAATTGCAACAACAAATGTATTATCTTGGGAAAATACGTTGGTTGTGGTGCGTGTGTATGTGTTAAAGGAGATGAAGGGTTAGAAAGCAATAAAAAACTTTGATGAAAACCTTGTATGTACAAAAAAAAAAGTGCATCTATTGAAAAAAAAGATGAATCAGTAATGGAGAGAAAGAGGAAAGCCCAAAAGGTGTAAAATGTCCTATCAACCATAGTGTAAGCAAATGTGGTTGGAAAAATCAACATGTAGATGAACCTCCATGTGGATGTAAAGACCGCAAGTAAATTCGCAACCCCGCATGTAAATATAACAAAGATTAAGGAGTATATTGGGTGTACAAACCTCTTTTACCTGAGGAGGCATGTTGTGATATTCAGCCTTCCATTTGGTGTGACTTAACATGAGGAGAAAAATCACATCTAGCAATTCATGAAATAAGAAAGTGAAGGTTGAACCACACGATGAGTGGTTCAACCTACAACTTTGCATGTGGCATATGAGTGTAATGTGCATAATACTGTGTAATTACTTCTAGAGTTGCAAGAACACATGTATTAGGGAAGATACGTTGCTTGTGGTGCATGTGTATGTGTTAATGGAGAGGAAAGGTTAGAGGGCTACCAAAACCTTTTATGACAACCTTCTATGAAAATAAATGTGCATCTATTGCTGCCACCAATGCCAAAAGAATAAAAAAAAATTGCATCTATTGACAAAATCATGAATCAGTAATGTAGTGAATCAAGAAAGGAATACATGTGTAAATTTCCCTATCAACCATGATGTGAACCGATTCATGTTGGAAAACATAGTGTCTACTTGAACCTCCAAGTGGACATAAAGACCATAGGTAAAATCACAACCTCACATGAAAAAATACTAAGATGCCATAGTAGATGGGGTCTAGAAATCTGTTTTACCTGAGTAGGCATGTTGTCATATGGAGCCTTGCATTTCAGGTGAGTTAACATGACCAACAAAAGTGTATATGACAATTCATGAACTAAAAAAGTGCAGGTTCATTTGGATGAGAAGTCCAACCCTTAATTTTTATGTATCCCCCGGCTGCAACTCCTCTCCAAATTATTCACCCTTCAGCTTTGTAAAAGCTCAACAAACTAACTCGCAATCCACTATGTTTTCCTAGCTGCCTACATTTTAATGATATGACAAAATCGAAATGCAATTCACACTCTAAGTAATAGTTTTCGTAAATTTTCAAGGTGCCCTTTTTTACATTGGTAGTGCAAGGTTCTCATTACACTCATTTTGTCTATTGGTAATTCAATGTTGGAAAACACTATGGCTTGAGGAACCTGAGATCTTACAAATACTTCAAGAGGCAACATGTACTAGAATGTATGAAATCACAAAGGAGTTTTTTGCAGAAATACTTGAAAAGAAGCAGACCATAGTGAATGACACAAATATTGTATTGACTAAAATAACTAAACCCCAACACTGTGTTTTCTGAATTACAATTATTTTGTGCACTTTATTTTTTCAATCATGTGAAATTTAAACACAAGAATGGAATGTGTGATTTTGAAGACATTCATACATTTTTGTAACATTCCATGTTGCAAAATCGTGGGTGTTAAGAAACTAGCAACCTAGCATGAGACAACCCTTCACATTTCAGCAAGGAGATTCAAATAGCTCAAACCCCACACCGTGTTTCCCAATTACAATTATTTTGTGCACTTTATTTTTTCAATCATGCAAATTTTAAACACAAGAATGAAATGTGTGATTTTGAAGAAATTCATACTATTTTGTAGCATTCCATGTTCCAAAACCATGTGTGTTAAGAAGAAAGCAACCCAACATGAGACAACCCTTTGCATTTAAACATGGGGATTCAAATAATTGAAACCCCACACTGTGTTTACCCAATTACAGTTATTTTGTGTAATTTTTTTTTTTTTAATCATGCAAAATTTAAACACAACAATGGAATGTGTGATTTAGAAGACATTCATATAGTTTTGTAACATTCCATTTACAAAATCATGCATGTTAAGAAGCAAGCAACCTAGCATGAGACAACCCTTCAAATTTAAACAAGGAGATTCAAAAAACTGAAACCCGACACTGTGTTTTCCCAATTACAGTTATTTTGTACACTTTATTTTTTCAATCATGTGGAATTTAAACACAAGAATGAAATGTGTGATTTTAAAGACATTCATACTATTTTGTAGCATTCCATGTTGTAAAACCCTGGGTGTTAAGAAGATAGCAACCTAACATGAGACAACCCTTTGCATTTAAAGAAGGAGATTCAAATAACTGAAACGCAACATTGTGTTTCTGGAATTATAGTTATTTTGTGCACTTTATTTTTTCAATCATGCGATATTTAAACACAAGAATGGAATGTGTGATTTTGAATACATTCATACTATTTTGTAACATTCCATGTTGCAAAACCATGGGTGCTAAGAAGCTAGAAACGTTACATGAGAAACCCTTTGCATTTAAACAAGGATAGTCAAATGACTAAAACCCAACACTGTGTTTCTGGAATTATAGTTATTTTGTGCACTTTATTTATTCAATCATGTGAAATTTAAACACAAGAATGGAATGTGTGATTTTGAAGACATTCACGCTGTTTTATAGCATTCCATGCTGCAAAAATGTGGGTGTTAAGAAGCTAGCAACCCAGCATGAGACAACCCTTTGCATTTAACCAAGGCGATTCAAATGACTAAAACCCAACACTGTGTTTTCCAAAATAAAGTTATTTTGTGCACTTTAGTTCTTTAATTATGTAAAATTTAAACACAAGAATGGAATATTTGGTTTTGAATACATTCAAACTATTTTGTAGCATTCCATACTGCAAAACCGTGGGTGTTAAGAAGCAAGCAACCCAGCATGAGACAACCCTTTACATTTAAACAAGGAGACTCAAATAACTCTTACCCAATACTATGTTTTCCAAATTACAGTTATTTTATGCATTTTATTTTTTCAATCATACGAAAGCTAAACACAAGAATGGAATGTGTGGTTTTCAAGACATTCATACTATTTTGTAGCATTCCATGCTGCAAAACAATGGGTGTTAAGAAGCAAGCAACCCAGCATGAGACAACCCTTTGCATTTAAACAAGGAGATTCAGATAACTGAAACCCAACATTGTGTCTTCCCAATTACAGTTATTTTGTGCACTTTATTTTTTCAATCATGTGAAATTTAAACACAACAATGGAATGTGTGGTTTTTAAGATATTCGTACTGTTTTGTAGCATTCTATGCTGAAAAATTGTGGGTGTTAAGAAGCAAGAAACCCTATATGAGACAACCCTTTGTATTTAAGGAAGAAGATTCAAATAATTGAAACCCAACACTGTGTTTTCCCAATTACAGTTATTTTGTGCACTTTATTTTTTCAATCATGCAAAATTTAAACACAATAATGGAATGTATGATTTTGAAGACATTCATAGTGTTTTGTAGCATTCCATGCTACAAAATTATGCATGTTAAGAAGCAAGCAACCCAACATGAGACAACCCTTTGTATTTAAACAAGGAGATTCAAATAACTAAAATCCAACACCGTGTTTTGCGAATTAAAGCTATTTTGTGCACTTTATTTTTTCAATCACGCAAAATTTAAACAGAAGAATGAAATGTGTTTTTTTGAAGACATTCATACAGTTTTGTAGCATTCCATGCTGCAAAACCATGGGTGTTAAGAAAAAAACAACCCAACATGAGACAACCCTTTGCATTTAAACAAGGAGATTCAGATGACTGAAACCCAACATTGTGTTTTTCCAATTATAATTATTTTGTGTACTTTTTTTTTTCAATCATGCGAAATTTAAACACAAGAATGTTATGTGTGGTTTTGAAGACATTCATACTATTTTTTAGTATTCCATGTTGAAAAGCCATGGATGTTAAGAAGCAAGCAACCCTGCATGAGACAACCCTTTGCATTTAAACAAGGAGATTCAAATAATTGAAACCCAA
This sequence comes from Sequoiadendron giganteum, assembly GCA_007115665.2. Classification (NCBI taxonomy): domain Eukaryota; kingdom Viridiplantae; phylum Streptophyta; class Pinopsida; order Cupressales; family Cupressaceae; genus Sequoiadendron; species Sequoiadendron giganteum. The sequence continues at coordinate 309,765,294 of CM021107.1, read as the reverse complement.
CATTGTGTTTTCCCATTTATAGTTATTTTGTGCACTATTTTTTTAATCATGCCAAATTTAAACACAACAATGGAATGTGTGATTTTGAAGAAATTGACACTATTTTTTAGCATTCCATGCTGCAAAAATGTGGGTGTTAAAAGGCAAGAAATGCTACATGAGACAACCCTTTGCATTTAAACAAGGAGATTCAAGTAACTAAAACCCAACACTGTGTTTTCCCAATTGCAATTATTTTGTGCACTCTATTTTCAGTCATGTGAAATTTAAACACAAGAATGGAATGTTTGATTTTGAAGAAATTCACACTTTTTTGTAGCATTACATGCTGTAAAATCATGGGTGTTAAGAAGCTAGCAACCCAATATGAGACAACCCTTTGCATTTAAATAAGGACATTCAAATGACTGAAACCCAACACTGTGTTTTTCAAATTACAACTATTTTGTGCACTTTATTTTATCAATCATGCAAAATTTAAAGACAAGAATGGAATGTGTGATTTTGAAGACATTCATACTGTTTTGTAGCATTCCATGTTGCAAGACCATGGGTGTTAAGAAGCAAGCAACCCATCATGAGACAACCCTTTTCATTTAAACAAGGAGATTCAGATAGCTGAAACCCCACACCGTGTTTTCCTAGTTACAGTTATTTTGTGCACTTTATTTTTTCAATCTTGTGAAATTTAAACACAAGAATGGAATGTGTGATTTTGAAGAAATTTGTACTGTTTTGTAGCATTGCATGTTGCAACAGTGGGTGTTAAGAAGCTAGAAACCCATCATGAGACAACCTTTGGATTTAAACAAGGAGATTCAAATGACTGAAACCCAACACTATGTTTTACAAATTACATTTATTTTTTCAATCATGCGAAATTTAAACACAAGAATGGGATATGTGATTTTGAAGATATTCATACTGTTTTATAACATGCCATGTTACAAAACCATGGATTTTGAGAAACAAGTAACCCACCATGAGACAACCCTTTGCATTTAAACAAAGAGATTCAAATAATTGAAACCCCACACTGTGTTTTCCCAATTATAGATATTTTGTACACTTTATTTTTTCAATCATGCCAAATTTAAACACAAGAATGTAATGGGTGATCTTGAAGACATTCATACTTCTTTGTAGCATTCCATGTTGAAAAACCACCGTGGGTGTTAAGAATCTAGCAACCCACCATGAGAAAACCCTTTGCATTTAAACAAGGAGATTCAAATAACAAAAACCCAACACTGTGTTTTCTGAATTACAACTATTTTGTGCACTTTATATTTTCAATCATGCAAAATTTAAACACAACAACGAAATGTGTGATTTTGAAGACATTCATACTATTAAGTAGCATTCCATGTTGCAAAACAGTGGGTGTTAAGAAGCTAGCAACCAAGCATGAGACAACCCTTTGCATTTAAACAAGGAGTTTAAAATGACAGAAACCAAACACTGTGTTTTCCAAATTATAGTTATTTTGTGCATTTTATTTTTTCAATTATAGTAAATTTAAACACAACAATGGAATGTGTGATTTTGAAGACATTCATACTGTTTTGTAGCATTCCATGTTTTAAAACTGTGAGTGTTAAGAAACTAGCAAGCTAGCATGAGACAACCCTTTGTATTTAAACAAGGAGATTCAAATAACTCATACCCAACACAGTTTTTTCCCAATTACAGTTATTTTGTGCACTTTATTTTTTCAATCATGTCAAATTTAAACACAAGAATGGAATGTGTGATTTTGAAAACATTCATACTATTTTGTTGCATTCCATGCTACAAAATTGTGGGTGTTAGGAAGCTAAAAATCCAGCATGAGACAACCCTTTGCATTTAAACAAGGAGATTCAAATAACTGAAACCCAACACTGTGTTTTCTGAATTAGAGTTATTTTCTGCACTTTATATTTTCAATTATATGAAATTTAAAAACAATAATGGAATGTGTGATTTTGAAGACATTCATACTGATTTGTAGAATTCCATGTTGTAAAACCATGGGTGTTAAGAAGCTATCAACCAAGCATGAGACAACCCTTTGCATTTAAATAAGGAGATTCAAATAAATAATACCTCACACCGTGTTTTCCCAATTACAGTTATTTTCTGCACTTTATTTTTTCAATCATGCCAAATCTAAACACAACAATGGAATGTGTGATTTTGAATACATTCATACTATTTTGTAGCATTCCATGTTGAAAAACCATGGGTGTTAAGAAGTTAGAAACCCAGCATGAGACAACCCTTTACATTTAAACAAGTAGATTCAAATAAATGAAACCCAACACTGTGTTTTCCGAATTACACTTATTTTGTGCACTTTATTTTTTCAATTATGCGAAATTTAAAAACAATAATGGAATGTGTGATTTTGAAGACATTCAAACTATTTTGTAGCATTCCATGTTGGAAAACCATGGGTGTTAAGAAGCTAGTAACCTAACATGAGACAACCCTTTGCATTTAAACAAGGAGATTCAAATAACTGAAACCCAACACTGTGTTTTCCGAATTACAGTTATTTTGTGCACTTTATTTTTTCAATCATGCAAAATTTAACACAACAATGGAATGTGTGATTTTGAATACATTCATAATGTTTTGTAGCATTCCAGGTTGCAAAACCATGGAAGTTAAGAAGCTAGCAACCCAGTATGAGACAAACCTTGCATTTAAATAAGGAGACTCAAAAGACTGAAACCCAACACCGTGTTTTGTGTATTACAGTTATTTTGTGCACTTTATTTATTCAATCATGCAAAATTTAAAATCAACAATGGAATGTGTGATTTTAAAGACATTCGTAGTATTTTGTATCATTCCATGGTGCAAAACCATGGGTGTTAAGAAGCTAGCAACCCAACATGAGAGAACCCTTTGCATTTAAACAAGGAGATTCAAATGACTGAAACTCAACACTATTTTCCGAATTAAAGTTGTTTTGTGCATTTTATTCTTTCAATCATCTGAAATTTAAACACAAGAATGGAAAGTGTGATTTTTAAGACATTCGTACTGTTTTGTAGTATTCCATGTTGCAAAACCGTGGGTGTTAAGAAGCTAGCAACCCAGCATGAGACAACCCTTTGCATTTAAAAAAGGAGAGTCAAATGACTGAAACCCAACACTACGTTTTCCGAATTACAATAATTTTGTGCACTTTATTTTTTCAACCATGTGAAATTTAAACAGGAGAATAGAATGTGTGATTTTGAAGACATTCATATTGTTTTGTAGCATTCCATGTTGCAAAACCATGGGTGTTAAGAACCAAGCAATTCAACATGAGACAACCCTTTGCATTTAAACAAGGAGATTCAAATAATTGAAACCCCACACCGTGTTTTTATTTTTTCAATCATGCAAAATTTAAATAGAAGAATAGAATATGTGATTTTGAAGACATTAATACTATTTTTTAGCATTCCATGTTGCAAAAAAGTGGGTGTTAAGAAGCTAGCAACCCATCATGAGACAAAATTTGCATTTAAACAAGGAGATTCAAATGACTGAAATCCAACATTGTGTTTTACGAATTACAGCTATTTTGTGCACTTTATTTTTTCAATCATGCAAAATTTAAACACAAGAATGGAATATGTGATTTTGAATACATTCATACTATTTTGTAGCATTCCATGTTGCAAAACCGTGAGTGTTAAGAAGCAAGCAACCCACCATGAGACAACCCTTTGCATTTAAAAAAGGAGATTCAAATAACTGAAACCCCACATTGTTTTTTTCCAATTATAGATATTTTGTGCACTTTATTTTTTCAATCATGCCAAATTTAAACAGAAGAATGGAATGTGTGATTTTGAAGACATTCATATTGCTTTTTAGAATTACATGTTGCAAAACCTTGGGTGTTAAGAAGCTAGCAACCCACCATGACACAACCCTCTACATTTAAACAAGGAGATTCAAATAATAGAAACCCAACACTGTGTTTTCCAAATTACACCTCTTTTGTGCACTTTATTTTTTTAATCATGTAAAATTTAAACAAGACAATGAAATGTGTGATTTTGAAGACATTCATACTGTTTTGTAGGATTTCATGTTGCAAAACATGGGTGTTAAGAAGCTAGCAAAAAAACGTGAGACAACCCTTTGCATTTAAACAAGTAGATTCAAATGACTGAAACCCAACACTGTGTTTTCCGAATTATAGTTATTTTCTGCACTTTATTTTTTCAATCATGGAGAATTTAAACACAACAATGGAATGTGTGATTTTGAAGACATTCATACTATTTTGTAGCATTCCATGTTGCAAAAGCATGGGTGTTAAGAAGCTATCAACCCAACATCAACAACCCTTTTTTCATTTAAATAAGGAGATTAAAATAACTGATACCCCACACCACGTTTTCCCAATTACAGTTATTTTCTGCACTTCATTTTTTCAATCATGTCAAATTTAAACACAACAATGGAAGTGTGATTTTGAAAACATTCATACTATTTTGTAGCATTCCATGTTGTAAATCCATGGGTGTTATGAAGCTAGCAACCCAGCATGAGATAACCCTTTGCATTAAAATAAGGAGATTCAAATAACTGAATCCCAACACTATGTTTTCCGAATTACAACTATTTTGTGCACTTTATTTTTCAATTATGGGAAATTTAAAAACAACAATAGAATGTGTGATTTTGAAGACATTCATACTATTTTGTAGCATTCAATGTTTTAAAACCATGGGTGTTAAGAACCTAGCAACCCAACATGAGACAACCCTTTGCATTTAAACAAGGAGATTCAAATGATTGAAACCCAACACTGTGTTTTCGGAATTACAGTTATTTTGTGCACTTTATTTTTTCAATTATTGTGAAATTTAAACACAACAATGGAATGTGTGATTTTCAAGACATTCATACTATTTTATATCATTCTATGCTGCAAAACCGTGGGTGTTAAGAAGGTAGCAACACAACATGAGACAACCCTTTGTATTTAAACAAGGAGATTCAAATGACTGAAACCCAACACTGTATTTTCCGAATTGCAGTTATTTTGTGCACTTTATTTTTACAATTATCCAAAATTTAAAAAAAAAAATGGAATGTGTGATTTTGAATACATTTCTACTATTTTGTAGCATTCCATGTTGCAAAACCATGGGTGTTAAGAAGCTAGCGACCCACAATGAGACAACCCTTTGCATTTAAACAAGGGGATTCAAATGACTAAAACGCAACACTATGTTTTCCGAATTACAGTTATTTTGTGCTTTTATCTTTTCAATCATGCAAAATTTAAACAAAAAAATGGAATGTGTGATTTTGAAGACATTCATACTATTTTGTATCATTCCAAGGTGCAAAACCGTGGGTATTAAGAAGCTAGAAACCCAGCATGAGACAACCCTTCACATTTAAACAAGGAGATTCAAATGACTGAAACCTAACACTGTGTTTCCCGAATTACAATTATTTTGTGCAATTTATTTTTTCAATCATGCGAAATTTAAACACAAGAATGGAATGTGTGATATTTAAGACATTCATACTATTTTCTAGCATTCCATGTTACAAAACCATGGCTGTTAAGAAGCTAGCAACCCAGCATGCGACAACCCTTTGCATTTAAACAAGGAGATTCAAATGACTGAAACCCGACACTGTGTTTTTCGAATTGCAGTTATTTTGTGCACTTTATTTTTTCAATCATGCAAAATTTAAACACAAGAATGGAATGTGTGATTTTGAAGATATGCATATTGTTTTATAGCATTCTAGTTTGCAAAACGATGGGTGTTAAGAAGCAAGCAACCCAACATGAGACAACCCTTCACATTTAAACAAGGAGATTCAAATAACTGAAATCCCACACCGTGTTTTCCCAATTACAATTATTTTCTACACTTTATTTTTTCAATCATGCCAAATTTAAACACATGAATGGAATGTGTGATTTTGAAGACATTCATATTGTTTCGTAGCATTTCATGTTGCAAAACCATGGGTGTTAAGAAGCTAGCAACCCAAAATGAGACAACCCTTTGCATTTGAACAAGGAGATTCAAATAATTGAAACCCAACACAGTGTTTTCTGAATTACAGTTATTTTATGCACTTTATTTTTTCAATCATGTAAAATTTAAAAACAACACTAGAATGTGTGATTTTGAATATATTCATACTATTTTATAGCATTCCATGTTGCAAAATTGTGGGTGTTAAGAAGCTAGCAACCCAACATGAGACAACCCTTTGCATTTAAACAAGGAGATTCAAATGACTGAAACCCAACACTGTGTTTTCTGAATTAAAGTTATTTTGTGCACTTAATTTTTTTAATCATCAAAAATTTTAAACACAACAATGAAATGTATGATTTTCAAGACATTCATACTATTTTGAAGCATTCCATGTTGCAAAACCATGGGTGTTAAGAAGCTAGCAACCCAGCATGAGACAACCTTTTGCATTTAAACAAGGAGATTCAAATAACTGAAATCCAACACTATGTTTTTTGAATTACATTTATTTTGTGCACTTTATTTTTTCAATCACGTGAAATTTAAACATAATAAAGGAATGTGTGATTTTGAAGACATTCATACTATTTTGTAGCATTCCATGTTGCAAAACCATGGGTGTTAAGAAAAAAACAACCCAACATGAGAGAACCCTTTGCATTTAAACAAGGAGATTCAAATGATTGAAACCCAACACTATGTTTTCTGAATTATAGCTATTTTGTGCAATTTATTTTTTGAATTATGTGAAATTTAAACACAAGGATGGAATGTGTGATTTTTAAGACATTCATACTATTTTGTAGCATTCTATGTTGCAAAACCGTGGGTGTTAAGAAGCTAGAAACCTAGCATGAGACAACCCTTTACATTTAAACAAGGAGATTCAAATGACTGAAACCCAAACTATGTTTTACGAATTACAGTTATTTTGTTCACTTTATTTTTTGGATCATGCAAAATTTAAATACAAGAATGGAATATGTGATTTTGAAGACAACCATACTAGTTTGTAGCATTCCATGTTTCAAAACCATGGGTGTTAAGAAGCAAGCAACCCATCATGAGACAACCCTTTGCATATAAACAAGGAGATTCAAATAATTGAAACCCCATACCGTGTTTTCCCAATTACAGTTATTTTGTGCACTTTATTTTTTTAATCATGCCAAATTTAAATACAACAATGCAATGTGTGATTTTAAAGACATTCATATTGTTTTGTAGCATTCCATGTTGCAAAACCATGGGTTTTAGGAAGCTAGCAACCCAACATGAGACAACCCTTTGCATTTAAACAAGGAGATTCAAATAATTGAAACCCAACACCGTGTTTTCCAAATTATAGCTATTTTGTGCACTTTATTTGTTCAATTATGCAAAATTTAAAAACAACAATGGAATGTGTTATTTTGAAGACATTCATACTGTTTTGTAGCATTCCATGTTGCAAAAACGTGGGTGTTAAGAAGCTAGCAACCTAGCATGATACAACCCTTTGCATTTAAACAAGGATATTGAAATGACTGAAACCCAACACTGTGTTTTTCGAATTACAGATTTTTTGTGCACTTTATTTTTTCAACCATGCGAAATTTAAACACAACAATCGAATGTGTGATTTTGAAGACACTCATACTATTTTGTAACATTCCATGTTGCAAAAACATGGGTGTTAAGAAGCTAGCTACTCAACATGAGATAATCCTTTGCATTTAAACAAGGAGATTAAAATGACTGAAACCCAAGACTATGTTTTCCGAATTATAGTTATTTTGTGCACTTTATTTTAACAATCATGAAAAATTTAAACACAAGTGTGATTTTGAAGACATTCGTACTATTTTGTAGCATTCCATGTTGCAAAATTATGGGTGTAAAGAAGATAGATACCCACCATGAGACAAACCTTTGCATTTAAAAAGGAGATTCAAATAACTGAAATCCCACACCGTGTTTTCCCAATTATAGTTATTTTGTTCATTTTATTTTTACAATCATGCCAAATTTAAACACAAGAATGGAATGTGTTATTTTGAAGAAATTCATACTTCTTTGTACCATTCCATGTTGCAAAACTGCGGGTGTTAAGAAACTAGCAACCCAACATGAGACAACCATTTTCATTTAAACAAGGAGATTCAAATAATTGAAACCCAACACTGTGTTTACCAAATTGCAGTTATTTTGTGCACTTTATTTTTTCAATCATGCAAAAGCTAAACACAATAATGGAATGTTTGATTTTGAAGACATTCATACTATTTTGTAGCATTCCATGTTGTAAAACCATGGGTGTTATGAAGCTAGCAACCCGGCATGAGACAACCCTTTGCATTTAAACAAGGAGATTCAAATGATTGAAACCCAAGACTATGTTTTTCGATTTACAATTATTTTGTGTAGTTTATTTTTTCAATCATTCAAAATTTAAACACAACAATGGAATCTATGATTTTGGAGACATTCATACTATTTTGTAGAATTCCATCTTGCAAAAATTTGGGTGTTAAGAAGCTAGCAACCCAGCATGAGACAACCCTTTGCATTTAAATAAGGAGATTCAAATAATTGAAACCCCACACCATGTTTTCCCAATTATAGTTATTTTGTGCACTTTATTTTTTCAATCATGCAAAATTTAAACACAATAATGGAGTGTGTGATTTTGAAGACATTCATACTATTTTGTAGCATTCCATGCTACAAAACCATGGGTGTTAAGAAGCTGGAAACCCAACATGAGATAATCCTTTGTATTTAAACAAGGAGATTCGAATAACTGAAACCCAACATTGTGTTTTTTGAATTACAGTTATTTTGTTCACTTTATTTTTTCAATCATGAAAAATTTAAACACAACAATGGAATGTGTGATTTTCAATACATTCATATTTATTTGTAACATTCTATGTTGCAATACCCTACGTGTTAAGAAGCAAGAAATACAACATGAGACAACCCTTCACATTTAAACAAGGAGATTCAAATAACTGAAACCCAACACTGTGTTTTCCCAATTACAATTATTTTATGCACTTTATTTTTTCAATTATGCAAAATTTATACACAACAATGGAATGTGATTTTGAAGATACTATTTTGTAACACTCCATGTTGCAAAACAGTAGGTGTTAAGAAGTGAGCAACCCAACATGAGACAACTCTTTAAATTTAAAGAAGGAGATTCAAATAACTCAAACCCGACATTGTGTTTTCCAAATTACAATTATTTTTTGTACTTTTTTTTTTCAATCATGCAAAATTTAAACACAATAATGAAATGTTTGATTTTCAAGAATTTCATATATTTAAACAAGGAGATTAAAATAACTAAATACCAACATTGTGTTTTCCAAATTACAAATTATAAGGTGTGGGTATGTGCAGGATCATCATGGAAAAAATAGGCCCTTAAGTGGCAACAAATTTCAAAAAAATCAGAGTTAGGCAACTCGATGTAAAAATTTGAATAAGTTATCTATATTATTTCAAAAATATGTAACAATAGAATCTGTAGAAAATTTAATGTAGTTTCTAAACTACTAGATTTATTGAAAAAATAAAAATATCTATTTGGTGAAAATTTGAAATTTCAATGTAGTAATACTTAAATTTCAGGGAAAAAGTAAGAAGTAGGTGTCTGTCTAACCACCCTAACCACAATAAAATGATAATATTTTAGATATAAGTAGAGGATGCATGTCCCGATGTGATGCATATTTTTTTAAATTTTTTTCCAAGTAAATAATTAATTATGAATTTTTTATTACAACTTTTAAAAAATATAAAAACTTGTATGTCTGACCACCTTAACTTGGTCAAAACTTCATGAAATTCAATTCTTTTTTTTAATCCTATAGTATGTGAAGCATAGAATGTGATGCATGTTTCGGATTCAAATAAAGTGATACCATTTGAAAGCTATAGATATTTTTCAATCAGCCTATCAATCGAGACTTTAGTCGTAATTAAAATAGAAAATGAATAATAATTATTTATTAAATTCAAACTAAAGCATAATTTATATTGGTGGAAAGCTGAGAATCTCCTTTAAAAACCCTTTTCATTTCATCAATTTTGGGTTAAAAAAAAGTCATCAGCCACATGGGTCATCATATCACTTACATATCGCCACTTTTTGGCCCATCATGATCCTACACATACCCGTGTTGTTAAACCCTTTGCCTACAACTGAATTGGTTATCATCCCTCACATGGATTTGGTTGGTTTTCTCCTCCAACTCCTCCACATGCACTCAAACCTTCAGCTTTCAACATGCAAACTACCAAATAACATGTGGATTTGGTCAGTTTTCTCCTCCAACTCCTCCACGTGCACTCAAACCTTCAACTTTCAACGAGCAGACTACAAACAAAAATGCCCACGTCATTCACCAGTTTTCCCACACTTGAAAAAAATACGGATAAAAGAGACTTCACGGGAACGGTAAGGCACCTGCCTTTTTTGGCCAACAAGAGGCGGGAAAACCCACCTGATTGTACCGTTAACTCCTACCTACCATTTCTCGGACATTTGGTGTCGTTTTCTAGTTTAGTCACTTTTCAGCCCCCGTATGGTGGGCCCCGCACTACGATGTCTCATCATGTTATGTATGTTACCATGCATGTCGTTATGTACATTTTCATGCATTTTTGTATGCACATAGGTCACTTTTTTCTAGGAGTTAGCCAACTCCTTTTTAATGCATCATGGCTTAAGTCACATGAAAAAATAAAAATAAAAATCAAATTCTATGAAGGCTGATTTGTAAGTCCAAGGTGAAAATTAGAAAAATCACCCAATGCACTAGTGTAACTTTAATGGCATATGATTTTTATAAAAGTGCACTTGGTTGAAAGCCTAGTGCTAGGTTTTCTAAATAGTCATGTCAAATGCCCAACTCAAATAGAAATTCCCTACTAGTGGAAAAAATGCTCTCCAAATTGGCATGGAATGGAATGTTCACTAGCTTTAAGGTATAATGTGTCCTGCATAGATAAAAAAAGTTAAATTATTGGTGGAGGATGGCACTAATAGATAGGTAACATGTTTTTTCTTAAACCGTGCTATTTCTAAAGTAGAAAAAGGTAAATATGCATAAAGTGTGTCAAATAAAAAATATCATCTAGGAGAAAATAAAATATGAAGACAAATTGTTGCCTAATAAAGTGAAAGTGTAGTTGGGAAAAAAAATTTACTATAAAGGTAAAAAGTTGGATGTGAATGCAAGTAAAGGTTAAAATTTAGCTTTCATTTTATCAAAATAAAGAAAATTTGGAAGAGTTTAAGAGATCTTATGGTATATTATTTTATATCTATTTAGTTGTAGAATCAAGGGTCTCAACCTATTCCAAATGCCATTCTTATGATCAATATGAGTTACTTCATTAGTTATAAAAGTGATTTTTTTTTGGGAATTGTAAGGGTTAACCTATGAGTTCTAAGGATGATACTCGGCTCCATATTAATATGTGTATCTATGTATAAAAATATCAAGGACTATTGTGCAAGAAATATTATAAATACCTCTAGGAAATGAAATATATTTTGATTCAAATCTTATTTGCAGCTAAAAATATTATTTATATTGATAAATCAATAATAAAACATTTCTAGTTCTTATTATGAATTATCTCTCCAATTTCATTTGTATACTTTAGGAAACCATAAAAATGTTTCTAGGTACATATATGATTTATTTGTGATTGGGATTTAGTTAGTTTATCATTCAAAGAATGCAGTAAAAAAAATTGTTATAAGTTTCTTGTGTCTAGAAAGCTCTCTAATTTAGTTTGTGGGTATGCAAGTTGAGATAGGATAATCGAAAATGGGATTCATATTGAGAACTTGAAGGAAGTTGAGAGTTAAGAGCTTCAAAAAGGTTAGAGGGTGCAATCTAAACTCATCCAATTTGAAATTATTATGTTATTGTTCCTAGCAACCGAAACCATTACCCCAAAAATTATCACATTTTTAATTATTATTATTTATTTTATCATTAAATTTTCATTCTCTTGTATACTCAAGATTTCATCTATCCATAAAAACAAGATAGACATCCATCCATCAAAATAGAATAGACATCTATCCATCAAAACATGATAGGAATCCATCCATTAAAACAAGATGGGAATCCATCTATCCATCAAAATAGGATAGGAATTCATCCATCAAAACAAGATGACTTCTATCGATCAAAACATGATAGACAAGATGCTTTGGCTAGAGACTTTAGACTCATACAAGTCACTCTCTAAGGACTGTATTTCTTAATAGAAGTGCACTGAGGTCCGTTGCTTAGGAGTATTCAATGAAAAGTAAGTAAATAATAACTTGAAAACCAACTCAAAATTTTGGCCTAAGCCTCTCGGGGAATCAAGCAATCCTTTCGAGTATACAAGGAATATGTTTTATCTTAATTTTAATCTTTGATATTTTATCCTTTCCCTTAATTGAATAAATTCTCTTGGTTAAATTAATCTTGTATTTAAGGGTGTTGATTTCTCATGGATACACCCTAAGCCCCAACTCTAAACACTTGAGTACTAGGAGCATCCTTTGTTTCCCAAATTGCTTACATACCCTACTTCAAAATGGGATCAAGGCATAAAATATGTAGTTCTATTTTCTATACTAACTTTGATGTGAATTGTTATGTGGGTACACAACCCTTTCTAGGGCCCCTTTTTTGTAGTCAATTCCTATGTGGCTTCTAATCATGAACAAAAGCAATAATTATAAGTAAATAGTCATCATAACTATTACTTGTTTCCTATCAACTAATTCCCAGTCCTAAATTACCGTCACACTTGAAACCATAGCAACTAAATTCTCATACACATAATTAAATATCTAATAAATATGAATAACATAAAAAATTTAAATAAGATTCCTTTGAATCCTATAAGAAGGTTTTCTATGTTTGATCTAGAAAATTTTGGTTCATTCGATTTATATTTTTAGATTATCGATCCAAGAGAGATTACTCATCCCTTGGATTTTAATACCATTAGGATATCCCTTATTTCTCCTTGGTGATTTAAAGGGACGATACCACAGATGTTGTTATTGCAACTATGTTAGGTTATAGATGTAGTAGCTCAAGCATGACGAAATTACCTGTAAATGTGAGCCAGAGGCACCATTGATACCAAACACTACTTGTTTTGGTTTCAATTCTTGATTTAAATTTTCTAACTAAGAAATGAAATATCAGCTAATTACTTCTTGCAAAATCAAATACTTTAAAAATATAAATTATCACTAATGAATACTAAATTACTTTTGAAAAATGAACACTAAATTATAGATTAAAAATAACTTAAAATTAACATTAATTTTGATCACTAATTGAATGTTTTTGATGCAAACAGAAAAAAAAAAACACTTCTGACTTCTCCCCCAAATCCCAAATTCTAGATTACAAAAGACTCAATGATGATTAATTAACATTAAATCAAAAATTTCATTTATTGATTTCATCAACTCATGATTACACAATTTACATTCAAAATTTCAAACAAATAAAATAATTATATTGTTGCAAAATTCATGAAAATTTACATTTCTTTTTCTAAGCAACACCATATCCTATTCCTTTAATCTGCACTCCATCACATACTTAGACTATCATACTATCGTCCCTTTAAAATTTTATAATTTATCATGATTTTTCATTTCCCACTCTTTTGCACTCTCATTTTTATTGTCTTTCAAATGTTGTTGCCATATCATATGCCATGACTTCCCCCTTCCACTCTTATTCTTCACAATCCCTTGTCTTCAAATCCACATATTATCCTTTGTGTTGGAATATTTTATTAATCCCCAAGTCGACATCCCACGTAAGCTCAGCTGTAGCCATGATTATTTATTTTGGTTGGTATTTTCGAATTTGAAATTGGAGTGCTTCCTACAACCAACATATACCTGCAATTGCCTACCAACATTAAATGGAGTTAGGTTATTTTGAAATTTGAAAGTAGCGCTCATTTTTTAACAAGGAATTAAGCAAGACAAAAGGAATGTTTTGCAACCGTTGGTTTTAGTGTTGCAAGTTTTTTGTATTGAAGGTTGAACTTGCAATAGTAGATGAAGTGGAGAATGTTCAACACAGAACAGTGATAGCTGCAACATAGAAGGAATGTTTTAGCAAACATAGTGCATTGTCAGCTGTAGCTACAAGATTGTAGCAACTTATGTATTTCGGTGTGAGTGGTATCACCTAGTCATTGGACATTTTTCCAAATAGCTTAGTTTTATTTTGGTCATGTAAATTAGAGAATATCCTCTGAGTTTTTGTATTTTGGAGAAAGCAAGGAATATATGCAAATTTAATTAATGTTTGCTTAGACTTGCTTTCACTGTGCGTTCACTGTGTGTATTTTGTGTGTTTATTTTTTCTTTGTTCATCTTGTCACAACATTGTGTTTGTTTTATTTGCACCCTTGCCTCCCAGCAAGTGGTATTAGAGCCCTATTTTTCTGGGTAGTTAGTCAGTAAATAATTTTATTATGGGTGTCTTTAGAAAAGCCCTAGGTTATCTAGGCATTGTTTAGTTTTTTCTCAAATTTGAGAAATATGGCAGGAGGTGATAGAAAAGGTTGGAAACAACAACCAAACTTTGATGGGAATAATTATGATATATGGGCTAAGAAGATGAGAACCATCTTAGTTGCAAATGACCTATGGGAGTTGGTCATAAATGGGTTCAATGATATCACAGAACCAAATGTATTTGCAGCCCTTTCAAATTCACAAAAGAATTAATTGAAGGAGACCCAAATGAAGGATGCAAAAGCCCTCAGTTTGATTAAGTCCATTTTCCATGTATTGCAGCATCAAACTATGCAAAAAAAGCTTGGGATATATTACAAAATAGTTATAAAGGGATTGAAAAAGTGAGGTCAACTAAGTTGTAGCTCTTAAGAAGAAATTTTGAGACTCTACTAATGAAAGATACTAAGTCCATTTTAGATTATCACACTAAGATTTCAACCTTGGTAAATCAGCTGAGAATCAATGGAGAAACAATGGAAGAGCAAAGAATTGTTGATAAAATCCTAATAATTTTGCCTACTAAGTTTGATTATGTAACCATTTCCATTGAAAAGGCAAAGGATTTGTCTCAGATGACTTTAGATGAGTTGATGGGTTCACTACAAACCCATGAGTAGTGGTTGAATAGATCTGCTCCTTCCCTAGAGCAAGCATTCAAAGCTCAGACCAATGGAAGAGGTCGGCGAAGAGGAAGAAACAATAAAGGAAGAGGTCAAAGAGGTAGAGGAAAAAGTAATTTTGGAAAAGGAGGCTCTGACAGCATAGAGGAGCAGAGCAACTCACAATCAACAAACCAGTACCAAAGGAAGAACAACAGTTCAAACCAGAGGAATGTCAAAAGTAATGTGCAGTGTTATTATTGTCACAAGTATGGCCACTATGCTAGTGAATTTATAAAGAAGCAACATGACCATGGAGGCCAAAGTGCAAATGTAGCTAATGAGAACAAAGTTGAAAATGACAAGCAGTCAAATTTTTTCATTGTATGCAACCTTGCTAAACATAGCAGTGAGGAAGTTTGGTACTTGGATAGCGGATGCAGCAACCACGTGAGTGGTAACAAGAATTTCTTCACCTCCATTAATAGTAGTATAAAAACTGAGATCAGAATGGGAAATGATGAGAAAGCCCCCGTTATTGGAAAAGGTGTTGTCAGCATCAAAACAAAGAATGGTGAAAGGCAACAAATCCAAGATGTTTATTATGCCCCCAACATGAAGCATAATTTATTGAGCATTGGATAAATGGTCCAAAATGGCTACAAAATCTTGATGGAGAACAAAGAATGCAAGATATTTGACAAAGGAGGTAGCAAGAAAGTGATGGTTGCAATGCAGATGATGAGAAACAAAATTTTTCCTCTCAAGATGGACATAATTTCTGTGACAAGAACAATAGATGGTCAGCAACAACATTGTTCCCTAACACTCACAGTAGTTTCACAGTAGTCAGTAGTCAAACAACAGATTTCTTTCAAGACATTCATAAAAGACCCATCCAAACTATGGAATTTAAGGTATGGGCACTTAAGCTTTTCAAGTTTGAGTTTATTGTCTAGGAAAGGTATGGTTAGGGTTTTACCATCTATTGTAGAACCCGATGGCAAGTGTGAGGCTTGCATCTTAGGAAAACAACATAGGAAACCATTTCAATCTAGATATTCTAGGAGAGAAAAAGGATCATTAGAATTAGTACACTCAGATTTATGTGGATCCATGAAAACCCCCACTTTAGTTGGAAATACATATTTCATTACTTTTATAGATGACTATAGCAGAAAATTATGGGTCTATTTCTTGAAAAACAAATTGAAAGCCTTTGATAATTTTAAATGGTTTAAGGTAGCAGTTGAGAAGGAGAGTGGTCACTATATCAAATCCCTTAGAACAGATAGAGGGGGAGAGTACATCTCCAATGAATTCCTAAATTTTTGTAGGGATGAGGGAATTCACAAACAATTCACAACTAGGTATACTCCACAACAAAATGGAGTGGCTGAGAGGAAAAATAGGACCATTCAAGATATGGCGGCAAGTATGCTGAAAGAAAAAGGGTTGTCACACATATTTTGGTGAGTAGTTGTAGAAAAATTAGTCTATATACTGAATAGGTGCCCCACAAAGGCTGTTTGTGATAGGATTCCATAGGAGGTGTGGACTAGCAACAAATGGAGTGTTGAGCACCTAAAGATTTTTGGGTGTGGCATATGCATTCATGCCAAAAGAGAAGAGGCAAAAATTTGTTGACAAAGGAGAGAAATGCATCTTAATAGGCTATAGTGAGGAATGAAAAACCTACAAATTATACAATCCCATCACCAAGAAGGTTGTGATAAGTAGAGATGTTATTTTTATTGAGAATGAAGCATGGGATGGATCAATGGACGAAACCACGGGTATTTTAGTTACAATACCCTTAGATGATTGAGAAGCTCCAGATGATAGCAAGATAGGGGGAGCTCAAGAGATCAGTAGCTCAAAGAGAACCTACCGTAGAGCATTAGAAAACAACAACTTTGGTGATCTATAGCAGAACATTAACTCTGACAGTGTTCAACAAAGACAACAGTCTATTATCTCTAGAATTCAGCAAGACAGTAGCTCTGACAGTCAGTAGTATAGTAGCTCCAGAGATTAGAGTAGCAAAAATTCAGAAGAAAACTCAAATCCTACACTCGCATCATTGATGCCAAGAAATACAAAAAGTGTAAGGGAGATTTATGATAGCACAAGGTATGCTGATTTTCATGAAAATTTGATTTTGCACTATTCTCCTATAGTGATCCAACACACTTTGAGGAAGTGATAAAAGAAGAGAAATGGTTTAAGGGAATGGATGAAGAGTTGGATGCTATAGAGAGGAACCAAACATGGGAGTTGACAAATTTACCTAAGGGTAAACAAGTGATTGGAGTGAAGTGGGTCTATAAGACCAAGTGTACAGTTGAAGGAAAAATTGAAAGACACAAGGCAAGGTTAGTTGTGAAAGGGTACGAACAATAGTCTAGTATAGATTATGATGAGACATATGCACTAGTTGCAAGGCTAGAAATAATTTAGACAGTCATAGCAGTTGCAGCACAATATCAGTGGAAAGTGTATCAAATGGATGTAAAGTCAGCCTTCTTGAACAAAGAGCTAATGGAGGAAGTGTATGTGGAGTAGTCGCCTAGCTATGTAGTCCCACATCAAGAGGACAAAGTGTATAGGCTTCAAAAATATCTTTATGGGTTGAAACAAGCACCTCGGGTGTGGTACAGCAGAATAGATGCCTATTTTTTGAGCAATGGGTTTAGCAAGAGCAGCAACGAACCCACACTCTACATCAAAGCAGTTCAAGGTAACATTTTAATTGTTGTTTTGCATGTAGATGATTTGAATTTTACTGGTAACAGTGACATTAGAACTACAGTTTTTAAAGAAGTGATGAAAAAGGAATTTGAGATGATGGATTTAGGCTTGTTGAAGTATTTTCTTGGGATAGAAGTTCAACAAACACAACATGTCATTTTTATTTCACAATCTAACTATGCCAAACAGATTTTAAAGAGGTTCAAAATGCATAATAGCAAACCTGCCCCCACACCAACAACAACAGATCTAAAACTGCACAAGTTTGACATCAGTAAGGATGCGAACCCAACCCTCTACAAGAGTATGGTTGGAAGTTTGATGTATTTGACATCAACTAGGCCTGATCTAATGAATGCAGTAAGCTTGATATCTAGGTTCATGGAGGAACCTAAGGACACACATTGGCAAGCAAGAAAAAGGATGTTGAGGTATGTCAATGGAACAACCAGTTATGGAATTTTGTATGCAGCATCTAATGAGTTCAAGTTGGATGGTTTCAGAGATAGTGATTGGGCAGGAAATGTGGATGATAGGAAGAGCACATTAGGATACGTTTTCAACATGGGATCGGGTGCAATCTCATGGGCGTCAAAGAAGAAGTCGATTGTCTCTCTCAGCACACCAGAAGCAGGAATACATAGTGGAAAATGCAGTAGCTTGTCAAGCTATCTGGTTGAGGAGGATCCTTGCAGATTTACAACAACAAAAAATTGATAGCACAATCATTCATTGTGACAATGTGTCCTCCATAGCACTAACAAAGAATCTGGTCTTCCATGGATGAAGCAAACACATTGAGATTCATTATCACTTCATAATGGAGTTGGTAGAACAAGGTGAGATTGAATTACAGTATTTAAGATCTGAGCAACAGCTCACTGACATCTTCACCAAAGCATTACCGATAGATAGTTTTGAACGCCTAAGAGATAGACTTGGCATTATGGATAGCTTCAGAGGTCAACTTTGGAAGGAAGTTGTAGATTAAGGGGGAGTGTTGGAATATTTTATTAATCCCTAAGTCAACATCCCATGTAAGCTCAACTGTAGCCACCAACATTTATTTTTGTTGGTATTTTTGAATTTGAAATTGGAGCACTTCCTCCAACCAACATATACCTACAGCTTCCTACTAGCATTAAATGGAGTTAGGTAATTTTGAAATTTGAAAGTAGCGCTCATTTTTTAGCAAGGAATTAAGCAAGACAAAAGGAATGTTTTGCAACCATTAGTTTTAGTGTTGCAAGTTTTTTGTATTGAAGGTTGAACCTGCAGCAGTAGATGAAGTGGAGAATGTTCAGCATAGAACAGTGACAACATCAACACAGAAGGAGTTTCTTAGCAGGCGCAACACATTGTTAGCTACAACTCTAGGATTGTAGCAGCTTATGTATTTCAGTGTGAGTGTAGCACCTAGTCATTGGAAATCTATCCAAATAGTTTAGTTTTATTTTGTTCATGTAAATCGGAGAATATCCTCTGAGTTTTTGTATTTTGGAGAAAGCAAGGAATATATGAAAAGTTAATTTATGTCTGTTTAGACCTTCTTTCATAGTGTGTTCACTGTGTGTATTCTGTGTGTTTATTTATGCTTTGTCCATCTTGTCACAATATTATTTTTGTTTTATTTGCACCCCTACCTCCCAACACTTTGCTATGCCCATTTTCGCTCACTTCTCCTTGCACAACCACTGCACTCTTCTCTACTCCCACACCATTCTTAGTTGCATTCTAAAATTCAATTGGTGCCTCCCTTCTCTATACATTAATTTCATCATTTTCAAGGCATGTTTTGGCACGTCCTTTCAAATAGGTATTTGTCATGTTAAAATTTTAAAACAATCAAAAATTTGATCTGGTGTGTTTCCTCCTCAACTCCTCATACATCAGTTCATAGGTTTCAACTTCTAACTGGCCCTCCATAATGTCACCATATGAGAATGCATGGGAAAATAAAACAAGATTTAACTTTCCTCGATATCACCTTTAATTCCTTGAATAGACTGCTAATTCTCCTTACACCCATGTCCCTTTCTCTTTCGAGATGTTACTGCCTGTTACGCTTCCTTGGTTGCCAAGTCAACACTTCCCTTGGCAAGTTCATTGAACCATGACGCAACATATCATTCCTTTATCACATTAGCACATATTTCATCATGTTTCGTTCTGCGTTTAAATTGGCCCCTATTCAAACTTTTCTCTTCTTCATGGTCTATTCTCAAATCCTTTTCATTCTCTTCTCTTGGTGGATTCATTACACATATCTCCACCTCTCTTGTGATATAAACTCATTCTCTATTATTTTGGTTGCAAAGAAGTACTTAATTCACCCCTCTCTACTTTGTAGCGACCACTTCACCTCCACTCTGTTGTGCGCCTCTACTTCTCACAAATCTGCATTTTATAGCTTGATTTTTGATGCCCCTTCATATTTTGCCTCAATGTATCTTCATATTTTCTTCATAACTATTCATGTAGTTAGGGTAAAAAATATTAGAGAAAAATGCATAAACAAATTATAATAAAAAAACCCTAACAAGCACAATAGAGCACAAACTAGCATGAAAATCAAAACAAGAAAGCAAAGCAAACTGATTTCCAAGCTAGATTTGATTTATCTCCATTGCTCTTCTCCACCTGCATGAGAATGCAAGATTTTGAAGGTTTGATTATTTTGATATGTTGATTGCTCATTTTTGCAACATAATGATAAGATGGAGATGATAGAATAAAAATAGATAGATAGATAAGAAGATTGAAAGAAATTTTGGCAGAGTAAGGATGCTAGAAGAAGATCCTCCCAAATGGCCTATGAAAGGCTTGATTTATAGCAAAGAGTTGATATGATTTGATGGCAAAGATTAAAAGTCAAATGTGTGATTTGTATGGCTAGGATTAAAAGTTGATTTTAGTGTCTATGATGCACATTAAGTGGGTTATGACATGAGGCTAAAATTAGGATGCGAGGAAATAAGTGAGATTCTTTTATTTATTTTGGAGAGAAAAGATGCCTATGATGCACAATGAATGGGGCTAAAAATAGGATGTGAGTGAGAATTTCATAATTTAAATAATAATTATTTAAATTATGTGTGCATGTGAAGAGTTGTAGTCATGTGACACATCTTGCAATGTGACAATAAGTAAGGGATTAATTCAAATATTTAATTTGAATTATTTTGAGACATGTGAAGGAGGAATTAATTAAATAAATGAGATTTAATTAATTGGGAAGGTGATTAAGTGGAATAAATGGGATAAGTGGGATAATGTAATGACCTAGGGTAAAATATTACAAGATGTTTTACAAGGTCATGTATCGACTAGATAATGTTATGACATGGACAATTTTGGGTGTCTACATTTTGCCCCTCTTTGAGATGATGTTTGAGATGATGAGATTTATGTCGAGTAACATAATTTCAAAGAAGCTAATGTATGGATTGAGGAAAAAAATATGATGCCCCAACCACTTGAGGAATTGAGGAGTAAGATGAATGAAGAAAAGGGATGATAGAAGAATATGATGATGCAAAAGATATGAAGAAATGGGATGATGATGTAGGATATGATAATGATGATGATGGCCCCTCGAGCGTATAGGCGGGTTGGACAAACATGGTTATTCTCATGAAATGAATTAAATTATAAAGGAGGGATAAGATGAATGATACAAGATAGGAAGTGAATGAGGAAAAATGAATAACACATTATGTTGCAATAAAGTGAGCAATCATATGTTTGATATAGCACTAGACGTTATGCACCAAAGTATAAAGACCAAGGTGACGATGTGGCAAGTGCCCCAATGTAATACAACCTTGTCTAGATACAAGATATAAATATTAGCTGGGAGTGACTCAGATTTGATGCAAATGAAAGATAAAAATGATAACACATACAAACAAGAAATCAAACATGCACAAATGATACAAAAAAAACAAGGTATTGCCCCTGTCAAGCTGTAAATTAATGATTAATTGATTGACTGATGATGATAATGATAGTGTTGTCATTGTAGGGAATGATATATCTCTAGATCAACACAAGGATGATTGATTGATTGATTGGGTTTACAACAAGATTATGATCAAGACCATTGATGCAATTGGATAATTTGGAAAGATTGATTAACTTGGTTGCTATGGATTAAGTATTGACTTGCATTTGGATTATTGCTTGGAATGAGTGAAGATGATTGATTTGAAGATTTGGCTGATGATTGATGAATTAAATTGAAGAATGATTTACTTGGAATGATTTTGATTGATTGGATTGATGAAGAAATGATTTGATTTTATGATAATGATTGGATTGATTATAAAAATGGGTTTGATTAGAAGAAGTGATGTGGTTGATTAGAAGAATGGGTTTGATGAAAGAAGTGATGTGATTGGATAATTTGATGAAGAAATTGATTTGAAGAAGTGGTGAATTGATTTGTGGAATTTGAAGATTTTATCTTATTGCTTGGATTTCTTATGGATGTTTGATTTTGTTTTTTTGGATTTTGGGAATGTTTTTCTTTTTTGGATTTTGATATATTTTGATTTTTTTTTGGATTTTTGTTACATTTTATTTTTGGATTTTGAAATCTTTCGATTATTTTATGGATTTTTGAATTTTTTTTTTGAAATGTTTTGAATTTTTTTTTTTTTAGGACTTTTTTCAATTTTTTTATTTTTCAAAAAAAAAAAATTGAAATGTTTTGAGATGTCAATGGATGAAAATTTGGGTATCCTTTGTGCTAGATACCAATGACGAGGGAAAACCAAGTCTAGGTGCAAGGAGATAGATGAGATTGGTGGATGAAAGGGTGGGTGATAGGATAAGGGATAAAAGGCCCATGATAGATGGATGGATAAAAAGGATAGGTCATAGTGAATAGAATGAATGTATGCATCAAAAAAGAGAAAGGATGTGATCTCCAAAGAATAGGTCACACAGGAATAACATGCCCCATTCTAGGTACAATACTTAGGACTTTTCATGACAATGGTTATGAAAATAGGATAATGATAGGCTTGTTTGGAAGGATGAGGTATATCTATCCAAAGCATGTTTCAACATTTTTTTCATACTTCTTCATCAAGATCAAAAGGAGAAGGGTGGATAAGTGGAATCAATATGATAGGTATGTATGATGACTAAAAATGGTAGGCTGGATGGAAATGATATGATAAGAAGTGACATGATAAGATAGATAGTGTGGATGAGAAAAAGTGCCCCCAAGTGTAAGTGACATAGAAAATCAACCTACACATGACGTTTGTTTGCCACGTTTTCATCATGGTACTTATCCAAGGCACCACCAAGGATGGTTAACACCATTGGATGAAATGATTTGTCTTTACTTTTTCTTTCTCTCTTTCTTTTCTCTCTTTTTTAAGTTTCTTTTTATTTTTTTATCTTTTATATATATATATATATTGAATAGCAGAAGGATAGGAGGGACTCAAGTGTCTAGTTCCATGAAAGGTGACCCCCTACTAGATGGATTTCATCGCATGGACAATGTCAAGTGTTCTCATAGATGTTGGTAAATAATTATATGAGTGTGAGATGGATTAGATAGATAATGGATTATTATGTGGATTATGGAGGGATTTGTGGATTATGATGTGGATTATGTAGGGAAGATGAAGGGGAGGCTTAGCCAAAAGCATGGACCATAGGAAGGTGATGGGGGAGATATGTAGGATAATGAGTGAAGGATGAGGAGATGGAAGTAGGTGTAATTATTGTGAAATAGAAGGGAACCATGACCAATGGTTGCACACACTATGATAAACATTGAAGCTTTTGATGTGGAGGGGGTGTAGGAAGTAATGGAGATGTTTGCTTTAGAGATGGGTGATGAAGTGCTTTAGGTACCCACATAGACTTAGTATTTTTATGACTTTTATTTTGCTTGTGAGATGGAATATGAGATTCTTTAATAGAATGGGAATGTGAGGTGGAAGTAGATGGTTGGGAGTTTTGAGATGTAGATGTCTCGTTTGACTTGCTTTCTTTTTCTTGAGGTACCCAAACCATTTTGTTTTTAGACTTTCCTTTTGAAGGTATGGGCTTATATTGCTTTTTGGATGGATTTTTCTTTGATTCTTTGCTTTTATGTCCTAAGGAATGAGGACCCTTAGGATTTTTTACTTTTTAGGTAGAAGCATATAATTTTTTTATTTTGAATCCCATGGGTATGGGGAAGCTTCATGTTTAGACAATGTGTGCATTGATTGGTCATGATTAAGATTTTTAGAATATTTATGGATGGATGGATAAGGGGATTGTATAATGGTGATATTAGGTGTTGGGAGTAACAAAGGTAGATTAGATGGAGGGATATTAGGATTTGGAATAAATGGTGGCAAAGTTGATGGTGGAAGGTGTACAGTCACATGCTTTTGACATTTGTAGGATGATGGAGGAGGGATGGCAACATATTTTTTATGCATATGATAGTATTTATGGTGGAAAGAGGGCTTAGGATGGATGGAGGAAGTACCAACATGTTTATCTTGTTTTCCTTGGGGTGATTATCCAAGGCCAAATGAGCATGGAGGGACTTTGACATGGATGGGCTCCAAAATACCTTGTTCGTGAAGGCCTAAACCTTTACCTTGGTAGTTCATGTTTTGGAGTATGTGATGGAAAATGGGACTAGGTGTAGGTGGAACACTAGACATGAGTTCATTATTGGATGGGGAAAATGAAGCAACAAAAGATAATGGTTGTTGTTGTTCTAAGGAGGAACATTCATGAATAAGGGTGGAAAGACCAAGTGGATATGATGGATTTGAAATGGATTTGATGGTGGATGTGGAAGGATCATTGGGATTTTCATTAACATTGTGTTCACTAAGATCCAAGATATTTGTTTGATCGTCTATGTTGACTTGGGAGGCATATGTCTCATCAAAGGAAGTGGATGTTGGTGGATCATGGATAGGACTAGGTGAAGGTGTACTTGGGATATCTTTCTCATGGGTGGGTATAGGATCAAGTTGCTCATGGATAAGCTCTTCATCATTATGGATATCATCTTGATCATAGAAAAGATATAGACTATGGATAGGTTGGATTAAAGTGATTTGATCTTGATTAGGACTAGGGCTTGATGTTTCCACATGCTTAGGATTAGGATTTTGATATAACTCTTGGGTTTCTTGAATGGAAGTGGAAGGGGATAACTCTTGAATATGCTTGATATGTTCTAGATGGTCAACAACATGGAGACATGATGGAGGTTGACTTGGGCTCAATGGGGGAGATTCTTGAATAGGCTCAAGGGGGAGACTACATGATGGGGTTGTAAGAATTGTCATGGTGTTTGAAGACTCTTTGGTAGGTTCAAACATATGGGTTGGATGAGATGGTGATTTTGGATTCCTTGATAGTAGCCCTCGGGTCACATCCTTTGTAGGTGGATGGGTGAATTTTGGTAATTCCATAGGTTTACTTTTGAAATGTTTGAACTTAGGGTGTGGATTTGATGGAGGATTATATGATGGTGTGGGTAATGAAAGGTTTTATGGTTTGGAATGTATGGGGACCAATGGATTTTGTCTAGGACATGGTGGCTTTAGGATAGGCCTATGATTAGATGGTGGTATAATATATTTATAGGATGCATGAGCTAGATTGGTATTTCCCTTGTCAAAGGTGGCATTAAGACTTGAAGGATTTTGATCTTGTTGTGAAGGTGGACTTTGGCTCACATGTTCTTGTTGCAAAGTGAATTGATATGATGATGTGGCATTGACATGGAAATAAGTGGGATAAGTTTATGTGGAATTTTTTTGATAGGTGGATGGATTAGATTGATATGGAATGGAGGGATATTCCACATAGGAATGAGGTGAAATTGATTGGTGTTGAATGAATAGAGGATGATGTGCTTGTTGGGTTTGACAAGTGGCTATGAGATGTTGCATTTGAGGTGATTGGCTTGTTTGAGCTAAGTGAAGTATGTGAAAAAGATTATGTGTTATGTCTTCTAATGTTGGCATGGTGTCACTTTTGAAAAATATTTGATTAAGATTATGATGATGATTTAAAATGATGTGATTGCGTGAATGACTAGGATGATTTGGCTTGGAAAGATTAGATGATGTGGAAAAAATTTATTAAAAGTTTGACTTGGGCAATATCAAACACAAGATCTCACGTGTAAGTTCATGAACACACACACCAAACACAATGATGAATTAGTCTTTCAAGATTAAATTTTATGAATAAACAAACATTTGAATACACAACAACAAGCCTAATGTTAGTCAAGTGGGTATGGACAATTTGGTCTTGAGCTAGGATGTACGAGGTTGACTAGGGATGATTTGAAAAAAAAATCCCATCACACAGCTGGGAGAAAGGGGTAACCCACCCATCACCTTCACTTCCCAAAGGTATAAAGTTCTTTGGGGCTTAGCCAAGAGTGACAAGATTTTAATTCTCAAAGAAGCGTGTCTTTCGATTCACACCTTGATTGAGGTCATCCCTAGGGGTGATGAAATCCCCTAGCAGGCCTCCTATGAAGGGTTTGACAAAATCAAACCAAGTGAGGTGTTTTTGATCACACACACACTTGATTCACACTTGCAGTTGTTAATTTCTCTTTAGAAAATTATAATGTGTGTAAAACAGTTCAAACACTTGTTATTTTTTACCCAAAGCCAAAATGTGTGATGGGAAGACAATGGTTCTTTTTTTTTAAGCCTAATTTTAACGTGTGATTGCAAACAAGATGTCCATTTTAAAGCCCCAAATTGAAGTGTTTTACAAACAAGATTGATTGATTAAATGAGAGATAAAGATAATAGAATGAGTGCACCCAAAAGTTTTCGCTTTCTAATCTATTGTGTATGACTGATATTGCTGCTACTAAAGCTCCTTATGATCACCTACAAAATCAAAAAATAAGAATATAATAATGCAACCATAAAAAAAATAAGCTCATCAGAAAATTGCAAATTTCAGATACATGTTTTTAACATAACCGAATTAGATTTGATTATTTGAAGATCTTATTGATCTAAAAAATAAAAAATCAAAGAAAAAAATCTTGCTATTTTTTTGCAAGCTTTCTAGAAATGTAAAGAAGATAGAAAAATTCCTTGTTTTGTGCCCATAAATATAGATTTATAAAAAATATACAGAAAACAAAGAGCAGATTATTTTGCATTGTATTTGACCTCAAAATTAAATCTGTAAAAAAAAGGCCCCCATTAAAATTTCAAGAGATTTCCAAAACTGTAAAAATTTCTGAAAAAATCGCCGATTTTCATTCTAAAAGTTGATTTTATGAAAAAACATAAAATAATGATAACTCTTATAAAAATGGTGATAAACCCTCAATTGTTATAGTGTAGTCCGTTGACATGATTTCTAAGCTTCTTTGAAAATATTGTAGAGAAATGCATGGCCGTTTGGAGGATATGACAAAATTTGTAAAACCTGGGGTTTTGTCCAAAAACTGGCAGATCTGCAACAAAAAGTTAATGAAACCATAAAAAAATCAAGCTAGATCAAAGGATTCATGTCAGGTTCACCAATGTAGTTAGGGTAAAAATATTAGAGAAAAATGTATAAACAAATTATAATAAAAAAATCCTAACAAGCACAATAGAGCACAAACTAGCATGAAAATCAAAACAAGAAAGCAAAGCAAACCGATTTCCAAGCTAGATTTGATTTATTTCCATTGCTCTTCTCCACCTACATGAGAATGCAATATTTTGAAGGTTTGATTATTTTGATATGTTGATTGCTTATTTTTGCAGCATAATGATAAGATGGAGATGATAGAAGAAAAATAGATAGATAGATAAGAAGATTGAATTTTTTTTTGGCAGAGTAAGGATGCTAGAAGAAGATCCTCCCAAATGGCCTGTGAAAGGCTCGATTTATAGGAAAGAGTTGATATGATTTGATGGCCAAGATTAAAATTCAAATATGTGATTTTTCTGGCTAGGATTAAAAGTTGATTTTAGTATCTATGACGCACATTAAGTGGATTATGACATGAGGCTAAAATTAAGATGTGAGGAAATAAATGATATTCTTTTATTTATTTTGGAGAGAAAAGATGCATATGACGCACAATGAATGGGGCTAAAAATAGGATGTGAGTGAGAATCTCATAATTTAAATAATAATTATTTAAATTATGTGTGCATGTGAAAAGTTGTAGTCATGTGACACATGTTGCAATATGACAATAAGTGAGGGATTAACTCAAATATTTAATTTGAATTATTTTGAGACATGTGAAGGAGGAATTAATTAAATAAATGAGATTTAATTAATTGGATTAAGTGGAATAATTTGGATTAGTGGGATAATGTAACGACCTAGGGTAAAATATTACTAGATGTTTTACAAGGTCATGTATCGACTAGATAATGTTATGACATGGACAATTTTGGGTGTCTACAGTTCAAATCTCCTCTCTTTAGTAATTTTTAATCAAAATTGTTCTCATTTTCAACTCTCATAGGAATTCTAAATTTAATTAAATTGGCACTCAATCATATAGAGGAATTACATATTCAGACTCATGAAGTTAAAAACAATGATCGTTCAAAATGCATGACATCACTTAACTTTTTGCAATCTCCAATCAAACCAAATTAAATTGTCCAAGGAGAAAAGAAAAGAAAAACTAGTTGATGCTAATTGCCTATGGACCTGTACATTAGTTGTGAAAATAAATTAACAAAAATTTAAATTATTGGAATGAACACTAAAATTAAAACTAATACTAATTGAGCTACTACTTTTAAAAATAAAAATAAATAAATTAAAATTTTTTTATTCATTTTGAGAAATAAATAAACACTATTAAATGCAAAAATAAATAAATCAAGACTTGAAAAATAAAAAAAAATTATTTATACAAAAAAAATAAAAAATAATTAATCACTTTTAAAAAAATAAAAAATTAAGACAAGTCTAATTATCCAAAGTAAAACATTAATATCCTTTTTAAACTAAATAAAATATTAAGCTATCAATAATTAAATTTACAATAAACTCATTTTGAACTTAAACACTAATTTAATTAATTGTATGTATTATATTATAGATAATAAAAATTTAAGGTAAATAACATATAAATCTTTTAATCCAACTTTTGATAGGGAAAAATCAAGATGCTTGTTTTATTATTTTAAATCTTTGAGAAAAATATGAAGTTTATATTTAAATAATTGTTTGACATTAAAATAAAATAAAATTGAAATCAGGATAGATCTAAATCTTTTTGAAATAATTGTATTTAAAATCTATAAAAGAATCTTGTAACTAATAAAAATTACCAATTTTTGATGATATTAAAGTATTTCATTTTAAGGGATTGCAAGTGTCAATTAAATTTAACAAAATTAATAAAGGAAAATAAAATTAAATGAAATCAAGCAACTTGATTTGATGTTTCTAATACTTGCATAATTCAAACCTTCTAATTAAATAATTATTTAATAAATTTATTGATGATTTTATTTAATAAAATTTTATTATAAAAATAAGATAAATTAAGTTTTAAAATTTCTTTTATAATTTTAAATACTTAAATACATTCTATTTAAAAATATTTAATATAATCTAAACATGCAAAAAAATTTATAAATTATTATTTATTTGTAATTTAATATTTTGTATATAAAAATAAATAAATTATGATATTTGTATTTAATTTAATATTATGTAAATAAATTATAACAATTTTTTATTTTTTATTTTTTAGAAAGAAAATAAAATATTATGAAAAGGCTTTATAGATGAAGATAAATAACTTACTAAATTAATTCAAAAAAACAAAAACTTTTATGAGAATAAAATCAAATAGTTGATTTTGTTTTAATATTTTGAATATGAAATTTTACTTTTTAAAACTAAGGAACCTGTAAAGATGAAATGTCTTAAATAGCTGATTTTTGGTTTAAGGTTTAAGAAAGGTAAAAAAATCTTTCTTTTTCTAAAATGGAAACTTCAAAGTTATTATTTATTATGTTTCCACATGTGAATAATATAGTAAATTTTCTTCAAATCTTTTCTCTCAAATTTTAGGATAACTTATTATTTCTTTAATGGTAATATCTTTTATTTGTTTTGATTATAGGGGAAAATCAAGATTTGAATGGACCCAAAACCATTTACAAACGGATTTTGAAGAGACCCGAAATCCTCTCAAAGATGAGCAAGCTGCAAAAGGATAAGACAAAAAACCAACAATGAACCAACATCAGTCCTTCAAATGATCAACATGACTACCCAAACTTGCACTAGAAGAAAAGGTTTTGAAGGGAACCTTAAACCCTTTACAACTAGGTTTTACCGAGGACCTTGAACCCAACCAAACTAACCAAATAAATAGTCTGAAATAGTCAAGAAATAACAAACAAAATGCTTAGTACAACAACAACTAAGCCATGAAAACAACCTTCTAAAAGAAGAAGTGAAACCCTCACTCATCTCAACATACCATTGACAAAAACAACCAAGTCACATAAAACCATTTGTTCAAAAAAAATAGAGCGCATCAACACCCCCTCTCCACCTCTATAGGAGAAGTCACCATGGAAACCCAATCTGCCACTTCCAAGGATCTCCAATCAATCTGGATTGCACCTCCATAGAAATGACATCCACCTCAATAGAAGTTGCACTGGAGAAAACTCTCAGAATAAGTGTGAACAAACCAGCACACCTATAGGTTCCATCTCCACCTCAAAAGGAGAGGTCTCTTCCTTAATAGGAAGATATCCAACACTCCTACAAATAGAGTAAAAATAGTAACCAGGGGTACTAGCAGAATTAGAGTCTTCAAGATGAACATAGTAAGCAACCCTGTCAACCAAACCAAGGGTGGATACAACACCCTTAAGATCATGCAGCAAAATAATAACCAACAAATTAAAGAACTCTTTTTCCACCTCAAAAGAGGAAAACCCATCAACAAAGAGGTCAGCCAAGGCTCCCTTAGGCACTAAGAACAACTAGGACAACAAAACATCCTTGCTAGAAAAACTAGCCAACGGCTTCAAAACCAGAGCAACATAGACACCCATCCACACCAAGAACATCTAGGACTTGAAAGAACAAAGCCCAGCCAAATAGAAAAACTCTAGGAAAAACCCATACAATAAGAGAGGCACCAAAAGAGAGGTAGCAATGACACCTTTGAGGGAAAAGAGATAGAGGTGAATGGAGAAGCCTTCAACAACAAGGCTGAAAAATACAACAAAAAGGAGGGCAATCCACCACTTCAACATGGTCCCAATAGTAGAAAAATTAATAGGCACAATCCTCTTGAGATAGAGTTGCTCCAAATCAGCCCAAGTGAAGAAATATAATAACCCACCCAACACTCTGAAACCAAGTCCCCAAAGAAAAGGAAGTCACTGAAAGAAATGGGTAGAAAGAGGCACCAAGTTGAAACAAAAGCACAAAGTCTAAAAGACCCAGATCATGAAAAAAAAAACCCTCACTAAACACCTGATGAAGGCACAAGAAAAGCCCCAAGCAAGTAGCTCTGGCCGACCAAACAAGCCACCAAAAACTGCACACATTGCAAACTACCAGGCTTCCAAAATCCTTGACCAACTGTAGAACAACTGCAACAAATGCATTGGAAAGAACCATAGAAAGAAGAGGCATGGGGCTACACAAGAAATCAACTGACCAAACCCAACCATAAACACCAAGAAATAGGGATCTCGACCCATCAAATAAGCCCAACATAGAAGAACCAAGTTTTTGAAGTGCCTCTAGCCACAAATCATCATCATCATCATCATCATCATCATCATCATCATCAAATTCAAAGTCTTCCTCTCTATAATCACTAGTAGAATTTAAAATGAGAGCCCCACTCCTCTTCTTGCTCAGATCGCTCCTCCCCATCACCATTGTGCCTATCTAAGTATACAACCTAATATCTTTTATTTGTTAAAATAGTAACTTATATATATTAACATTTATAGGTTAATGAAAATAAAGATCTTTGATCAAATCTCAATCTTATAACTATTAACTAATCATTTTACTAATCAAACTTACTTTACCTTTATTATTATATATTTTATTGTATCTTATTAATATTATTAAATATATTTAAATATATATTATATTTTATTATATGTTAAAACTTAAATAAATTCAATAATTTAATAATAGTATTATTAGTATGTACATATCTTAATAAATAAATAAAATAAATTTAAACTTTATTTTATTTAAATAATATCATATATATTAAAAATGTAATTCCATAACATAAATATATGATTATTTCATTATTATAATCAATACAAATTTTAACTCCATGTTAAATGTGTATTTGTTTAAATTTGTGTGTACCATTTTAATAATGATCTTATAACTATTTTATTAGAAATGATAAAATAAAATAACCACTTTTTTAAAAAATAAAATATAAATGAATAGATTATACCATTTTAAATATGGGATGCAATTTTTTAAAGTAAATTAACTAAGGCGAAGATTTTTCCAAAAAATAAAATTAGGAAAATATAACATATATATATATTTCAAGAAGATAGAATTTTAATTTTTCCCTTTTCAAAGAGTTATTTTTAAAATGAAATTACAAAGAACCTACATGAAACACAAAGATCTTCAATCCCTTCTCTGTTTATCCAATCTTTAGCTTTAAGCGTTCTTCCCTCGAGCAATTTCATTCCTTCTTCTTTCAACACCTCTTTCATCTATTTCTTGTCCTTCCCCACCTTTCTTTTCAAGAAATTGTTGCTTTTAGAATTGCATGCAAAATTTCAATAAGCTTAGGATGACAATGGCTACAAGATTTCAAAGTTTCGTGTTGTTCTTATAAGAGGTTGAAGGGTTGTATTTATAGGAGGTGTATGCTTGATCGAAGGTCAATATTTTATGGTAAAATCAATGGACAAGATCATAGAAGAGAATGAGAAAGTTTCCATTTTAACTCATGAGAGGATGATAATGAATTTTTAATTTAAAAATATGGGTAATGGTGCACATGAAGTTTCTCACTTTATGCTTAGTTAAAAAATAAGTTTCTAAAAGGGAGTAGTTAACTGATAAGGGAAGATTTAGATTCTAAAATGAGATGAAGTTAATTGATAAGAGATGAGGAGTTGATTGGAAGAGAAAATATAAAGTTGAAGTAGAAAAATATGAAAAGTTTAAAATAAAAATAACAATTAAAATTTACTTATTTTCATTCTCTCATAACTTGAAAAGGGGTATGTGCAGGATCATGATGGGTTAAAAAGTGGCGATGTGTAAGTGATATGATGGCCCATCTAGCTGGCGACTTTTTTTAATCCAAAATTGATGAAACGAAAAGGGTTTTTAAAGGAGATTATTAGCTTTCCACCAATATAAATTATGTTTTATTTTGAATTTAATAAATAATTATTATTCATTTTCTATTTGAATAATGAATAATGTCTTGATTGATAGGTTGATTGGAAGAGAAAATATAAAGTTGAAGTAGAAAAATATGAAAAGTTTAAAATAAAAATAACAATTAAAATTTACTTATTTTCATTCTCTCATAACTTGAAAAGGGGTATGTGCAGGATCATGACGGGTTAAAAAGTGGCGATATGTAAGTGATATGATGGCCCATCTGGCTGGCGACTTTTTTTAATCCAAAATTGATGAAACGAAAAGGGTTTTTAAAGGAGATTATTAGCTTTCCACCAATATAAATTATGTTTTATTTTGAATTTAATAAATAATTATTATTCATTTTCTATTTGAATAATGAATAATGTCTTGATTGATAGGTTGATTGGAAAACATCTATAGCTTTCAAATGGTATCACATTTTTTGAATTTGAAACATGCGTCACATTCTATGCTTCACATACTATAGGATTAAAAAAAAAAAAATCATGAAGTTTTGACCAAGTTAAGGTGGTCAGACATACGAGTTTTTATATTTTTCAAAATTTGTAATAAAAATTCATAATTAATTATTTACTTGGAAAAAAATTACAAAAAAATATGCATCACATCGGGACATGAGTCCTCTACTTATATCTAAAATATAAAAAAATATTATCATTTTATTGTGGTTAGGGTGGGCAGACAGACACCTACTTTTTATTTTTTCCCTGAAATTCAAGTACTACTGCATTGAAATTTCAAATTTTCACCAAAAAGATTTTAAAAAAAAATAAACCTAGTAGTTTAGAAACTACATTCAATTTTCTATAGATTCTATTCTTACATATTTTTGAAATAATATAGATAACTTATTCAAATTTTTATGTCAAGTTTCCTAACTCTAGTTTTCTGAATTTTCATCGCTACTTAAAGGCTTGTTTTTTCCATGATGATCATGCAAATACCCAAAGATTTACTTTTCTATCATAAATTTTATTTATTTATTTATCAAAATATCTATTTGATTTTCTAAATATTTTAATTAATTTCTTTTAATTAATTTTTCCTTTAGTTTTAACTTTATAAATTATCTTTAAAATAAAAATAATTATTATTTCAAACTAACTTAATTTAATAATAATAAAGAGTTTTTCAAATGTTCCAAGAAAGAGGGTCATGACATTGTTTCATTTATGTTGGGTTTGAATTGGTTTCTACAAGATTAGGCACTAGTTTTAGGTAGATTACATTTGATTTGAGAATTCAACTTTAAATACAATGAACATATATCAAGGTTTTTTGGTCTTCATAGAGTTCATAGAGTTTAAAGGATGCACAAAATAGGCCTAAGATTTTCTCATTTGTCACCACTTTGCATGTTTGAGATGAAGATATCTTAGTTTGTGTAAGTTATTTGTTCATAATTTTAGTCAAATTACAAAGGATCACTCATAAACCCATTAAATTATAAAATAATTAGCTCGTATATCTATGATTATGTCAATTATCCACATATTTAGGGTCTATAGATACAAAATAATGTGAAACCAATACCATTATGAGTTAATAGTAGTTAATTATTTATATTGTACTATGCTAGTTGGACCTAGTTTCATCCTTGTGGAATTATTCATAAAATACTTTCATCTTGATTTTAGACCCTCATTAGGATTACCCTCCTTAGTCTTGCGGATCTCAAAGTGTAGAAGATTGCATCTAGTCTTGTCTCATTAGGTTTTCCTTGTACTTAGTTTAATAATATGGATAATATTTACCTAAATAATTTTGATCCCTAGGTCTAAGTAATGTGTTATCTATTAGAACTTAGGGTAGAAAGAAAAAGAACCAGTTATTGGTTTGTTTTTGTGCTTTTAGGCTCCAACTAAATCCTAAAACAAGCTAAATGAATAGAAAATTCTTATGCTCAATTTTCCTAAGGGGTTGGCCAACAAACATGAGAATGGTTGAAAAAATTTCTCCTCTACACTTCAAGCTTTGCAGAACCTAGGAGGGTAGTTCTGTGCAATATCAACTAAGATTATACACAATTTATGAAGGATATTGCTTTATAATATATATTATCTTCTTTTGATCAAGATTTACAAATAAGCACATATTACTTGGGCTAAACTCTTGGAGTATTATGCATTCTAAATCTAAGAATATTTGAATAATATTATGAAATAAATATTTTCTTAAAAGAGAAATTTAATTTTAAATTTAATGACCATGAAAAACATAACCAAAACCTTTGCTCAGAATGGTGCCTTAGACCTAGGAAATGGATTCAAGGGAAATTCAATTGAAAAATCATACAAAAATATTCATTCTAACTCTATTAAAGCTTAGTAACATTTCATTACACTATCATCTCTTTTAAACTTTTCAATAAACTCTACTTAACAATCCTCGCACACACATAAAACAGTCAACATTTCTCACAAAGAAAACTAATTCATTGTACATCAAGTGAAATCCATGAAAAAAACATTCAATTACAAAAAAACCTATAATGATGAGCAAAAAATGATCCTTGATCAATTTTGTATTCATAAATGTTGAAGGAATGTACAATTAGGAGACAATTGACTGCCAAATTGTCATTATATTTGATGTTTTGAGCTAGTAATGTTATACAAAATTAACAATTACATTGACATCCTTTCCTATCAAAACCTAGATCAAACACATATAGACCAATACACAAAATGATTTTCTTACTGTAGACATGGAAAATATACAATTCGATTTGACACACCGGATCCTGATTTACTAACACCATTTCATCCAGAATCATCTCCTTTGCTAGCCATTTAATCAAATAATATGTATTTGATTAAACTCATCACTCTTCATCTCTTAATTAAATAAATCAACTTTATCTAATTAAGTCATCATCTCCTATTAATTAAATAAATCAATTTTATTTAATTATTTTTGTAATCCCCCTTTTAATTAAATAAATCATTTTATTTAATTAATCCCTAAATTCATCTCATTTAAATTAAATAAATCTTTATCTAGTTTAAATCCAACATCATCCATCTTTAATTAAATAAATCAAATCTTTATTTAATTAAGTCTTTAATCATTTTCCTCTCATTTTGATTTAAATCAATCCTAAAATCTAAGTCAAAATGGTCAAAACATCTAATATCTCATTAAATTAATCAAATCTTGATTAATTTAATCTCAATCACTAAAATCCTCTAGAGAATACAACTTGCACAATAAATCAATTACTTTGATCTATTAAATTTTCTATTTTCTCTCAACATGGAATAAAGGAGAAATATTCTTTCAAATTTGAATTCAAAATCCAAGTGGATGGGTACTTCCAACAAGGAATTCACCCCTCTTACATGTCCTTGTGCATTGAGCCAAGTGACATTAACTCCATTTCTTTCTCCCTCCAACATGTCACATTCAAATTTCAAATTTGAATCTCATAGAATTTATCATGTACATCGACCAAAATGTGCTCATTCCTCCTCTAATCACATGTAGACAAGTGGCCTTCTCTCATTGGTTGTTCTTTTATCCCACATTGTTCAAATCTTGCTCATTTTTCTTATTTGAAATCTATAAATTAGAAACTCTTCCTCTCATTCTATCATCCACAATTTGAGTAAAATTACTATACTCAACTTCATCCTCATCCACAATCTCATGCAAAGTTACTATCTTCAATTGAGAGCTAATTTTATCCATTCCATTGTAAGTGTTCATCATTTTCATGATTTCATAGCTAGGTTATGCCAAAATTGCAACAAGGAGCTTGAACCATTATCAAATCATCATAAAGCTTACAAAGGAGTTGGGAAAGGGTTAATTCGACATATCAATTGGCACCAACTCCCCCATGGGATCAAGAGTTTGCTTAGTTTGGATAGATTTAATTTGATTCATTGCATTGTTCTTCATTTTCCTTTTTATGTAAGTTTTATAAATGGATTTCATGGGGAATCCTTCTTTCATCTTGCATTTTGATCTAATAATGTGTTTGTTTGTTGTATTTGTGCAGGTATAAAAACTAGGGTTCATATTTTGGTGCTAGAAGGAGGGCCTGATTGGAGAAATTCATCATGTTTTTCTAAAAATCTATGGTTTTTGACATTTTTTTGTGCACACAAGAAACTGTGCCACTGACAGTCACGCGGCACCATATTACACCACTTTCAAAGGCGTGGTGCTATATTGCACCGTGCAAAAATCCAAACTACACCACACTTGCTTTCCCGCTTAAATTTTTCAAAATTTTAAGCTTTGCTGCATTCCAAACTGCGCCGCATACCAAAGCTCGACCACATCTACGCTCTCTATTTCTATAGAGCACCACACTCAGTGAAAGGTGCAGTGCTATATAGCGCTGTAGTATTTCCAAACTATGCCACATTTGTTAACTGTGCTGCACCTGCAGATTTCTGATTTATTTATTTTTTAACATTTTTGTGATGCAGAAACTTCCCGAGGTCATAACTTTTGACTCGGATGTGGATTTTGGCTGAAATTTTACAGGCGATTTTGTTATGAGGTGGCATGTGGTTTGGCAACCATCTTAGATGGATTGGTGGCCAATTTTGCACATTTTCGAGGCTTGAAACTTTCATCTTGGCCCTCAAAATGACATTTTAGTGTTTTTTCCTAGTTTTTTAAAAGTTATTTTTGTTAATAACTCAAAACCCATGTTTCCAATTTTAGATGTTAGTTGGCAATTCATCCTATCTTAGTTTTAGAAATTTTTTGGAAAAAATAAGGACTCTCAAAGTTGT
The DNA here is from genome assembly GCA_007115665.2 of Sequoiadendron giganteum. Taxonomy (NCBI): domain Eukaryota; kingdom Viridiplantae; phylum Streptophyta; class Pinopsida; order Cupressales; family Cupressaceae; genus Sequoiadendron; species Sequoiadendron giganteum. Next base: position 309,727,208 of record CM021107.1, on the reverse strand, counting down.
GCATGAAAAATTACCAAAAATGGAAAAATCTAATAATTGTTGAAATCTGCCAAAAAAGAAAATTTCTTGATTAAAAGTAAAGGAAGGAAAACGAAGGCCAAGGGTTCTTTATGGATTTATCATCTCATTGTATTAAGTGTTTTTAAACACTTTTGGGAGAACTTATAATCCCTTTCTAAGGATTTGATTACTTTCATGCTCTTAGGACACTAAAACTTCTTTTGGGCTCTAAAAAGAACAATACAAATTTTCTTTCAAATTTTGCACACAAAGGGCTTTAAAAAGAACTTTAGAACAAATCACTAGATTTGGTTTAAGTATTAACAATTGAACAAGGAAAATCTCATACTTCCTTTGGTGCTTAAAATGAATTCACTATTGTTTTGAAGGATAAAAATGAACAAGTGTTTTCTTGTCTTGTAATTACTTACCCAAGGTAATATCACTAAAAGGACGTATGCACTTCTCTCACACCTCATGGAGATCTTGAGAATCAAAAGCTATTTTGATGATCTTAAGTTGAGTGAGGTAATTGCTTCCACACTTCATTTTTTTGGGATTAAAATTGAACCAATCTTGCGAGTGTGAGCGTGGCATATTGTGAGTGTTCTCCCTTTGTTTTTCAATAAAGGTCAATTGAACTACAAGATATGATTGCTTGCTTTTGTTTATCTTAGTGGGCCTTCCTTGTGGGAAAAAGTAATTACCCAAGGGAATGACCCAGCCAGGAACACGTAAAGCCAAATGACTTCCACTTGGGATATAAGTGTGGATATTGGAACAAAGGCCAATATCATAAGGATTATTCCAATGAGAAGGGAATCAATGTTCTATCATTGCATGGATAGTCCCCCATGAATGGAATGTCCGAATTAAAACCCCTTGTTTAGCAAGGCCAAAATCCTATCTATTTTTTGGTGCAAAAGGTCATGTCCTTTGAAGCCGCCCCACGTATACATGCGGTTGTGTTGTAGAGATGAAAAGTATGCCATGTGAGATTCATGGGTACTAAGGCTTGGTTGACCCGAGAAGTGAGTGCACTTTAAGGGTGATTCTATGTGGTCAAGCATCTAATCATCCACACTGAATATGCGCAGCTGGATTTATCCAAGTGGGATCCCAAAAAATATTGTCTCTTCATCCTAGGATTGTACATGTTCTTGAAATCAAAACACCTTGCTTGGATCTAAAACATTGAGAAATAAACATTCACAAAAGCTTCAAAATTTCAAACCCTTTAGAGGAAACAAATACCCTTGATGAATCTAAGTTCTCTTGCTTGCCCTAGGGATTCCATCCTTAGATATTTCTAAGTGCTTGGGTTTAATCATCATTTGTTTTCACCAAAGTCAACACTAGGAAAAATTTGCCTTGATTTTATCGATTTCCACATAATGGACCTTGTGGGATGAAAAGGAATTGAGACATAGAAATTTAGTTTGAAAAACTAAGCAAGAAGTGATTGTGGTAAAAAAATAAGTCATTAATCAAGATTAACCCCAATTGAACCCCACACATGTGCTTGCAATATTTTGTTTTATGGTTTTCCATGCGAAAATTGATCTTTTGGTTAGAAATTATCTTAGGGAAAATCATGTTCTTCAATATCTTGGTCTAGTAAACAAGTCCTCTTAGGTTAATTTAGGACCAAAATCAAACACTTCACCCCATCCAAACATTTATCAAAATCCCAATTCACCAACAACTTTTGGAACCTTGGAAAACATCACTTATGCTAGACTTTAGGAAAAATCAACATCACCTTGTTTAGCTTAACACACCTAGCCAAATTATCCTTTTGTGTACGAGTTCATTCTAGGATAACACAACTTCTTAGGGTTTACAAGTTCATTATCACTTTGTTTGGCTTAACACACTTAGTTAAATTATCCAATCCATTATCACCTTGTTTGACTTAACACACTTAGTGAAACTATCCTTATCCAAAAATAAAATCAAATAAAGCCCTAAAGTCTAGCATTGATCCAAAGTTCCTAAAAGTTTAAACACCCATATGCCTCACCCTTTCATACTTCATCTCATCATTGGTCCTAAACACTTTAGAGGTTCAATTTTGCAATAAGGTCAAAAAAAATGGCAAATTCATCTAGCATCACATTGCAAGCAGTCCAACAAATGCATGCTCAAGCCCACACTCAATACCATGCACAATTGCAAGCATCTCAACAACAAAAATTTCAACAAGGCCTACATTAGTATCAAGCGCAATAGGAAGCAACCCAATTACTAGCCCAACAACAAGCTTTGTTGGCACATGAGCAACAAGACCAAAAACAAGTATTGTTGGCACAACAAATGTAGGCATATCAACAAGCCCCACTTGCTCAATGAAGCTTGAAATAGATTCACACAACAATCATTGAAAATGATGATCAAGATCCTTCGACCAATGATCATATTGAAAATGTCTCTAAATCACCTAATGAGTTAGAGGACATATCTCAAGAATTTATTCCAAAGCATGATCAACATCTATCACCAAGGTCTAGCAATGGTCCTTCCCAAGACACATTGACATCCTTTGACCTCATGGTTACAGATAGTGAAGGAATCCTCAACTCAACATTTGATCCAAATCCACTCAAAGATCAAGAGGATATTGAGCCACTTCCCATGCCTAATGAAGATATCCAAGAATCCCTTGTAGACAATCCATACTTTGAAATCAACCCATGTCAAGAACTTGATCCAAAGCATGTTGAAAGTAATTCCGACATTAACCAAGATCAAGAATTCATATATCCAAGATACTACAATGAGGTAATGGAAACTCTCCTATCTATACAAGATGTCACAAATAAGGATAATATCCATATAGCACATACCCCTCCATCTACCTGTGAGATGATTTCTTTAGATGGACATGTAGATGATTTTCATTCAAAACAGGAGTCTCATACTCTTGATATCATTACCAAGGAACAAGAGTCTCTTACTCTTAACACTTATACACATGGTCAAGATATGGAAAAATCTAGAGGCATATCAGAAATGTTTCATGAAGAAGGCTTCTATAGAAGTTGTGAATCCAAAACATCATGTGAAAGCATATCAAAAATGAATCATGAAAAATACTTTAATGTGGATGGTGGATCATCAACACTTGTTGAAGAAGCATTACAATCTGATATCTCACAAGATCAAGCCAAAGATATCAATCAAGAATTTATCCCACATATGAAGGACCCTATCACTTATAAACATGGATCACTTACCTTTCTTAGGGCAAGCTACCTCATCAATAAAGAAGTTGTCACCTTTGAAGATCCACCATAGAGTATAGAAGGAGTAGCACCTTGTTTCCAAGGTAAATCATATCCTATTGCAAATAAAATGTTTCAACAGATGAATTATCAAGGCAGAGGATTAGGCCTCCATGAACATGGTATCCTAGAATCAGTGCAGATTATTGGCAATCCTAAGCATCAAGGTCTTGATTATTCAACAATTAAGAGATCTAAAAATCTAAGTGATACCTCTATAAAATTGGGGGCAACTTCATCTCAAGCAAACATCAACATAGAGAGCATGAAGAATCCTTATGATGAAACCAATTCCAATACTACAACCAGCCATGTCATGAATCTTCATCCACCCATCACCCCATCCACGAATTGGGACCAACATCAAAAGAAAGATTTGAATCAAAGCATGAAAAACTTCATTAAAGAAAAAAAAGTATTGAAGCATAAAGGACAAATCAAATACATATGGATACCAAATAATACAGATAATGATTACCCCTATCAAACTCCATTAGTCAAAGAAACTATGGGGAAAAATAAAAAAGGGAAAATTATCCATCGAAGATGTCCACAAAGGAAAAATTAGGCTTTTCAAGCGACATACAAAGCATATCAAGTTGTTGGTCCTAATTCGAAGCACACTTCCGTATCCACCCATTATTCCTCATCTTCCCAAGTTTGGAGAGTCAAAGGTTCCAAACTATTGACCAATCCCTCTTTTATTCCTAGACATGCTTCATCCACACCTCCACACATGATATCCAATTCTCACATTGAACATGTGTTGGCAAGAACCCTTTATCATAAGGATTCATAAGGTACTCTATCGCGATGTGTGCACAAAGATGGAGTTAACTCCGATATCAACAAAGTAGAACAAATATCTCAAAATTTGCTTTCAAGTGCATGTGTCTTGGCAAAAAGACTTCTTCAAGTAGGACATCGATGGAAAATTATGATACAAGCATCAATGTTAGCAGTACCAGGTGATTCAACATTAGCTTAAAATCTCTCAAAAAATACAAAAAAAATCCAAAAATATAAAAAATCCAAAAAAATAAAAAAGGATTGAAAATAGTAAAGAGAGAAATCATCCTCTAGTGATAACCACTTTGGTGGCACTTTAGGCAAGTACCATGATGAAAACCTAGCAAACACCTGCATCATGTGTAGAATCAAGCATCTGTGTGTGCCATTTTAGGAGAAAGCATCTTATCACATCCATAATAAAGCCAACATTCCATCCATAATAAATCCATTCATCCATGAACCATTTATCCAATCCATGTTCATATATTTGCATCCATCTTCCAAATTATCTTGATCTTGACAAAATTTGGTGCACATTTTACACTTGCTTGTGGTAAACATCTTGACATGGGTCATTTTGATTAATCCCAGCCTACCCAATGTTATCTGAGCGTTGAAGCCTTATACGAATGAGAATCCTCTATTTGAACACCCTTATCTTATCACAAGATAATTCATATCCATCCATCCAAACACCTATCCAAGAATCCACACGTGACCTTCCATACATTGCTAGACACTGGGGGCAAATATTTGCATCTTGCTTCAGGAATAAATCTTGATCTATATCCTCCAACTTATGTGGTGATCCGAACATTGACAAATGTAAAATAAAATTGGTCAAGCATTTGTGAGCCAAAATCCAAATCACTAGCCCATGGCATATTTTGACGAAAATATGTTCCCTATCAAGCTTTATCTTTTGTCAAACATTAATCCCAACAATCATTATCAGTTGTATCTAATGTGTACTTCAACATCACATCAAATCATTGAAAATAATTTTATTCCAAATCAAGCTTCAAAATCATGATCAATCAAAATCCAATCAATCTATCATCATCTCGGGATATCCTTCCCAATCCTTATGTTTCTTAACACTATCCTTGTATTGTTGTGTATCCTCAACAAATTTATCATCATCAATATTGAAATCCTCGTGTTGCTTAACACTATCCTTGCATTGTTGTGTATCCTCAACAATGTTATCATCATCAATCCATCAATCTGATCAATCAACCCTAGCTTGTTTTTCAACAAAATCTTAAAATAAAACATTGATATCATCACATATCCATATCCAAATCATCAAAATCATGCAAAAATCCAAAAACATCCAAACCATATGAAAATCCAAAACATGTCAAAAATCTGAAAAATAAAAAATAGAGTCATCCTGTCGAACTACGTCGTCTCTGAGTTTGAACGTAAGAAAAGTTGATATTTGATCATCCCCCAAGACATTTTAGGTTATTCCTTTAGGCATCCATCATAATGGCAATCCGTTTTCCCATCTTTTTCACATTTTAGGTCAGTCCTTTAGGCATTCGTCAAAATGGAAATCCATTTGCCCATCTTTTTCACATTTTAGGTCAGTCCTTTAGGCATCCATCGCAATGGCAATCTATTTTCCTATCTATCTCATCAACAATCAATTCAATTTTCATCTGAACTACATCATCTTTGAGCTTAAACGTAGGAAAGGCCATCCTTGATCGGCCCCTGAGACAAAAAATACCAAAAACATTGTAAAATCTCAAAAAACCCAAAAAAAACCTCAAAAACATTTGAAAAATCCAAAATGGTGCATCCATCTCATCTCTCTTTCACCGGAGATAATCATCATTCCTAATAAATTATCGTCATCTTCATCCTTTGGTGAAGCAATCAGAAAAAGGTCTAGCAGGTTCCAAAGTGAACACCCTAATCATAAGAGTCTCAAGTCTAGGTCAGTAAGCAAGCAAGTTGGTCAATTCAGAGTATCAATAGCTTATCACCCAATCAATCTCACCAAAACCCTAATCACAACATGTCCTAGGATGTATCCTTCCCATGATGGACACAAGCATCAAGTATCTCACAGTAGTTTAGTCTTGGCTAGCGGTATGAAGAAAATTAGCTTGTTGGTTTTCATTATTTGGTCTTTTTGACTTATCTTATTTTGCGCCCATTCCAAGGACCTCTCAATGATGCCTAATCAAAATAGGTTTAGAGAGAAAGGAATGGGGCAACGATCATTATCTTTTTTATCTGCTATGCTTGTTGGATGTTCTTGTAAAATAACTTGGCAAATACTTGCTTTGTCAGGTCCGTCCTAACAAGTTTTACGTATGTCAAGTGTGAACAAGAATACTCCTATCTGATTGTCGATTCAAATTCCATCACACTAGGTACAACACCATCTTGGTTCTTTATACCTTGATGCATCGTACCTAAGTGTGTTATCAAACATAAAGTAATTGGCCCTTCAAAAATCCCAACTCCTGGTAAGCAAATCATCATCATCATCATAATGTAGGCTTGTTGGATCCTCCTTCCATCCATTTTATTCTTCTTATTCTTCTATCTTTACTAACATTTCTATCTAAAGTAGGTGTGAGATCTCAAAATATACATGAGGCTACCCATGGCCGATGACTGTCTACATATCATCAGAATTGTCTACATCAAAGAATTATCTTTCGTCCTCTGATCAATAGAACCACTCCTCTCGCATTTTATCGTGATATCAATCAAAAAATCAAAATTTCCACTCGATCTCTTGAGTGGGCAATATATTAGCATAATCCTTCCACTGAGGTGATAGTGGGGCATTCAAAAAGTCAAAATATTTTTTGAATTTTGATCACAGTAGTTTATTCTTTGAACCAATGCAATAAGTACATTTCTTCAAAGAGGGGCAAAATGTAGACATGGAAAATATACAATTCGATCTAACACACTAGATTCTGATTTACTAACACCATTTTATCCTGAATCATCTCCTTTTCTAGTCATTTAATCGAATAATTTGTATTTGATTAAATTCATCACTCTTCATCTCTTAATTAAATAAATCAACTTTATCTAGTTAAGTCATCATCTTCTATTAATTAAATAAATCAATTTTACTTAATTATTTCTATAACCCCCTTTTAATTAAATAAATCATTTTATTTAATTAATCCCTAAAGTCATCTCATTTAAATTAAATAAATCAAATCTTTATTTAATTAAGTCTTTAATCATTTTCCTCTGATTTTGATTTAAATCAATCCTAAAATCTAAGTCAAAATGATCAAATAATCTAATCTCTCATTAAATTGACCAAATCTTGATTAATTTAATCTCAATCACTAAAATCCTCTAGAGAATGCAACTTTCACAATAAATCAATTACTTTGATTTATTAAATTGCCTATTTTCTCTCAACATGGAATAAAGGAGGAATATTCTTTCAAATTTGAATTCAAAATCCAAGTGGATGGGCGCTTCCAACAAGGAATTCACTCCTCTTACATGTCCTTGTGCATTGAGCCAAGTGACATTAACTCCATTTCTTTCTCCCTCCAACATGTCACATTCAAATTTCAAATTTGAATCTCATAGCATTTATCATGTACATTGACCAAAATGTGCTCATTCCTCCTCCAATCACATGTGGACAAGTGACCTTCTCTCATTGGCTTCTCTTTTGTCCCACATTGCTCAAATCTTTCTCATTCTTCCAATTTGAAATCTATAAATGAGAGACTCTTCCTCTCATTCTATCATCCACAATTTGAGTAAACTTACTATACTCAATTTCATCCTCATCCACAATCTCATGCAAAGTTACTCTCTTCAATTGAGAGATAATTTTATGCATTCCATTGCAAATGTTCATCATTTTCATGTTTTCATAGCTAGGTTATACCAAAATTGCATAAAGGAGCTTCAACCATTATCAAATCATCATCAATCTTACAAAGGAGTTGGGAAAGGGCTAATTTCAACATATCAATTGGCACCAAATCCCCCATGGGATCAAGAGTGTGCTTAGTTTGGATAGATTTAATTTGATTCATTGCATTGTTCTTCATTTTCCTTTCTATCTAAATTTTGTAAATAGATTTCATGGGGAATCCTTCTTTCATCTTTCATTTTGATCTAATAATGTGTTTGTTGTATTTGTGTAGGTATGAAACTAGGGTTCACACTTACAAAAGTTTCCAAGATCCTTAAGAAATAGCCCTCAATTCCCTTTTATGGAAACAAGGGATCAAATAGGCTTTAGGCCATTCGACATATGTCACATTTTTATTTAACAATCTTATTCTAGAATCAAACAAAAGACAATAAACACCTTTATAAAAGAAAAAAAGGAACCTTCCACTAGAAGACAAAATGGTTGTTTGAACTACTAAAGAAGATATTTATGATGAAACAATGGCGAGGAAGTGAATGAATATTCATTAAGGCATCACTTCTTGAATTGAAATAATATTCCCCTTGGAGTGGTTGGATTCGATGTTGAGTACACCATAAAAGCAAAAAATGTGTCAAAACTATAGGGTTGCATGGAGATATCTGATTTCCAAGTCACCATGTTGGTTGGAATTGTTGCTATAAGAGAGGGGGACCAACCACTGCAAGGCCCCAGGTCATGAAAGGCCAAAAAAGTTAGGCTTCCCTAACTTACCTTAGTTTAAGAGATAGTTAGGATAGGCGGGATGAGAATGTTGAGAACCGTGATATCCTTCGATCACTCTACAAGTATGAGAGTTGAAAGGAGACTAGGTGAGTTGATCTTCAGATTCAATTCTATATCTCAGATAGCTCTTTATCAAAGGGGAGAAGTATGATTCCGGGATGACAGGGCGATGCATTGGCGTCTCACAAGTGTGCTAGCATTTATATGGCTAGAAAATCAAAGACTAAAATTAATCTCTAAAAAGTGGACTAATAGCCTAGTTATGAGTTTTGAGAAGTGCAGAATAAGATTAAGAAGTAGGAAATGTAAAGATGAATATGATAAAGGAAGTGTATTACCACAAGGGTGACGAAGATGATCTCACACAACAATCTTTTCCCCAGCTTACTCCAAGATCTCTCCACCTGCACACAGAAAAGGGGGAAAATGTTGCGGCTATTTAGGGTCCTCCCTTAGTCAGACCCCCGTTTTGGTGTTTCCACCTCCACAGAAAACCAAGTTTACCATGATATAGAAATAAAGAGATAAAGAATAGAATACAAGCTAAGTACACAAAAGACACTATAAAACAGTTTGTGCTTACTCAACCAGACAATAGAGAAGATGTGAGGAGCTTACCACCTCCATCCAAAGTGCTCAAGGCTAATCAAGGAGAGAGATGAGAGGAACTCAAGCCTTTGCTAGAATGGAGTTGTCCTACAATTTCTCTATTGGAGTGATAGATTGCTGCAATGACGTGTGAGAAATGTTGTTACAAAGCTTGTAGTGAATGATCAAGTGTGAAGAAATTGT